>CM039483.1:22598005-22786842 GCA_022433065.1 Begonia loranthoides
CATGGTTAGACGCATTGAAAGACAACTTTTTACGAGATTAATATATTGCAATTTCCCTTCCTTGTGAGGAAATTCCGACTCCGTCGAGCGGCCGCACCGAATCTTCGAATCCGAGACGAAGTAGAGGACTTCCTTGTTAGCAAGCTCGTGGTGCTTGAGCTAACTCGTAAGTTTTCCCTTTTCAAACTTCCATTGGGAGTTTGAGCGAGGGAAAACCGAACCATTGCCCGCGATCGGTAAATTTTCTTCGAAAATCTAGAATTCGTGAACCTAATGTTAGATAGTTCCCGGATCCGATCAAAGGTCTACATCTCCTTCCCTGTCATTCTTCATGGGTTACTAACACGTACTTCCTTTTGCAGGTCGTCTCGTGTCAAATTTGGCAGAACTTCGTTTAATATTGCTTGGTGTCTTGTCTCCTTCGAAGTCCAAATATATATAGGTCTGGAGATTTCGGATGTCCAAAACTTTTTTGGAAGTCCTTATCCGACCATTGAAATATAGCCATTGCGCAAGATCTGGAGATTTCGGACGCAAATGCTTCGTCCAGTATCCGTCCGCTTTGTCTGAAAACCCCAGGCAACATTTTTCCAACTTCGTATAGATTCAAACGCAGAATGTCCGCTTCGTCTGGGATCCGTCCGCTTCGTCTGAAAAAGCCAGGCAACGTTCTCTAGACTTTGTACAAATTCTAACGTAGAACGTCCGCTTTGTCCAGGATCCGTCCGCTTCGTCTGAAAACTCGGACAGTGTTTTGGGACGCATTCGTCCCATTCGCCAGCGTCATCCCAAATCTTGGAAGCCTGCCTCTTTCAAGAATTCGGACGTCTCTTCAAGATTTCGGATGACACAGTCTCGTCCTCTAGCGTCTGAAAACGTCTCTGAATATTACAAATTCAAAACGATAACGTTTGCGTCCGTCCACCACGTCCTAGAGCGTCCAAAAATGTCGCTGAACATAACTGAGACAAAAAAACATCGTCCTATGCTTCAATAAATGAGTTCTTCAAATTCTTTAAGTCCCATGACACATTCTACTTGCTGTAAAGACTTAATAAAACTCATTAGACAACAATAATACCCTTAATAAGGCTATTTCCAATTTAAGCAAAATATTCGAGTATTATAAATTCAACCAATAAACAACTTATAAACTCAATTATATTATTCATCATCAAAATATAAATATGCCTAACACACCTAGGCTAACAGCAGGTCCACCTAAAAATGTAACTATCTAGCCAATGTGCCATCTATAAAACTGTGTGTGCTCCCACTATCAACCAAAATGGAAATTGGCAGACTCTAGATAAGGCCAGTAGTATGAAAGGTATTATGAGATGGTTGTCCTGTCAATGCATTCAAGGAGACTTCCATGCCCTCTGTTGTCTCTGATATTATAACACCTTCTGAAGGTAGTGCCTCATCATCTAGTGGTTCACCTTCGTCGGCTACAATGTAGTAGATTGAATGTTTCTTGCACTGGTGTCAAGGGGAGTATTTATCATCACATTTAAAGAACAATGCCAACAGTCTTTTAGTGTGCAGGTCTGTGTTGGAGATTTTCTGAAACTAGAGAGTTATAGGTGAGCTATCCTTGACTGTCTCTGGAGGGCTTATTGCCTTGTCTTGCCATTTGGGCACTGCTCTGGAAAAATTCGGCCGTTGTGAACGTATCAGTGCCGATATGGCAGCCTCCTGAAGCATGGCAATTTCAAAAATGTGAGACAAGGTAAACGGTTTGTTAATTTTCACTACAGCTTGACCTCCACTTTTAACCCACAGGTGAATACTGCTATGAAAAAAGGATCCTACAATTGAGGCAGGCTAGGCTGAGCCAGGGACTTGAGATGCTCGAAGCGCTGGATGTATTCCTTGACTGAGCCAGTTTGAAGCAGCTTAGTGAACATTTCAACAGACTCACCTGCTGAAACATCAGAAATCGTCGGCATAATTCAGTCGTAAAGAGGTCCCATCCAGCATTAGGAAAACTGGAGATAAATCTATTAAACCAGATATCCGCCTCGTCGATCATATGCATTTAAGCAATGCTGAGGTGTAAATTCTTGGTTGTTTGATATAATGAGAAATACTTTTGTGCCTTACGTATCCATTCACGAGGTCCCTCTCCTGAAAAAATGGGAAAATCCAGGCGAGGCTGAAAGTGGAAGTCATTGCGACCTAGGTTTGGCAGGCGAGTGTTCACCCTCACCGGTTGGGTCGCCATCGAAGGTCCGGCCTCTGACATGACTTGTTTCTACTTGTTGTCTGTTTTTTTTTTTGGCATAATCTAGTTCAAACCGGTGATTATCGTATCAAACTTAACAACATTTTCTTATTCCAGTTTCTCCAATTTCTTGTCGGAATCGTCCATCCGGGAAGTCAGTCGATTGAGGTTCAAGGTTAGTGCTTTTAGTTCTCCATCTAACCATTTAAACATTTCATCGGATGATTTGGCTCTAGTTTCGGTCATAGATTTCCTGTGGATCGGCTGGCTATGATACCAATTGTTATGGTTGCAGGGGAAAATCGATGATAAAAAAAGAAGAGTTTGTATTATGGGAAATTGGCCAGAGAACTCCGGCGTTACAGAGAGGAATTACAGAAGTTTACACATTTTCCACACCAAAATTATGATTATTTTATACTATATATATTGGCTAACTATTCTTCTGTTTTCCAGGTAAGCACAAAACGGAGCGTTTCCTTCCTCCCCGCCCAGTTGCTGTCCTGGCTTCACAAAATGGCCTTCCATCTTAGGCATTTCAATCTGTCGTCTGCCAGCTATGTCATATATATTTTTTATTTCTCTGTTTACTTGTGGCTTAAAAGAAGAAATTAAAGCTATGGTGAAAATGACTAAACCTCAATAATTGTCTCACGCTTTCAAAGTGGCTTTATTGTAGGAGTCGGCAATGTTAGCTATCCAAAGGTTCCGGGATAGAATCGCCAATTTGACTCCTCGAAATGGCCTGATAAGTCATTACTACACCAACCTCCGACTGTGGAATCAGGAGCTGAAGGAGAAAAATCAGTACATAAATTTCAAAAAATTTCAGCTGGGGATTTGTAATTAAAACGCAAGTTTGGTCTCTATTTTAAATGTGTTGAAAAATATTTCACAGGACACGTTGGCAAAAACAGTTCCATTCATTTCATTGTAATTGAATCACATGATAAGTCTGCAGAGGGGGAGGACTCTTTAGAAGGTGAAATCTTATATGATAATGTGGACTTCATGGAGGTTTCTTTGAATTCTTTGGTAGGGCAATTATCTAATTCCACATTTTGTATATCGAGATTTGTTCGGGGAACTCCGATTTCCATATTAGTAGATAGTGGTAGCACACATAGTTTTTTGGATAAATCTAAAGTGGCTAAACTATACCTGCAATTTGACAATGCAAACTGTTTAACGTTACAGTAGCTAATGGCACGAAAATCTTAAGTACCACTATTAGAGAGCCAGTTGTGTGGTCAATACTTGATCATACATTTCATTTCCAATTTCGAGCTTTACCACTTGGAGGAAGTGACATGATACTAGGAATTGATTGGATTAATATTGTTAGTTGAGTCATCTTTAATTTGCCTCAGGGTTACTTCCAGATAACAATTGATTCTTGACAAATTCTTCTTCCATTTGTGCATGGCCCCCAACTTTACTGGATTTGGTTTCTCAAAGATCTTTTTATGCTTGGATACAACATGACTATGACATTTTAGCTATTTAGACTATAGATAACAAGTTGCCAGGTAAAGACAGTTGTGTTCCTATAGCTTTACAACCATTGTTGTTGCAATACACAAATATTTTTGATCAGCTGAAGGGACCCCCGCCTTTTCGAAGTCATGATCATGCAATTCCTCTTCTACTATCCGCCAAACCATTTCGCTTAGCACCTCATCAATGTCCTTATTTCCACAAAACTGAAATCAAAAGATTAGTACAAGAGATGCTACAAGATGGTATTATTACACCAAACAAAAGTCCATATGCTTCACCAATGTTGTTGATTAAGAAAAAGGATGGGCAGTGGCAATTTTGTGTTGACTATCAACAGTTGAACACCCTAACTATCAAGGATAAATTTCCCATGCCTTTAATTGATGAGCTATTAGATGAATTGAAAGGCTCTTCTATTTTTTCTAAGTTGGATTTGCATGCTGGATATCATAAAATTTGAGTTAAAGACTTGGATTGTCATAAAACTACTTTTAAAACTCATCAAGGGTTTCATACGAGTTCCATGTCATGCCATTTGGGCTAACAAATGCACCGACAACGTTCCAATCATTGATGAATGATATATTTCAGCCTTTTTTACAGATATTTTTCTTAGTCTTCTTTGATGACATTTTGTTCTTTAGTAGAGATTTTCCTTCGCACTATAATCACTTGGCTTCGGTGTTCAATCTGTTAAGGTAGCACTCCTTATTTGTCAAGAGGAGCAAATGTGCATTTGGCTAACAACAGGTGGCTTACCTAGGCCATGTTATTTCAGTTAAAGGCATCTCAGCTGATCTGTAAAGGATCATGGCAATGACTAATTAGCCAAGACCAAAGACCCTCAAACAATTGAGAGGATTTTTGGGGCTTAAAGGGTATTATAGAAAATTCATCTAAGGATATGGGCATATTGCTTAACTGCTAATAGACATGCTCAAAAAGGACGAATTTTTATGGATAGCTTCTGCCATCACTCCTTTCGACCAGTTGAAGTTAGCTATGTCCAATGCACTGGTTTTATCTTCGCCAAACTTCTCCCTACCTTTCATCATTGAAATAGACGCTAATTACAGTGGCTTAGGAGCAGTCTTGATGCAAAATGGGAGGCCCTTAGCTTTTTTAAGCAAGCCATTTCACAAATGACACCTGGGTTACTCTATCTATGAGAAAGAATTACTCGCTCTTGTTGCAATTGTTCGACAATGGCGACATTATTTGGAGGGTTTAGAGTTTATTATCAAAACGAATCACCATTCTCTTAATACTTGCTGGAGCAACAAATACAACTCCCCTTCAACAAAAGTGGTTGACCAAACTTCTCGGCTTATGGTATATTATTCAATATATACAAGGTAGATCAAACGTAGTTGCAGGTGCTCTCTCTCGGGTTACTCGAGATACTTCTTGTCTATCAATATCTAGCATTCAACCAATGTGGATGTAGGAAGTTGTTGAAAGTTATGCAAAGGATGAATGTGCATAGGGCATTATTGTTGAGCTATTAGTTCATTGTCCCTTACCAAATCTGTACTCGTTTGTGGATGTTATCCTGAGGTTTAAAGGCAAATTGGTTTTGGGTCCTCACCATTCACAGTTTTAATAAAACTCGCACACATTCATCACGGTTTCTCACTGACTCACGTCTCCAAAAACGCCAAGCCACTTCCTTCACAATGTCATAACATCCTCACAGGATTCCTCACACACACACACACACACACACTCTCTCTCTCTCTCTCTTTCTCTCTCTCGTTTAATCCCTTCACTGAAGACCACCTCACAGACTCATTCCTCAAGCCTTCAGACCACCAAGCAGTTTCCCCACTTCACAAAACTACAGATCACTCACATAGTGCTCTCTAAAATTTGGCAGAGTAACCTTACATTTCTTCCTCCCTCAACTTACGTCTCCCTCCTCTTCCATTTATAAATTTTACCAGTAACTCCTTCATAAATGGCCAAGAGAAGACAGAAAGCCAAAGGTTCCAACACTTCAATAACCATTAACGCGTGAAGGCAGAAGGCCATAGGACACTAACCTTAATGTCCAACAACTTTTCATCATCCAACAGTGTATAACGTCAATCCTTCCAACTTCAGACGCATAGAACTTCAGTCTTTTCAAGTTCCAAACGTTCCAGATGTTCATTAAACCTTCTAGATGACTAACATTAATTAGCGGTCGATCACATTTCTTCATTGGCCGATCGACCACCTTTCAGCTAAGCGACCACCAATTCTTTTAGAAAGTTTTCTATTTTTCTACCGGTCAATCAACACCGGTCGATCGGGGCGGTCGTGCCTCGCCAATCGACCGCCCCGATCGGCTACTGTAATGGCCCAAAAATATGAAAATACCATAAATTCATATATTACACTGTATTAAAATGTGTGATCATGTCATAATATAGTTTATGTTATATGGCAAATGAAATGTAGTGTAAAAAGTTAAAGAAAGATGCAAAATGAGGGAGTTTAGGACACATGGGGACACCATTCAGCTCCCAATATGCAAGCTGTCCAGATACGGAAGCCAGCGGACATCGCGGATGGTAGCAGGGTCATCCGCTTTGAATTTGTCCATTTTCTAGGAACATTCAGACGATGCGAACGACTGCGAACGAGGGAAGATGGCCTCCGAATGAATCTGTCCTAAATCTGGACACATTCGGATGACTGCGGACGTGTTATGCGGACGCCTCCTGGCGTCCAAATGTGCATTGCGGACGGTATGGACGAAGGACTGGGGACGCATTTTCTCGTCCCAAATTGACTGCGGACGACTGTGGACGATACACCGCTTCCAAAAGGTCAAAACTGTCAAAAAAATCCATTTTTAAATATGGTGTCTTTTTCCCCTTTTTTGTTAATTTCTCCCTATTTTTGCCATGGGACACGTCCAAGCGGTGAAAAGCGATATTCTGCTTGGCTCCTGTTCATTGGACCTCTTCCTGAGGGATGAGGGTGATCAACTCCACGTAGCAAGTTGAGGGAGCTGGTATGTCCATTTATATCTTTCCTTCCTGTCCTATTTTGTGTGTAGTTTAAACGAGGGTGAGTGAGGTTGGGGTATGTTGTCTAGTAAGGAAACGAGGACGAGCAAGAAGAGGTAACAAAGGTAAGTTCCATTATGCACAACTAGTTCAATTCTATTTCGTATATCTGTGTGTGTAATTTGTCTTTGGGAAATTGGTGGACAGTTGGTGTTGTGAAGGGAAGTGAGAACATGGGATTCACTACAAAAATAAGTAAGAATTGGAATGATGTGTGGCCAATGGAGGCCTACATCATGGGGTTTGTATGCTTTGTGTGATTGAATTCTAGATATACTTTGTACAAATTTGTGAAGGATTAGACTTGGTTTAGTTTGATTAGTTCTTTAATAAAGTTTAACTTTTTTGTCACTAATTGGAGTATGAGCATGTTATTTCATTGCATTTTTAATAAATATAATAGTTCAATAACAGTTTATGTGTGACAGATATAGATATTGAAGGGATGTTGAGAATGGGTATTAAGTCTAGATTCAATCTGTTATGATCTTGTATGAATGATGTCCATACAGTTTATATAGGTTAAATGAGGTGTATAGGATGAAGTAAGATACCAGTAATACACTGTTAAACTGACTCTATATATGTCTAACAAACTGTTACGTTAATTATCCTTGTTAAGTTGTTATGTTTAATTCAGACTCTATATGTCTAACAAATTGTTAAGTTAATTGTCCTTGTTAAGTTAGTTGTCCATGTTAAGTTAGTATGTTTAATTCAAGTTCAGTGTAGTTATGGTTGATTCTGAATTTTGAAAGATGTGAAGATTATACTTGTGTTTTCATTTATCGCTGTACAATTGACATTCATGCATCAATTAGGATTTATGACTTTGTTCATGTCGCATGACATATTTAACCTATGTAAATGAGCGTGTAGGGGTTTGGGAATAACAATGATATCCCATAAATAGGTTACAACGAAATGTTTAAAAAGAAAATATAAAATGAAATGGTTAGAAAGAAAATAGGTTAATAACATGGGATCGAGTGTTCATTGTCTCCCGTTTTGAAATCCTCGACATTCTCGAAACAAAGGGTGCATACAGCATGAGGAAGACATGATGGGTATGTTTATAGTAATTTGACCATTCCTTCCTCATTGCCCCACGGTGTTTGTCATGTATGTCACTCCTAGCTTAAGAGTGTATTATATGATCATGCATTGCATTACATTGCATTACATTCTAATTCTTGCTGAGCGTTAGACTCATTGTTTTCCCTCGTGATGAAGGTAATGCATTGGATGACAATCATATTGTGGAGGAGGTATTCCAGGACAATGTTTTGGATTATCAGCCCTTTTGACCTGATGGTTGTGGCTCATCACAGATGGATGATGGTAATTTGTTTTGGGTCATCTGATATAATGGTAATATCACAGATGAAATTTGGTATTTTGGTTTGGGACGAATGACCTAATGGAATTTTCGAAAAATGTGTATTTTGCTACTAGTTGTTACTATATCAGTAGACTATCTAGACTTTTGAAAATGTAAACTGACTGTTTTGGAACTTTTATATTACTAATAGTATTTTGGAAACCGTTTTATGACAAATCGCTCGCTTTACTCTGATAAATTGCATTGTTTATGGAATAGAAACGAAAAATTTATTACCATTTTTAAAAATGTTAAAGAAATAAAAAAGGAAAAAGTACAGGATGTTACAGCTACTGCTTCCAAGCAGTTTCCATCCGAATAATTCTCCAAACAATTCCCTTAGCGTGACACCTATCAATATATATATATATATATGCCTTTAATAAACTTTAATTCACTCTTTCCAAATTGTCTAAACCTTCAACATATATCATATATTTCACCACTCCCTCCTCTCATGTCCTTCATTAAATCTAATATGTTCTAAAATATTATAAATCATATATCTTCAATCTTATAATATCCAATTACGTCCAAGTATGTATTCTCTTACTATTTCTCATTGACTATCAATCCAATTGATATCGCCAAATATAACTTAAAGTATCATCATACAACTCTCCAATTAACTTCAATCTTTCTCACAATCTAATTATGAACATAACGGGGTACCATAATTCACTTGTTCCAAATGCATTTCTCTTGACCAATATCTTTACTTGTCCAACTTAGATCCTAATATCCCCAAAATTATCATTTAAGCTATACTTTCAACTTAACGAAGATTCAGGATATTACATAGACTAAGAAAAGTAAAAGAGAAAAGAGTTTTGTATATGTAAAATACCAGTTTATTTACTGTCTTTTAAAATGAATGATTTATGCTTCTGCTGTAAAATGAGAAAAATAGATTTTATAAATAAAGTTTTCCACTGTTAATAAAGATTTAAGTAACGAGTTTTAAGTAAGATGTTTTAACGATCATGTTTTAAGAAAAGAACTCTTATCACACTTTACAGGAGTTTCAAATAAGAGATTTTCCGTTGTTTTATAAAGGAAAAGAAAAGTTTTAAATTTTAAGCGATTTTTGAAGAAAGAAAACAATTTTTGAGGAAAAAAAAATTCGGGTCATTACAAGATCAACTCAATCTTCTTTTTGGGTTCAAATCCCTAAATCTTATGAGGAAAGCCAAGCTTGGGTTTTACAGACTTGTCGGAGCAAGCTTGAAAATCTATATGTTGTGAGGTGGTCATACATGTTAGGGACAAAAATCATTAACATATTGGCATAAACATAGAATGTTGAACCTAAAAAATGTTTTATTAAATGAATAAATCATGCAGTGGACCATATACAATTACATGAAGTTTTATTAAATAAATATATCATGCATTGGACTATATACATTTGCATGGAATTAAATGGCATGGCATATACACTACTTTCACTATTGTTGTAGTGGGTTGATGATGAGAGGTTCTAAGTTATGTTAATAGAGTTTGGGTTTGTAATTCTTTAGTGTTAAAATTACTTACTGTGGTTTGTGGGTGAAATATATCACAACTAGATGATATTCATATTTCATATCATTTGGTATAAGTTTAGAAATCAAGTGTATGTGTTGAGTTGCACTTAAGGTTAAGATGTACATGAAGTTAGTTGCACATAAGGATAGAGTATATTTACCTATGATTAACTAAGTTATATGCCTAAACATTCATATATATGCATTGTACACTTCTTATAAATAAAGAAGTGTGACACATAATTGGAATTAGATATCGGATTGAAATATCTAGAGAGTTTTGTTAACACATAGACCATGAGGACATGTGTATTCATGAGTGGTTGAAAAATGTTGAAAATAAGGTTAATGTTGTCAGCATTAATCATGTAGGGTATTAGTATATGATTAGATGTGATATTTTCATAGTTTACCTAATTCTTATATTAGGATTCTTAACGGGTTTATAAAGCTCATTATGTTATTCCTTCTTATTTTTCAGGAACATATGGTGACATCTCAAAAAATAAAAGTAAAGGCAAGTTGGTTTGATGAGATTGACACGACATAGGACTAGTAGAGTATTTTGTTTTATCTTTTCATGTACTTTTGTTTAATAAGGTCATGTATGTAAATAAAATTGGATAAAGTCTTGTATATAATAAGATTTGTAAATTTTATGTGGCTTTTAGTTTATATTTTATTATGGCCTGTGATTGGATAGTTGGTTTGTGAAAATTTTGGATTATTGCATGTTTCATCTCTATAACTCGTTATGTTTCAAATGCATATTTTGATGGAAGCGCGTTAGTTCCTATTTCAAGACGCCAAGACGCCAAATAACTTAAGTGTGTGTTGCATTCTTGCTAGATTATGAAGGTTAAGCATGTTGTTGCTCGCCTCCCACTTCAAAAATCCAGAAGTCGGGACTTGTAACAGTTGCAAAGTAGTAGGTTGTGTTGTATATGGTTAAGGATTAATGAGTGCACATGGGTGTCATGTGTAATACTTGAGTTTCGGATTACCATAAGCATAGGAGAATAATGTTAATATTGGATAATAATAATTGTGAATTATTAGAGATTATTGTGTGATTTTATTATGGATTATACTACCTCAAAAATAAGTTTAGTAAACGTAATAAGTTTGGATATAATTTGTACTGATTGTTGGAATGGGGGTTTAAGATTTATTATATGATTAAGGAGATAATTGGTGGATTATGGTTTAAATAATTTATTACAGGATAATTAGAGTTAATTGGGTTAGAAGATTGTTGGATTAGTAAAGAAATATTACAGTGGCGAAGTGAAATGGCAGTGTCGTTTGATGGTGGCGAAATGGCATGGGATAGGTCGATCATACGACCAAATGCTAAAAGTAGCATTGGATTGGTCGATCAAATCATCGACTGGTTGAATGTGGTAAAATGTACAGAAGCAAAACAATGGTAGGCAAAGAAATGGATGTTGGACCGGTCAATCAAGTGATCAACCGATTCCACGTGAATTCAAGGAGATTGAAAATCCCGAGGCTGAGTTTTTTAGGATTTCCTCTGCTTGTCCTCCTTTGCACATGGCAATGTCTAGATGGAGTTAGGTGATATATTATGGGGATAAATGAAACTTATGAGGAAAGCTTCTGGATAAAAAAAATGAAAGAAAGGAGAAGGAAAGATAGAGAGAAGGAAGAAAGAAATGAGCTTATGGAGAAAACAGGGAAGGCCGAGAGCTATGAGTTGCAAAAGGAGAAGAAAGAAGAAGCAAAGGAAGGAAAGAGCTTTTGGAAAAGAAAGAAGAAGCAGAGGAAGGAAAGAGCTTTTGGAAATAAAGAAGAAGGAGAAGAAGAAGGAGGAGGAGGAGGAGGAGGAGAAGGAGGAGGAGGTGAAGCTCCTGGGTCTCTCTCTCGGGTGTTCTTGAGGTAAGAAATTCTTTCATGGATTTTTATGGATTTTATAGGAATATACAGTAGGAGATAAGAGATTTATGGATGTTGGGTTCTCTGTTTATTGATGCTCGATTGAATGATATGTGCTATGTGGTTTTGATGATGCTCCCTGTTGTTTACCGTTTCATGGTTTCGTGAAGTATTTACACTTAGATATAATATTCTGCTGCATGCATATTAATATGGGGTACTAATTGTTCAGATGTTAAGATGAATCTATGATTTAGCTGCTATCATGATAATTATGCTCTGTTGGTTTTAAATGCTCTCTGTTGTTTGGTTGGAATTGTTATGCATGTACGGTTTACAAAAGAAAATAAGTTTGAGGAATAGGAGGATATTAACAAGGGAATTTCCATGTTGAGGATAATAATCTTTGATTGAAGTTTTGTTATTCACATCGGCTAAGGCTATGATGAATAGTTAAGGAATATTGTTATGCTAAAATGGAACTCTGTTGATGAAAATATCTTCTCCGATTGATTACTGTTTAGTACTAGTTGAAAGGGTTTAGACTCTCTGTTTATAACTGCTTGATAAAAGGAATTATGAAGGATAGTATATGTCGATTTTGAATGCTCTCTACTGTTTTAGATTATGGAATTCTGTTACATAATAAATGATGATTAATGGTATTAAAGTTGTTGAAGATAATGAACTATGGAAATGAGGTTAATAATATGTGATTATTGATGATTGTTTATTAAATGATATTGATGGTACTAAGGAGAAGAATAAAGTGTTAAGCTTTCTAAGGATGATAGGTAAGTGATATTGTTTGTGTTTTGCCGAATGACCTATATTGCAAGAATTAGGGTTGTATGCTTTAGATGATAGGTTATGATCATGCTATTGTTCGATGATGTATTGTTGTGTGATTGCTTGTTTTAATGATGTGTTTATTAGATTTACAGTTCTTTAAGTTAGGTTTTGATATTGATTATACCTTGAGGATTATAGGATTCAATTGAGATACATGCTTTGAGAATTAAATTGAGGATACAGAATTGTATGTATTCATGAGCATTCATATATCATGGTTTTCATAAACTATACGGAAATGGTAACAAGCATGGTTTTGGAAATGCAACAGATATTTTAAGCTTAATAAACGTAAATAGACGTGTTCCAGGATAATACTGGTGGATTCCTATCTTATCCTGGGAACAAATACTTGAGGTGGGATAATAGTGGTGGATACCTGTCTTATCCCTACCAAAACGGACAATGTAAACAGAAAAACAGAAAAAAAAAATATCGAAATGAAATACGTAAAGAAAATGAGAAGGGTTGAGTTGACTTAAGTTCAACACTTATTCCCAAGTTGGTAGCAGCAAGGAAACAATAAAAGTGCATCATGATGGACTAAGTTCACCATCATGATGCAAGTTCACTGTTTGCGGTACAAGTTTACTATACTGCCCCAAGGTTACCAGCATAGTACAAGTTCACCGCTAGAGCCTAAGTTCACTAATACAGCCTAAGTTTACTGTCATATTTAAAGTTCATTAAAGTTTATAGTAATTCGAATAAAGTTAATGAACTTTAATAAACTTTAAATATGACATATTTAAAGTTTGTCATATTTAATCATGTTATAGTAATTCGATTGAGGTTTGATAGTCTAATGGCTTGTTTTTCCAACGTCCCCGACTCTTAAATTCTCACCTATGATCAACTACCGCACTATGGTTGATCATAGCTCGATTTTTTTAAGTTGTTCCCAAGGTTTCAAGTATATATAATCCATCAAAAATTCTAGAATTGCCAAACATTGTGATCACCCAATCGAATT
Source organism: Begonia loranthoides (assembly GCA_022433065.1). Taxonomy (NCBI): domain Eukaryota; kingdom Viridiplantae; phylum Streptophyta; class Magnoliopsida; order Cucurbitales; family Begoniaceae; genus Begonia; species Begonia loranthoides. The sequence goes on from CM039483.1 coordinate 22,611,417, forward strand.
ATTATAACATGCCACTCACTCAATGTGAGCCTATAAACTTTTACATCGAGAAGTTATAAATCTACTTCTACAAACCAATGTAGTGAAGTATAGCTCAATGTTATATTTACTATGAATTCAAAATTCTCTTCATAATTATTGAGATAAATCATTCTACATAACAAAAAAAATGTATAAATAATTAGAGATGCTAGTAGTATTAGAACAATTACAATCACAACTCCTAGAGATTGTGTAAAGCACTAACAAAAAATAAAAACACAACCACTAAGAAGTAAGATCTACACCTCTACCTCGTATATTTAACTCAAAAAATGGTAGTATGATTATTTCCTAGATTATTTAGTGTGTTTTGTACCGAAAGAATGAGGTTTTATCACGTATATTTACTGCCACCGTCGAGAGGGTTTCAAGCCGGTAACGGCTTTTTTAGTACCTGAAAATCCCAATAATCGTAATTAGCCAAAAAGGGTCGCCATAAAATGAACTTATCAGCTTGTTTTTGATGTTACATACTTGATGAAACCTTTAATGGTTCCTTGGCCAATCCAGACTTTTGCAATAATCTTGGACTAACGGATAATTTTGGCCTGAAAAATCAGAAAAAGTCCATTTTAATTAAATGGAAATATTCAGTTTCTCATATATTATCAAATGACATACTTGTCCAAGTTCTCTGATGGTTTTGTTCCTTCAGCATACTCTGCAGTTGCATTAGTTTCGGCTCTGCTGAAAGGACTATTGTCCGACATGTCAGCTAATCGTTCCCCATAATCTCCATCCACAAATCTCATAACGTCGTCATCGACATTTTGACCTGAATTTCCTCCGGCAACCTCTGATTGTTGGAAAAATTTATTTTGTTGCCTAAAATCATCCATGGATTGCTGAGAATCAGCTTCGGAATGCATATCGCTATATTCAGACCAGGTGTCGTGATCAGACAGTGTTTTGTCATTGAGTCCTAAGCCTTTACTACTCGGGAACTTTTGGCTCCGTTGAGGACCTCCATTAATGTCTTTGTTCGGAGAGAAAGGTCTGTTCCTATTTGCACTTGATTCCCGTCTCTCGCCAGCTACATCTGGATAGACGTTTTTAAGATCCTTCAGCAATTGCAACCGTTCAATCTCATCGTCCTTTTTCAATATCGTGTCTTTAAGAGATGCGACCTAAAGTTTCAAGCAACAAATATGAGAGGAATGCATAATCTCCTACAAAATTTAGTTAAAAAATAGCAAAAAAAAAGGACAATTAAATCACCTGATCCATTAATTCTCGAACATCCCTTCCTTCTTTGCTGCTTCGAGCAGCACCGAGCTCAACACCTGATACCCTTTCAGCAAATTTCAATGTACTAAGAGACTCAGAATATGAATTGACATCAGGATTAAGTTGGACAAACATCAGTGTCTTAGCTTGACCACCTGCAAAACAAGATAAAAAACAGTACTTCAAATTTACTCCTTCGAAATAGCATATGAATTGAAGAAAAAACAAGAATGAATTTATACCCAGAGAGCCTTGGAGAAGCTGAGTGAGCTTGCTATTTCTATAAGGAACATGGGAGCTTTTTTGTGCCAATGCGAAAATGACATCTCCTAGAGCAGATAACGATTTGTTTATATGCTGAGCCTCTCTAAGTCTATCGCCAGTAACCTCGGATCTATCAACCCTTTCGCTTCCAGCAAGATCGACTAAATGAAGATTCCCATGCAAAGAAGTAGCTGTCTTCATATCCGTTCCACGTACATGAACAGTTACGACACTGCAAAACCTCTTCTGAAAAAATGAACACCAGAGAGAAGTACATAAACGAGGAAGATACTGGTTTAAAATAATTATAATATAACCTATGTGATCGGCTACTTCTTTCATTGAGTGCAGTGGCGCCAATCGCTCTGTTTTTCAATCCAATATCCATCAATTCTATAACATCCGAGGTTGATTTCACAGGGACCATGTTAGCATCTGGAACAGCTAGTCCATAAGGCTGCGATTGAGTCATAATCCCAAGTGTGTGTGCATTAAGGAAAAAAAGCTTCAATGAAAAAACATTTTTTAAAATATTTTGAGGATGTGAAATATTCCATAGACAAAAAGGATATCTTTTATGAGAACTATCGCTTGAAAGCAAATCTCGCACTTGTTCATTATATATTTCAACTATTTGAACTCCTATTTCAAACATTGTGCTGCTTCTTCTACTTTGGGAAAGGTTGAAAAGGTCGTTAAGGGCTCGATAATTGACCCCCCAATTCTCTTTGGAGGAAGCATTGGGACCCATCTACAAGAAAAAAAGAATTAGATTTCCTATTTACGTAGACTAACAAGCCATAAGAATTGGACAAAATGGATCAAACCATTGTGTAAGTCTTTCCTGAACCAGTCTGACCATAGGCGAATATGCAGACATTATATCCATCAAGAACAGATTGAATTAAAGGCTGGATGTCAGAAAATATTTCAACTGTCGCAATTCAAGAACATCGAAAGTCAACCATCAAAATGTTTATAATAAATAATATCATTTAGTACTGATCATAGAACACAAAGCAAGAGATAAAAACCTTGTGAGGAGACTGGACCAAAGACCTTATTAAACTTAAATAATCGATGGCCTTCTTTTCCTTGTTTGGAGGGGTTGGCAATGACCAACTCCCCACTTTCACCAACATATTCTATGGTTGTTTGATTTTCTCTTTGGCTAGGCAGAAATGGCCTTATTCGACAATATACTCGAATATTTCCTATGAAAACAAAAGTCAAAAGCTACCGAGAAAAATCAACCATAAATATCAAATAAAGTTATGAACTCAGATACCTTTTAATTCCTGAATTTCATTAAGCATCTTCCTATTTTCTGCTAGAAGAACATTGTACTTCTCAGCAATTTCCAGCAATGCTTTAAGTTTTTCTCCTGAACAACAATAGCTATAAGAATTTGACATGAAAACAACATACGACCACTGAACTTCATAATCAAGATTCTCACCTAAGCCATTGAATTCTTCTGAGTAGCTTAGCCGGGCCTTCACAATTTCTTGTTTAATAGAGTCTGAGAAGAATCTCAGTTCCTGAATATTCAATAATATCCATTAAAAATTTCGTAGAATCAAATTGCATATAATTTTTTTTCCATAATTCACCTGCAATGCTTTAGATTGAAAATCCATAAAGCTTTGGTAAGTATGCTCTTTTGAGCTCCACTTTCGAGACTTCGACTCTGAAAATGCCTCTAGATTTTGCACCTTCTTCCTCGAATCCGCCAAAAGACACTCAAGATCTTTTAACCTCTTCCCAAGATTTTCATTGGCTTCCTTGGCTTCTATTTCCATTTGCATGCATTGCAATTCATTTGTCTTTTTAGCAGCTTCCAGTTCTCGCTTCAATGCTAAAATCTCTTCTTCTTTTTCTTCTTTTTCTTTCATCAACTTGTCTATGTCCTCATCTTTGATTTTCTTCTTCTCTTCTTCTTTGATTTTCTTCTTCTCTTCTTCTTTGATTTTCTTCTTCTCTTCTACTTTGATCTTCTCAGCTGGGCTCTCTTCTCCAGAGCCTGCTGCGAGGGCCTCAAGGACTCTTATTCGAGACTGATATTTCTCTTCACGAGACTTGAAAAGATTGTTTTGCTAGAGAAAGAACAAGTCGAAATGGAAAAGATGTAGACTAATACATAAAAACGCATCAAACATAGTACAATTCGAGAAAAAAGATGGAATATACAGTTCTGAGGTGTTCTGCTTGAGTCGATATGCGCCTCTCAATCTCCTGGACAACTTTTCTCAGTAGGCATGTCACTCTCTGAAAAAAAATGAAATCTAATATAAATTCAGTAAAACATATTTACACTGTTAATGAAGTAATGTCATGGCCTCACATGAGGGATTTCGCTGGTCTTTCTTTCAACGCTTTCATCTAAAATTCCATTAACAACACTTAGAAGTGATTGAGTGGGAGCGTTCTGCATTAAGAGATGCTGAAAGGCATCAACGATGAATAACCGAAAACAGAATAATATTTTCAGGCTGAAAAGATTGAAATCTAATGAAAGGAAGGGGACGGACTTAAGAGACTACTTACATCTAAACTATTTGATGTCATCATCTCAGAAATTTTAGCAGCAGGAAGATCTAGATAGCGACCTTGTTTCAGTTGAAACACCTCGTGAAATTTATGGCCTACATGAAGAAAAAAATATAGATGCCACAAAAATCAACTACTTAAAGCACTATAGATGCCATAAAATTCGAGGAATTTCAGATTTTTTAGTGACAGTTCTTCAGCCATACCGGATGCGGTAGGACTAGGCAAGGTGTGTTGAAATATCGAGTCTGATGCAAGTTTTCGCCTCTGTTCGCTAGAAAATGGAGAAAATTGGCTAAATACAGGGGAACCAGAACGGGGGCTTTCTGCCACAGACCTCGGGCTTCCAATGAAAGTATTATCTTCCACAAAGTTTGGCCGAAATTGCTCTCTGAGAGCGAATAGGCAATCCATGACACTTTTCATAGATCCCTGCATGGAGAATTTACGGAGTGTCAACAAGAAAACAATGCGTGTTAGTGAAGATAATCTCTAAATTAACCTCATCTTAAGGTCCGTATGCATACATATACGAAGAAACTCACTAAAGTTGCAACTTCGCACAAAGCAAATGAAATTCATCATGAAATTTGTTGATTATGAAAAATATAATTTCTGGTTAGAAAAAATAAACACCTTCTCTAGATCCGAAATAAAAAATCCCGGCACTCCCATTTTGTTGATGATCGCTAAAAACCAAGTTAGCTTTTCCGAGCGTGAATCTCTTGAATAAGTAAATTCACCTAACTAGAATGACAAAATCAAAGAAATGAACTTAATTAGAATTGAAAGACCAACATATTGTTTTGAGAAACAAAACCAACATAAACACGAGGAAAATCCATACCTCATTGATAGAAACAGGTTTCAGCCTGTTTAATATATTTACAAAGATATTACCATCTAATAAGCAAGTTCTAAGCTCCTCATCGGATGCGAATTTCGGAAGGTTTGATTCAGGACAAACACTATTCAACCACCCAACCAGAATGGCTCGTCGGTTGACTGCAGGATAAAATAAAGATGTACATAAACAATAGAAATATGCATTCAAGCTGATATATATATATATATATTTTTTTGAAACCTTCAAGCTTCTTACCATCATGGTTTGTTCCTCGTTCGGAGACATCACCTTCGGAAATTACATTTGAGCTATTGATGGCCGCATATTCACGCATACGATGTTCCGATGTCGGATTCATGATGGAAAATCGAAAGAGACAGGCATTTAATTCAATGCTCGGTCAACAAATTGAAGTGAGAGATAGAGCGACGAGTTGTTTTTTCTTCCCTCTCTTGATGTTTATAATCTCCCAACAAGAGATTGTTTCTGCCATAAATTTCTGAAGAAGAGCATCGATTGAGATTAAAATTCAAGTTGAGACAGGACAAAAAAAAGTTCAAAAATCTCCAGATATCGAAACAGAGCCAGCCTGACTTTCGTCAATATTCTACAATAATAAACTGCATACTTCCAAGTCAATGAACCTCTATGACGCGTTAATTCAAATCCCTTCGCTAGCATAAAATGCAGAAGAACTGACTGGAAAGAGAAAAGACACGGAACCAAAAGGCAGAGAGAGAAAGAGAGAAAAAAGTAACTCATTAACAAATTTTAAGGTTCAATCATTTGGGTCCATGAGAATCGGACGCGCGTTGCTTGGCCTTCAACGGAGAGAGAGAGAGAGAAGACCATTAAAATAGGGGGGAGGGAGAGAGAGAGAGAGAGAGAGAGGGAGAGAGCTTCTCCACCTCTTCATTTCCCATTTTTTAAAAATTCTGCCATTAAATTGGACGCTTCCATGTTCGATAGAGCCGAAGGGAAAGGGGAAGGCAAGTCTTCTTGGGTACTGATCGAAATGTGGAAAGTCGTCTTCCTCCGCCATACCCATTTCAACTGAACTGCTGCTTTTCTGAGATCGCTCAAACGACGAAACGTGAAGGCCATCACTTCCTCGGTTCATAAGACTTTTTTTTTTAATTTTTATTTACTTACTAAATTTACAATAAATTAGCAATCTTATAATTTCTTTATTTACTAATTTAGCAATTTTAATAACAAACTATTAGATTTATAGGAAGGTGAAAGAATTTAATAGAAAATTAATATACTAATTAAATAATAATAATTTACTATTAGATATGGTGATTAAGTTGGTAGCTCCTTACCCTTCTAAGCATAATTTATCCCAACTTAGAAAATAATAATAATGCAATTACGATGCTTAAAACTAAACCATCCAACCAAACAAGATTCCAATGAAGACAAATTACTGAATAAACAAAATTGAGATAACAACCTAAAGAATAAAATGGCGTCAAAAGACGTAATTTTAAACTTTTCTTTCTAAGGAAGACTAGTTTTATTAGAATTAATGACCAAAAAGATCGAAAAAAAAAACAAAATATTAATGACCCCATGTTGGCGCGGACGTTCAACAAATAAAGTGCGGTCGTCTACAGATTGATGAGGACATCCAATACACATTTTTTTTTATCGAAAAATACTTTTCACTATAAAAGAAAAGGTCAGGATTTTGAATTGCTAGACACACACACTTTAGACTAATTGGAACAATGTACACAAGAGATGACAAAGATCAGATCAGGAGTGAACAATTATCTTAACATTAGCGTCAATCTGCCCAACTGATGTCTGTTCGTGCCCAACTAGATTCTTCAACCTACTATAACCCTCTTTCTTATTGAGGAACATACAAATAAATTTGAGACTCATCTAAAGCATGGAGATATTGTGCAGAGGGAACAACTTGCGAAGCCATGTTGAGTAATTACTGTCCAGCGGGGGAATTAGATTAAATAGGCAAAAATTTTGAGTCTCATCCATTCGTAATCATATGGTATGTTAATAAATTTCATATTAAACTAGATGCATCCAAGATCATCTTTAGGATCAATGTGACCTAGGAGGGGAAGGAAGTGAATTAGGTTATGTAGCCTTTGACTTTGATTAAAAATCAATTTAGTTGCAACCTTAAACTAAATATTTTCTCTCTAATTTAATTAACTAATTACAATATGCAAACAAGTAATAAACTAATAATAATATAAAGAGAAAAAGATATTGCAAACACGTTTGTTAACGCAGCTTGACTAAATTGTCTACGTTTACACTATATGGCTCCCACTTGAAGATTCTTTCACTTTAACCATTTCAGTTACACGTGATTGAGTTTCTAGATATTGATCGAACCTTTACAACCTTGTACAACTGCACCATTTTTCTCTTTCCACAATGAATGAAGAATAATGTTGGAAGGTTTCTAGTACAAAACTTAACTTTCATAAAAGTGTAATCTCAAATGAAAAAGTATGAAGAGTTAGGCAAATGCTCAAGGAATGAAGGCTTGAATATTTCTCAAACTAATTGCGCAACACTTCGATATGATTTTCACGATTCAGTAAATTGCATAGAGCATAGTGCTTCAATTTATAGTGGCCTTCAATTTCCTCGAGCTCCGGTGACCCACCAATACTCTCTAAGCTCGCGATTTGTTCGTTAGAGACATAAATGTCGTTGGTGGGCTTTAGTAGATGAGCTTCTTGACTACTGCTCCGGGCGTTCGCATGTGTCTTCAATTTAAATTTGTCTTTATACTAGATTGCCATAAGGCTTCATGCTACTGCATTCTGGGTTTGGGCATCCACACTTGATTCTTGAAAAACATATGTCCTGGGCTTGGGTTATAATAGCTCTCTTTGGGCTACTGTCAAGAGGGTCTAGGCGTCTGCATTTATGCTTCTTAATTAAGCGTTCAGGATTGGGGGCCCACGACTCAACTTCTCTCTGTAATGAGCATCCGCATTATTGTTTCTCAATTTTGTCACTCAAGACCGAGTGACCCCAAATCGTCACTAGGCGTATGTGCACATCACTTTTCTTTTTGACATTTAAGCATTTTTTTTGTTTGAGTTCTAAGAGTGAAACTTGAAAGTTTACTGCATAGACTCAATAAACGCATTAGTATTTCTCAATATCTATTTTTAAGGGTATTTTCAATTAGAATAAAAAATATATATAATTAGATTAAATTTAACACTTAAGCACATTTATTATCAAAATAATTAACTTTAAAATATAGGAAAAATAACAATGCAGACCCTATAGTTCATGATCAATGACAAGTCAAACTTTGGAGAATTCTTTTAACAACTAAAACCCTAAACTATGGGCAATTATCGCCGGCGACCTCGCAGTCACGTTTCCCATCAAGGACCATCGAGTTTAACACCTCGATTTCGTCTCTGTCAAGTACCGTCGAGCAGAGATGAAGGACGTCAAGTACCATCCCTCTTGGCGGTTCGAAGAAGAAGGGCGATGACAGATGAAGGAGGAGACGAAGCTCATTGGCCGTTGGATTGCGTAATGAATGGCCAGGATTGAATATGGCGATTCCCTAATGCGAAGGACGAATGACAATCCTTGGCCGTTGAATCGAGCGAGGGACGTCCCTCATCTGGATCGATGGTCAGGATTGAATCTGGCGTCTTCCAGAGGCGACAGACGGACGGAGATCCCTGGTCGTTATCCAGCGAGGAACATCCCTCATCTGGATCAACGGCCAAGATTGCATTTGGCGTCTTCTAGAGGCGATGGCGGACAACGATCCCTGGCTATTGGATCGAGCAAGGGACGTCCCTCATCTGGATTGATGGCCATGATTGACTCCAAATTAACTGGGTCACGTGCAAGACACATACCTTTTTAAAATGCGCAAATTCCCTCAATTAAGATAGACGTCCCTCGCCAAGACACGGACATCCGTAGGCCAGTACTATGTCGTTCTACCCTCAATGGACACCTCTTGTCTTAAGACTATGTCGTTTAGGCCATGACAGATATCCGTCTTAATACGAGGGACGTCCATCGTCTGTTGGCTTGATGCGTCTTTGGAAGCCAATAACTCCGTCTTTGAATCTGTATGGTTCTGGAGTCGTTCGGTGGAGCGTGGTCGAGGTCAATTTGAATCTGCCTTATTACCTTTAGAATAACAGACGTCCCTCATAGCATAACGGACATCCCTCATTCAATTGATTCTATCTTATCTGTATAACGGACGTCCCTCCCTTAAAAATGGACAGCCCTCGACCTATTTGGGGCGTCTCTTGCCCAAAACCAACATTCAATTTGCACCAAACAAAACCAAAGAGCAGAAATACAACAACAATAAACTTTTTAAAGTTTCAAAACCAATAAACTTCCAAAATACTTAAAAAAAATTTCAATGAGCCACTTATTTAATGTTTTTTCAGTTCTTGCACTTTTTGCACCTCTTGCAGTTCTTGAATATGTTACAGGTCTTGTGGATTTTGCATTTTTTCCACTTTCTGCATCTGCTATGGGTGGTGCCTCTTCTATAGCTGGTGCATCATCTAAAATAGAAGGCTCCTTGGCCTTGATATCGATAACCTTGAACTGCAAGTCAGAACTCATCTCGACATGAGTGGTTTTCTCGTAAAGGTCCTCTGGTTTGTGCGGCTCGTGGAGATGGAAGCCCTGCTACAGACACTCAGCAATCACCGACCACCCTAAAGGGCGAGAGACTTGAAATATGCCGTATTGGCTGCAATTGGAAGGCCAAATTAGTTTGTCACTTCATTCAAAGCGCAGGGTGGAAAAACTTACCACTTTTTTTCTGTCGGTGCCATGACAATTGCAATTGCCTCTGGCATCATCGATTGGTACGCATAGTGGGTGTGCACATCAATCGATGACATGAAACAGTTCAACTCCAGGTGGCATTGACATAAAATCCGTATACTATATGAGGAAGAATATTGCATGAATGAATACAAGTGTTTTACATGGATCCAACCAATAGTCAGCATACCCTCCCTTATTTGAACCACAAGTGTGTCCTCCTCATTTGTTGTCGTGCACTGCATGTTAAGAACTCGATTTATTTATATATTTAGTTGTTTTCAATAATTTTCAAATCACATTGCTTCTTACCTTGGAGCCGCAAAGTAGAGTACACGTCTCCTTATTGTTCTTCGTATTTACCCATGCCAGTGTCATGAACTCGTCCATCAATTTCATAGGCTACAATGGAAAATCAGTGTAAGTGTAAATTCAACACAATTACAAAACCAAATTGAAGACATACCACTTGCACTATCCTTGGAACCACTGTTGTCACTATAGTACCCATTCCCAAAATCTTTTGAACTTTGGCAAGGGTTGGAAGAGGGGACGGTTGCCTGATAATAGGAGATCTGCACAATTGTAACACATTGTTAATCAATAGTACTAATGCATATATAGAAAGTGCATGTAAGCTAAAAGACATACTGGTATCCGTCCAGAACAGCATCAGAAGATGCAGGAGAAGTTGATGGAGGAGCTGGCTGGGCTGCTGGAGGAGCAGTTGCAATATTGGTCTGTACTTCTTTTATTTGTAGTACAGTGGCTTGAATCTTGCCAAGTTGGTTCTCCTGTCTATCCAACTTGGCTTGAATCTCACCAAATTGGCTCTCTAGTCTATCCAACTTCGCTACAAGCTATTGCCACCTCTCCTCACTGATCAGTACGGAGGGCGAGGACTGAAGAGGGGGAGGTGCATCGTCTGCCGTAGGATGCACAAAATCATCCTCCACCTCCACGTGATATGACGGTTGTGCATCTGACGTCCACAGAATTAGTGCAGTGGACGTGGAAGGAAGAGGTGAAGTTGACGTGGAAGACAGAGGTGCAGCTGACGTGGAAGGATGAGGTGCAACGGATGTGGAAGGAGGAGTTGCAACTGCCACCTCTCCTTTGAATACCCACTCCCCTCCTACTTTGCGCAGTCCCATCCTAGCCAATGTCACTTGATTATACACGTCAAGTGCTTTTTCATTAGTTTGTAGCTCCATAGGAGGGACAACTAACTTGTTGCTGTCAACAATGCGTTGAATGAGCCAATTATAAGGGAGATTCTTCCTTGCACTATTCAAGCTTGCCTTCATTTGATGCATAATGACATATGCAAGGTTGAACCTATTCCCATTGTAGAGTTTCTCCATCAGTAAAGATCCATATAGGTGACAAGGTATCTATGTCCATCATGAGGCACAACTGTGTGGGTGATCATGTAATGATGACCCTTGCTTTAGCATTGAGATCATTTGATTGGGGTCGGAAGAAAGATTCAATGGCTGTAGGATTGTGAACCAATCGCTTTAGCAATGCCAGACCTTCTTCTTGTTTTACAAATATGGGGTCCTTCAATACATGGAAATACTCCTCTAATGGCTCCTCCGTGGAGCATCCAATAAGCTCATTCAACTGATTAAGAGTTATCATAATCTGCTTCCCATATAGAAAAGTCCTCAACTCACTGGAGCTGTCCAACTCCAAATTTGCATAAAATAATTTCACAGCCCTCTCACAATAACAACCCCCATCGTGTACAATTCATACAAACCAATTCACTCAAACATTTCCTTTAATCCAAAATCAGTGAACGAATTGAAATCTACCTTCCTAGATATAATTATCTCATGGGGTACATTGTCATCATCATACCATTCTTTGGAGGAGGCCGAGCTGAACAACCAGGCTTTGGAGGGCTCTGCAGACACGCAGACTCGACCTGTGGGCTCATAGGGAGCCATATTACACTTCTTTGACACTTTCCCTACCTTCGGCGCCATTTTTTGTTTCAAAAATCGTGAGGATGGATATCGGAAGTTTGAGTTGGTCGGGGGAAGACAAAATTTCTCTCTGAAATATCTAGGGCAATGGGCGCCCTTTGCGATTATAAGGCAGATTTGCATCTTTCGTTGAGAGGAAAATGCTGTCGTGTAGCGTTCAGAGAATGAAATCCAAGAGGAATGGATGTCCCTCGTATTAAGACGGACGTCCGTCCTGACCTAAACGACGTCATCTTAATGAAAGGCATCCATTGAGGGTAGAATGACGTAGTATTGGCTTACAGACGTCAGTTTCTTGGTGAGGGACATCTGTCTTCATTGAGGGAATTCTTGCATTTTAAAAACGCGTGTGTCTTGCACGTCACCCAGTTAATTTGGAGTCAATCCTGGCCGTCGATCCAGATGAGGGATGTCCCTTGCTCGATCCAACGACATGGATGATCGTCCATCCGTTGCCTCTGGAAGACGCTAGATTCAATCCTAGCCGTCTATCTAAATAAGGGACGTCCCTCACTCAATCTAATGGCCAGGGATTGTTGTCCGTCCGTCGCCTCTGGAAGACGCCAGATTCAATCCTAGCCATCGACCCAGATGAGGGACGTCACTCACTCGATCTAACGGCCAAGGAATGTCATCCGTCCATCGCCTCTAGAAGATGCAATATTCAATCCTGTTTGTCAATCCAGATGAGGGACGTCCCTCGCTCGATCTAACGGCCAGGGATTGTCGTCCATCCGTCGCTTAGGGAATCGCTAGATTCAATCCTGGTCGTCCATTCTGTGATCCAACGACCAATGAGCTTCGTCTCCGCCATCGCCAGCCATCATCCTTCTTCTTCCAACTGCCAGAAGGGATGGTACCTGACGTCCTTCATCTCCCTTTGACGGTGCTTGACAGAGATGAAACCGGGTGTTAAACTTGACAGTTTTGGACGAGAAACGTGACTGGGAGGTCGCCGGCAAGAAATTTTCATAGTTTAGGGTTTTAGTTATTAAAAAAATTCTCCCATGTTTGACTTGTCATTGATCGCGAACTATAGGGTCTGCGGTGTTATTTTCCCTAAAGCATATTAAGCTAACAATTTCTCATTTTTTGATGATGACAACATTTAATATAAGTTATTCAATGAGTCCCCCTTAACATATGCAAGAAATATAATTCTCTCCCTTATTACTTACATATGTGATAAGATTAGAAAGTTAATAATTGCACTGTCTTTATGATTAGTAAAAAAATTTGGCAAAGTTTCCCTTATATTTTTTCTCCCATTTTGTCATTATAAAAAAGAATCCTGCAATCAAGAATTTACCATATATAGACACATTCAAAAAATCCAACATACATCTATCCAAGACCCATCAAAACATAATTACTATCAAGAATAACAACACAAAAGCTAAATTCAAAATCCAAAAAGGTTGTTATTCATAGTTGATCAAAATCTATAGCCAGTTGTTATTCATAGTTGATCAAAATCTATAGCCAAAAACTAAGTTCAAAACAAATACAAGTAAATACAAAAACAATGGATACCATGTACTCCTAATGATTAGTAGGAGGATCGACATCAGAGGATGGAGGGATGCTGGGACCAGCATAAGGCCTAGGCTCAAATGAGAAGGTGTTAGTCCTGCCACTATCCATAAGTTCCTCAAAGAAGATGATTTATCGCATCAAACCTCAATCGAGTTTCAGATTGAAAGCACAACAATGAAGAGGTTTGATCGTGAAGACAATTTTCCATATTGGTACTTGTTAGGGTTCGGTGTGACCCGAATTCTAATTGGATCAGACTAGTTTTGACCCACGTTAGGAATTTCAGTATGGATAGGGTATCCTGTTTTTCTATAAATATATCCTTGAGTTGCAAAACTCATTGTACTGATTTCCGTATGTGATTTATCTACTCTGCTTGTAGTTTTTTTTACATGTCTTGGGTTTTCCACATAAATTTTGATGTCTGTTATTTTTTTGTTTCTCTTTTCCGATTCTCATTCGTATTTCAACAATTGGTATCAGAGTGTAGTTGAAGATTTTCGATTTATCGGAGGTATTGAACGATTTCATATTTTGATTAAAGAAATTGAAAAATAAAAAAAAAGGTAAAAAAGGGAAATTTTATTTTTCTCTTTTGCTGTCGTGGAGAGTTCTTCAGAAAATAAAAAGTGGCGCTTTTTTCTTCTAAGAGGAGAATAGAACAGAGAAGAAATGAAGAAGAAGAAACAGAGAGGGGAGGTTTCTTCTTTAGTGAAGAAGTCCCGCGTTGCTGTAGGCCAAAGACAGAGAGGAGAGAGTGGCCCGCCGCCGTCTTTACACCAAAGAGAGAGGGTGAAGCCATTCTCCTGCAAACTTGCGCCGCACGCTCATTAGTGCCGCACCCTCATTAGTGCTGCACCGCTGCCATCGGATAAGGACAGTGAAGAAGAAGAGAAGGCTGCCATTGCCAACGACCCGTTGCCAGTTGATTTTCCTCCGCAGAAGTCACCAACCACGTTCTGTCTTCAACAGAGACTACCAATCATTGCCGTCCAATCTCCACACCTTCACTGAAGTTCTTATTCACCAACTAGTGAACCGATTTTTAGGACTATTTTCATCTGCATGTTTTACAATTTGGTACATTAAAATTCAGAAAATTTTTTGGGGTTTTGTAGGTGGAGCGAAATTTTTGGGATAAAATTCTATTTTGAATGTTTTGGGTAAAATTTCTGAAAGTTGGTGGTTGGATTAATTGGTTATGATATTTTTGTTTGGGATATCTACTTTTCTGGAATTATTTGGGATCAAATTTTGGCTCTGATATTTTGGCCAAATTTTAAATTTTGAGGGATGACTTCAACGAGGTATGATATTCTGATGTTGGATCAAAATACGAGGTTTCTGATATGGCAGGTAAAGATGCAAGATGTACTCGCTCAGATGGAATTGAAAAATACATTATTGCGATTCGATAATTGCCAACATCTTGGACTGAGGAAGAGAAACACATGAGAGACAGAAAAACATTATCTCTAATTCTTCTTCATTTATCAAATGCAATTTTGGAGGATGTGTTGAAAGCGAAATCTGCTGCTGAAATATGATCAAAATTGGAAGAATTGTGCATGCATAAAACCCTGATGAATAAGCTGCATTTGAAGCAGCAGTTATATTTTCATCATATGGGAGGAAGAACTTTGATTAAAGAACATTTGACCGCATTTAAAGAAATTGTTTCAGATTTGGAAACTATGAAATTAAAATATAGTGAGGAGGATCTAAGGTTGATTTTGTTGTGCTAATTACCTGCTTCGTACAAAATTTTATGGGATATTATTTTATACAGTCATGGCACATTAACCTTAAAGGAAGTCTATGATGCTTTGCTTTCAAAGGAAAAGATGAAGCATCTTGTAGTTGGATCTGGAACTCAAGAAAAGGGACTGGTTACTCGCGGTAGAATATCAGAGAGGTCCAATAAAGGGAACAATAATAGAAAGGGTTCAAAACACATATCAAAGTCTAGGAATAGAAACAAAGTTTTTTTTCTGTTAGAAAAATGGGCATATAAAATATGAGTGTTATAAATTGCAAAAAAAAGAAAAGAAGAAACTGATCAAAAGGGAAAACAACTTGTGAAGTGTGGTGAAGCTATTGTCGCTGAAGAAAATGATAGTGAATCAGAAAAAGATCTCCTTGTAGTGTCTGATGGAAACTCAAAGCCATCCTAGGAATGGATTCTAGATTTAGCCTGCACTTTTCATATGTGTCTCAATTGAGACTGGTTTTCAACATATGAGTCTATTTCAAAATGTTCTATATTGATGAGAAATAATACATCGTGCAAGATAGCAGGGAATGGTACCGTCTGAATTAAAATGTATGATGGAGTTGTCAGAACACTAGTGATGTACGACATGTTCCTGATCTGAAAAGAAATTTGATCTCGTTGAGTGCTCTTGATCTGAAAGGGTATAGGTACACTGATGAAGGTGGAGTTTTGAAAATCAGTCGTGATTCTCTTGTATGATAAAAGGGCAGAGAAAGTCTAGAAATTTATATGTTCTGTAGGGATCTACAGTTGTTGAGGATGTAGCAGTTAGTACTTCATTGTAAGATAAAGACCTAACCAGATTATGGCATATGCGTCTTGGACATATGAGTGAAAACGAGATGAATGAGCTGAGCAAAATAGGACTTTTGAATGGTCAGAGTACAAGTAAATTACAGTTTTGTAAGCATTGTGTTTTCGGGAAATAGAAGAGAGCAATATTCACTTTGACCATTCACTGTACGAAAGAAACATTGGATTATATCCACGCGGATCTCTAGGACCAGCATTGGTGCCTTCCAAGGGAGGGGCAAATTATATGCTAACTATGATTGATAATTTTTCTAGAAAAGTTTGGGTGTTCTTTCTAAAGAAGAAAAGTGATGTATTATCTACCTTCAAGGAGTGGAAAACTTTAATTGAAAAGCAGACAAAAAAGCAGGTAAAACATCTATGCACCGATAATGGGTTAGAGTTTTGTTCAGAAGAGTTCAACTCTTTTGGCAGGTCAGAAGGAATTATAAAGTATCTGACAATTCCAGGTATTCCACAACAAAATGGTATGGTAGAGCAATGAATAGAACTTTAATGGAGAAGGTTCGGTGTATGCTTTCAGCTTCTGGTTTACCTAAGTTATTTTGGGTTGAAGCTACTGCTACTGCTTGTTATATTGTGAATCGTTCTTTATCAAGTGCTCTTGATAAAAAAGATGCTGAAGAAGTTTGGCCTGGTACTCTTGTTGATTATTCAATTTTGAGAGTGTTTAGTTACCCTGCGTATGCTCATGTTGATAAGCATAAGTTAGAACCCAAATCACTCAAGTGTATATTCCTTGGATACAAGTCTGGTGTCAAGGAAAATAAGTTATAGTGTCCAGAATCCAAGAAAGTCAGATTTAGCAGAGATGTCGTATTTGATGAAGCTGCTATGCTTACTAATTTATCTTCTAAAAGCTTGACAGATAAGACTAATCATCTATCTAGTAGTGAGGTTGAAGTTGAGATTGGATTAAGATTGACATCAGAGTCTTTAGGTCAAACCAGCTCAGATAATCAGGGTAATAACGTTTTTGCACAATTACCAGTAGTAGCTTCACCACAGTATTCCATCATCAAAAATATATCAAGAAGAGAGATTAAATCTCCACAGAAATATGGTGAAGCAGATTTAGTTGTTCATGCTTTGAGTGTAGCTGAAAGCATATATTCTAGTGAAGAACCGTCTACTTATTCAAAGGTAGTGAGTTCATAAAATTCTAGAAAATGGATGATTGCTATGCAGGAAGAGATGAAATTTCTTCAAAAGAATGGCACATGGGACTAAATTAAATTACCAAAGGACAAGAAAGTTGTTCGTTGCAAATGAGTGTTCAAGAAAAAAGAAGGTACAACAGGTGTTGAAGAAGAGATGTACAAAGCATGTCTGGTTGCTAACGGGTACAGTCAGATTCTAGGTGTTGACTTCACTTATGAGTTTTCTCTAGTGGTTAAGCACAGTTCGATTCAGACTTTGCTGGGTGTTGTGTTTATGAACGACTTTGATCTTAAGCAATTAAATGTGAAAACTACATTTTTACATGAAGAACATGAGGAGAACATCTATATGCAACAACATGAAGATTTTATAGTCTTGAAAAAAAATGTTTGTTCTTTGAAGAAGTCCCTTAATGGTCTAAAGCAATTGCTAAGACAATGGTATAAGAGGTTCGATTCATTCATGCTTGCTCAAGATTTCAGAATGAGCAATTATGAGAGTTGTGTCTACATAAAGAATAATAAGAATGAGTCAGTGGTTTATTTACTCTTATACGTTGATGACATGTTAATCGCAACTAATGATAGAAGAAATCAGAAGGCTTAAAGCACAACTAAGTGAAGAATTTGAGATGAAAGATTTGGGAGCAGCCAAAAAGATACTTGGTATGGAGATACTAAGATATAGAAAAGCTGGGAAATTGTACTTAAGTCAAAGATGGTGATTCAGAAAGTTCTCTGCAGGTTTAAGATGAACAAGTCTAAACAAGTTGGTACTCCTTTAGTAGCCCATTTCAAGTTTTCATTTGCCTTATGTCTACAATCAGATGATGAAATTAATTATATGTCACAAGTTCCATATTTCTAGTGCAGTGGGATCTCTCATGTATGCTATAGATTGCACGCGTCCATATTTATCTTACACAGTCAGTACGGTAAGTAAGTACATGAAAAATTTGATAAAGGAACACTGGAAAGCTGTTTAGTGGATTCTTAGATATCTGTGTGGAACTAGTGATGTCTGTCTTCAATTTGGAAGAACTAAAGATCCTGTCATTATGAGGGGGACCTTGATAAGAGGAGTTCTCTTACAAGATATGTTTTTACAGTTGGAGGTTATGGTATCAGCTGGAGAGCTACCTTACAGGATACCATTGCGTTGTTTACTACAAAGGCAAAATATATTGCTATTACATAGGCTTGTAAAGAAACTATATGGTTAAAAGGTTTATTTGGTGAACTCCACTTGCAGATTGCCATAGTGTTTTGCAATACTCAGAGTGCTATCTCTCTCACTAAAGATCAGATGTTTTATGTGAGAGAACGAAGAACATCGATATTCGTTATCATTTTGTTTGTGAAGTGGTTGTTCGTGGTGATTTTGCTGTGACTAAGATTAGTACTCATCATAATCCTGCTGATATAATGCCCAAGACTTTAGCTTACGTCCAAGTTTAAACATTGTTTGATCTTGATTGGTATTAGCTACTGATTTTACCCTCACGGGCTTTTGTGGAAGAGGAGATTTTCTGGAGTTTTGAAGATATATTTTATAGAGTGGAATTTGTGTCAAGGTGGACATTGTTAGGGTTCGATGTAACCATAATTCTAATTGGGCCAGGCTGGTTTTAGAACACATTAGGAATTTTTGTATGACTAGTGATGGACTATTAGTCCACTCTATCAATGATCAAGCTTCAAATAATATCATGAAGTCATTCAAGGTCAAGCACAGGTGGAAGTTCAAAAACTATTGTAGAACATTTGAATGACTTCACAAATCTATCTACTTTTTGATATTCGATGAGTGTTTGATGGTTTTTGCATTTGGAACAATGTCATATCAAAAAGTGTCCTTCATGAAGATTGTAGGTGACTTTCTAACCTTTCTAGAAAAGGCTGGATCATTAAAATTGGAGTTTTTTGCTATGTCAAAAGCCCATGGAACAGAGATCATATATTGTGCAAAAGCCTAAGCAGCCAAGCTTGGAGACCAAGGAAGATCAATAAATGGAAACCATCCAAGTGGTTGAATTCAAGAAGGAATAATTGCTAAAGACATTAAGGCTTGGAGAAGAAGAAAGGAAGAATTAATTAAATATTCTTTTAGTTAATTTATTTAGTAACCATTAAGTTGAAAATCGGGCAAGCTTATACTATAACCAATTTAGTGATATTATATTTGTTTAGTTATTTACTATTCTTTAGTTTTTAACTGGTTATTTATAACCAGCTTATGTAAATGTTTAGACAAGTGAAGATTGACTATAGAAAAGTTTTTGTTTATTTTGAGATTGGAGTGATTCCTCATTCAAACCTTTTGTGAGTTATATCTAAAGTTTCCCTTGTGTGTGTTATATCACAAGATTAAGGTTATTTGTAAGTTGGGTAGCCTTGCTTATCAGTATCTGTGTTCTTGATTCTTGAGGGAAGAGTGTGTGAAGAAGTGTCCAACTTTCAAGAAGAGCCTCATTGGCGAAGACATCCATATGGGAGTTACAAGTGTCACCACTTGTTATTTCCGGCCAATTGGCTTCTTCAGGATATATTTCAAAATTCGTAAAGTTTCATATTCTTATTTTTAGATGAGTTATTTTTCACTTATTAAGGAAGTTTCTGTCAAAATTTCAGAGCAAAAGCTTCTAAAACGAGGGAGTTATGGGTTACTAAAGTCGGAACTTTCCTAAATTGAATTGCAGAAATTGTTGAAACTGTCCAAGAAGGCGATCGACCGCAAACCTCCATTCAATCAACCACCCTCAATTTCCTTAACCTCTATAATGATTATTTATGTTGTTGATTGACCACCCATGCTACCACCACTTTGCGGATGATCAAAAATTACAGATTTGAGGTCGATCTCTGCCTAGCTGTTCTGACTCTTGATCGACTGCTGCTCTTGTATTCTTCAACCAGTTGATCCTACTTATTCAATACTCAATTAGTCAACTGATTGCTCATCATTTCTCCTTAAGTCATCATTCAACTGATTATATTCTTATTCCCTTCCGTTGGTGTATTAACTAGGGTTTCCAATTTTTCTATAAATATATGCTTAAGTCGCAAAACTCATTGTACCAATTTTCATTTCTGATTTCTCTCCTCTGCCCGTGGTTTTTTACCCGTCTTAGGTTTTTCACGTAAATTTCAGTGTCCTTTATTTTCTATTTCTCATTTTCGATTCTCATTCGAATTTCAACAGTATTGAAATTAGAGAAACATGCTGTTAAAAGATCCAATTTCTCCTAAATACCGATATTATCTATAATACCCTGACTTTTTATGTGAGAATTTAATAAGGATAATTGGAAAGTAATTGGGGATTTTTGAATTTATTGGATAATTATCGGGGTATTACCAAGGACGTATTCGTAAGATTATAATTTAAGGGAATAATTAGTGAAGAATTAAGATAGAATTAGAATTTATAATGTAAATTAAATGAAAATTAAGAGTGGAATTAAAATAAAATGTGGCGGATTGATATTTTGGAGGGAGAAAACCGGTTCAGCTTTTGAGGAAATGGGGGCCAAACCGCCAATCCGGTTTAGTTTGGCTGTTGAACAAAAGAATGGTGCAGGCCATTTTGGAGAAGAAAAGAGCACAGAGAGAAAAGAGGGGGAGAACAACGAAGATGAGGGATACCGCGAGTGAGGGAAATGGAAAAGGTGAGCTCGGACGGCTCCTTCACGACGGACGGCAAGTGTGCTGGGACGACGAAAGGTGCAGGTTGGTTAGGGCTCCGATGAAGCGTCGGGTCACAGAATTGAGGCTCGGGTCATCGGGGCTGCATTGGGTCATCGCGAGCTCTGGTGATCTATCGATTCCCGGTGATGCTCGGCGATGATGAATAGCGATGGCAACGAAATGGCAATGGCAACGAAATGGCGATGGCATCGGGAAGGCAAGGCAGGGGTCGGCGGTTCGCATGGAATGGTTGGTTGGCTTTCGATTCGGCCAGAACCGGTCCAATCTTGGTTCTGCTCTGATGGAGAAATGACAGCGTGGACAAGTAAGGTATGGTGATGACAGGGTGAGGATGTACGAAGGAGTGGTTGTGGCAGGGACAGGATATGGGGTACCTCTCTGGTGAGGTTGAAAGGCAGAAGGGGAGGGGTGTTCTGGCGGAGAGAAACTTTCAGATCTACTGAAGGAGCGAGACAGATCTGAAGAGCTCTCTGGAAATGCTGAGGCAGTGAGCTGTGAAGGAGAGAAGCTCAATGGAAGGGAGCTATGGGCCAAGAGATAATATTAGAGGAAGAAAGAGAAGAAAAGTCTAGGGGAAGAAAATTGTTGTTGGGTCTCTGTGTTTCTTCAGGTAAAAGCTCTTTTTTCCGTTGGGTTTGATACTCTATTGATTGGACACTACTTTTGCTACTCTGCTTATGGTTGGATATTGCTGCTCTGTTTATGGATGTATGGTTTCTGTTAGAACTTATGCCTTGGATTTTCTAGAGAATATTGATAAATGTTTACTGCATGCATATAGAAGTTTATGCTCCCTGTTTATTTACTGCAGCATAATTGTCTCCCTATTGTTGTCATTGTTCGGTTGGTTTTGGAAATGCTGATGGTTGCCTGCTAACCATGGGTCTGTTAACTATAAGTGTAATGCTAAGTTGGATTTATTCTCCGTGATTATTGTAAGAAACTGTTAAATGGTTGAGGCATATAACTGTTGTTGGTTGTTGATAAATATGGATGTGTTTCATTGTTTGGAAATAAGCCTATTTAGTTAAAGCTTTGATGATATATCTCTATTGATGGTTAAGGATAAGCATATTGAAGTTGCACGCTCTGTTGATTTAGATTTGAGCCATTAATTGGATAAATGTATTGTGGTAATTGGATTAATTCATTGGGATAGGTTATATTCTGTTTTGGGGGTGTAAAAAGGGGTTCCTAGAATTTTATACAATTTAGAATACAAAAAAGAAATGAAATTAATAAGTTATAAATGTTTTTAATTATGAAGGTATTGAAAAGGAAAAGAAGGATATAGATTAAGTACGAATACGCGATAGAGCTTCGAGATAAGAAATTGAGATAGAGTTTTGACCAATTGGAGGCCCTACACCATTAGCAGTGTCTTTCTTTAAATGTTTGTTTGAGCTCTTACTATGATGCTTTACTTGTTAAGCGTATGTTATTCGCACGTTATTAATTTAATCGCTCAGCATGTTTAGGATGACAGCACATCATTTTGTTTCCTTTAGTTTCTTTTAAATTTCTAAGCACGTTTATATTGTTATTGTTTTTCTTTAAATTGTCAAGCATGCCTTTGTCATAATTGCTTTTCTTGAATTAGTAAGCATGTCTATATCGTTATCGTCTTCTTTAGAATCGCCAAGCATGCTTACAATATTGCCTTTTTAAATTGCTAAGCACGCCTATATTATTATTGCTTCTTTTGAATTGCTAAGCATGCTTACATTAATGTTTCCTTTAAATTATCAAGCATGTCTATATTGTTATTGCTTTCTTTAAATTACCGAGCATGTTTTAGAGTATATCGCCATGTATAGCATGTTAGTAGATTTTCCATGTTCCAAACTCTTATATTGTTGTGATTACTACTTTACATCTCTTACTTTTATATATTTACGATTACTGTTTCTCATGGACATGCATCACGATAATGTTTCTCATGGACATACATCATGTTAATAGAAACAAGTAGGAATGCAACGCTAGTGTGGATATTCATATGCATTAGGTGAGGAAAAGAATAAATGAAATGAATGAACGAAAAAGATGATGGGGAGTTGGGGGGCAGATGGGTAGTTCGGATCTAGTTTGGTAGCTAGGCTACACCCCTCACTTGTCGAGAATGAGACTAGCTACACACACGAGATTAGAAGCTGACCAAAACTATACCATCACACATGGATTTTTCTAATCTCCCGCTCGACGTACGAGTTATGAATGAATAAACGAAACGTAAAGAAAAGATTGGTTGGGGCAGACCCATTCCAAAATAATTAAAGAGAGACATTATCATACTGCATATCTCCTTTCTTACTAGGCCTCAGGCTCACAGTTTGCTAAAGGTGTAGGTACATGCACGAGAAAATGATGAACATATCGAAGGAGTAGTTGATGAAGGATTTGCACGGGCAAAACTTGTGGCTGGCTAGGCTAATGAAATAAAAAGGAAAAAAGGTTTTATAAATATAAAGTAATAGTTTAATTATTGTCTTTTTAAAATAAATGATTTATGCTTCCGCTATAGAATGTTTTATGTTTAGGATGATTCTGATAATGTTTTATAAATGAAGTCTTTCGCTGTTAATAAAGATTCAAGTAACGAGTTTTAAGTAAGACGTTTTGATGATAAGGTTTTTAAGAAAAGGATTCTGATTTTAATTTAAAAAGGTTTTAATAAAGATTTTAGTTGTTTTATAAAAGTTTTAAATTTAACGCATTTTTAAAGTAAAGAAAAATTTGGGTCGTCACATTATCTGTTCAAGTGTGATCAAGAGGAGTAGGGAGGAGATAATTTGATGCACCACCGATAAGGGAAAGATGGAAACCCCTTGATGTAAGTGGTTATTAGGGCAGAATCAGACCTGAAATGGTAACTCGCTTAACTCTGTCAATATGTGTTAAAATGATGTGAAATTTGGACCACACACTACTCTGTTAATGAAAATGAAGCCCTCCATAAATTACATGGAAATTCTTTTGGGAGAGGAAATTATGGACGAATGGGTACAAACTAGTTCGAGCCCCTAATAACAAAAGAATTGGTCTGAAATGGCAAAAAATGTAACTTATTCAATATGCGTTCAAATGGCGTGACATTTAGATCACGTATGACTCTATAAGTCAACAGGATGCCCTCCAACAATCAGAGGGAGATACGTTCGGAAACAGAAATTATGAGCGGAGGGATGCAAGCTAGTCCAAATAGGCACCTAAACCGTGCTTATTGACTGCAATGGCCTCCAATGGTGAAAGCACTCCAACTTGGATCTTTGCAAGCTTTTTACTCCTTTGTTGGGGATGTCCATCTTTGAAAAAAGATATAGAAAGGAATAACTTTAAGAGGATTCACCAAAAGCTTATAAGAAACACAGTGAAACCAATTTTTGACACAAAATCTGATCGGTGAACACCAAAAGGATTTGGCCAAAATGGAGGGAACTCCAACCTTTGAAAGAGGATAATTTTGAGCTAATAATTTTCTTCCCTGGGGTAGACCTTATAGAGGGTTTAAATACCCCTCAAATTAGTGCTGCCATTAAAAGGTATTACAAAATTGACAAATAAAAAAGAAAAACAAAAATATGCTCTCAACCACTTAGCTAAACCAAGAGCAGCACAAACATAACATTAGTTTGTTATATCCAAGTAACCAAAATAAAATCAAAAAATGAAACTAAGCTACCTCCCTTGAGTTCTAAGTTTTGAATGAAGAAAAGACCAATTAGTTTAATCTTCAAAGCCCTTCTTCAACTGGATTTGGGTCCTAAAGTCTGAGTGAGATGAAAATACTTCATTTGCTGAAATGACGCTCTCTGATCCTGACTCTGTTGACATAGAAAATCATCTTCAATTGATATGAAAGACTACATTTTAGAAAGCTTAAGATGTCCCTTACAATCTTTGTGAAGAAACCATTTCAATATAAGATCGTATAGGCTACCAAAAAAGCCACATACTTCTTAGGGGTCAGATTGTCGACAATTTTGAGAAAGTTTCAAAATTCTCTTAATCTTGTGCTTGAATCTCCACTTATGCCTCATCTTAAATAACTTTGGGCCATATTGGGGTGCTTGATGGATGTAATGGATTTTTATATTACTCTTTTCTCCGCTAATATCTACAAAAGAAACACTAAAATTATCGTTAGAAAATCTCCAAGCTTGATTGTGAATGGAGGGAATTCGTGGTACATCATAATTGGCTAGGTAAGTTCTCCATTAGAGAAACTTTGGCCATAGTGGGACTTAGTGGAGCTGCTGAAGAAGATGCAATTTGATCACTTTTGAACATCCAAACACCTAAAACTTCAATCATACCCATATGACCTAAGGTGTGGTGATTATAGATATCCACTGGCCTTTCTTGACTAGCTGCCTTGTTCGGAGGTATGAAAATCCCGTGGTGCTAAAAAATCTTGGTCAAGAGAAGGTTATATAGGGGAGAGTTTGAGCAGTTGCTAAGGATGTCAATCATGTGATGCAAGATAATGAAACTGGGGTTAAATTTATGTCCATTGTGGATATTTTCCATAGATATAAATATATGCAACTCACGTATTCTTGATAATCATCTCAAGGTAGTATGGTGTATGTTAGAATGCAAGGAATGAGTTGAGCCTTTACGTTCAAATCCTTAGACTTTGGTTTATAATATACTCCAACCTTGAGATTCTTGTGAACCTTCCTAAGAAAATCTAATTATTACTACTTAACAAAATCGGGTTCTCAAGAGGTATTAAAGTACTCCTCACATTGTTCATCCAAACTTAAATCAATCAACTCATTCAAAGTTTTCAGAGTTAACATTATTACTCCTCCAAGAATATAACTCTTAACAACTAGAAGCTGAATGGTAAATGTCAAGTTTGCATAAAACAAATGAATAATCTTATCATAATATTGACCACCTAGAGTGCGCAAAATGTCAATACCAACTTGTTTGAAAAACCTTTCAATCCCCAAGGCTTTGATACTAGAAAACTCTACTCTCCTTGAGGAAATACTTGAATAGTTTTTAATATCAGCGTCACACCAATTTTTGAGTCCAACCATCTTAAATTGAGAAGTGAATAATTCCATTGACGACAGAGGTAAAGAGGCACCACCTTGACTTGAAGTAACTCTTCTCTTTGTACCTACTTTAGTGACCTTGGAAGCCATTGAAGATTATAGAGAGAAAATTTGCAAACTAGTGAGAATATAGCAATTTGAAAAAGAAAAATAGTAAATTTTTCTCAAAGAAGTATGAGATTTAGGCAGAGTGTGCTTAGGATTTGTGGGAGAGGGAGAAATGTCTCAGGAAAGCATTCGTGGGTTCCTGATAGCTTTGAAATGCGATACAATGGACACCCATAATTTAAGTGCATGTGAACATTGCAGAAGCCCGAGATTTGGTAAAGGACTACCGAGAACCCCAAAATAAATTCCCCTTTTTAACACACTTTTGTTAAATTAAGATGAATAAGTCCCAACTAAATCCTAATATTATGAAAGGTTTTTTCATCAAATGGTTTCATATAAATATCGACTAATTGTGTAGTGACTACAATTTTTCCCAAAAATCTAATGACATTATTATAAGGAAAATTTGTCATTTAAAGTTACATGTAATGGTTTGAATATATTATGGATGTTAATAAAATTAGAAAGTTGAGTTTTCGAGAAAAGGGTTTGAAGTGAACAGTGAAGTGAAGTAAACTTTTGAGTGGCGCAGTGAAGTTAATAAACGTTTGCAGATGGGAATGTGTTCGCTAAAGCAAATGGATCCGTAGAAAGAAAGTCTTCATGAGTTGACGACATTGTTTCAAAGAGAAAATGCAAGAGAGTCAGTGTTTATAGAAGGAAGTTCGTTTGCGGCAGACAATCAAAGCAAAGGATGACATCGTATGAAAAGAAGTGTCTGTTGCGGAAGGAAGTTCGTTCTTAGTAGACAATCAAAGTGAAGGACGACATTGCATTAAAGGAAAGAGCGTTTGTCAATGAAGGAAATGTGTCTAGAAGGACGTCATTGCGTTGGATGATTGGCAAAGTGGTGTGAAAATTCTTTAGGAATATCCTTAGCGGATAGGAATGTATCAGCTACAACAGCTCATACTTTTGCTCCCAAAGTACTGCAATTCAAAGGAAGTTTTTGTTGCTTCATCTGATTGGCAATTCGTGTGGTGTCTACCATTTTTCTTAGAGAGTAAATACTCATGAAAGCACGGTGAAACTAGTAACCCCTCAGCTAAAGAGGTGCGACCGATTAACTAGCATGAGGGTAAAGAGTTATGCTCAGATTAAAAAGTGGGAAACATGGATATTTTATTTTCTTTGGAAACAAGTTTAATGTAGAGTAACAGAGAAGTAATCAAAGAAAGGGGTGATTTTCTCTATACTGACTGAAGGAATTGTGTGGCTCAAAGGGATAAAGATTTACAAAGGGTATTACGCGAAATCCAAGTAAGTAGAGATTGCATATGTGTGGCCAATTAGCCTACACGGCAAGATATTAAGAAACTGTGTGTGTTTTCTTTTAATGTTATTATCTATGTCCTCTCGAGCATATGATGCTTTACTTGTTGTGATTGTTTTTACATTCAATAAATTTGAGGATATGATGCTCTGCATGTTGTGGTTGTTTTATATTCAATAAATTCAAGGATATGATGCTCTGCTTGCTGTAACTATTTTATATTCAAAACATTTGAGGATATGATGCTCTGTATTTGAGACTGCTTTTCTTGTGCTAATCCAAGGACTTGTTGCTCTGTAATTTATGATGATTGAGGATCTGCTATCTGTTTATGCTGAGATGTGCTTATTGTTTACTATAATAGTAATTACTCGAGGATGTGCTAATATGTATATTAGATGTTTATAGTATATTATCATAGCATATGAAAGATGATGAATATGTAAATGGTTCTGGAGGACAGACCATTCCAGAGGTGAACCAATGGGTACATAAGCCTGTGAGTTTGCTTTCGATTGATCTCGAGACAGACTAATAGAATGTGCTTGGTCGTTGTGCATAAATGTGCATGGCAGCTAACAGAGGACTTCTGAAAGGTGCAAGTTTGTCTCGTGAAGGTGTGAGACTAGTGGTGGTGTCCCATTGCCAAGCCTACTCATTACCAGAAAGAGAAAGAAGATGAACAGAATAGAAAATAAAGAAAGTTAGAGAAAAGTAAAGAAAATTGATATTTTGTCATGACATGCATACATTTAGTTGCTGTGATATTTTTGTGATGTTTTAGATGCATGTATAGAGGATGTAACATGATTGTTTATTTTAGTTCTCTACTTATTGAGCGTTAGACTTATAGTTTGGACCTTATGGTGTAGGTATTGATGTTAGTAAGGATGTCATTGTTGATGAGGTTGAGAATATGGGTTTTCATGAGTGAGTTTTGGAGGTTGTCTAGTGATATTTGACCTATGGTGGTTTTAATTTAATGAAAGACATTTTCATGTATTTCAACTACGAACTTTGTTATTCACGATGTAAGGATTTAATATTGTGGACTTCTGCAATTTTTATTATAACATTGATTTTAACTATCAAATTATTAATTTTCACTGCTATTACTTATAAGTTAAAATTGTTTGAAGTATGCATTTAAAAAAAATATATAAGCTCAAATTTTGAGACGTTACAATATGGTATTAAAGCAAAAATCAGATATGGTATTAAAGCTCAAAATTTTTATAGACTGCTAGATAACCAGATTCAACATGGAAGCACATCCTCGACTATCTATGAGTTTACTTTTTTTTTAAAAGTATTTCTAGTACTTTTTGATAATATTTAATCGTTTAGGAGATAAAAATGGGGAGGGGAAAAAAGAAACATTGGTGACAGAAGTGTAACACCCTGAAATCCATGTTCATTTTTAGTCAAATATACGAGCATTTTTAATACGACTTTTTGAACTTGTCTCAAAACAACTTTGTCTGTAGCAGAAAAATTTTCTCTTTTAAATACTATATTACTAGGGTGGACAACAACAAGTAAATCAATCATCGTAAAATCCATAAACATTTTTACAAAAAGTCCATAATTTATTACAACATTTCTTTTTTTACATATCGTGAACCTTCTTATACATTAAGTTGCTATAACAACTCCAACAGCTCCCCACAAACCATGTGTCATCTACTGCAAGGTTCTCCATTATCCATCTCGTCATCTAAATTTCTTTCACCTACAACACAAAATTCACCAATGAGCCTAATTCTCAATAAGCAATGTATAACTTAATTTAAACTGAACATTAACATAAAATTCATGCAATTGTGTAATATGCAATTCGAAATATGTCATTTTGTTATTTTCTTTTCTTTTGTCTTTTGTTTTCAGTCAACATTATTTTCTTTCTTTTTATCAGTCCGATCGTTGGGGTACAGTCTAGGGAAGATAAAATACAGTTCAATCCATCCCACCTCCAAACAATCCCAGATTGTTGGAGAATAGTCTAGGGAAGATAAAATATAGCCTACTCCCAACCCACAACGATCTTAGTCTTTCTTTCTTTGTTAGTTTCATCTTTTCTTTTTCTATTCCTTTTTGAGCCCCGCCCATACAAGGCTATTTACGTACATTAATGTTTTTTAATTCTTTCTTAATGAAACCTTTGTATGTAAAACATTTTCATTTCTTTTTGGAAAACATGATGCATGAAAACATATCCTTGATAACAATATTAAAACAAAACAACATAACCTTAACAGTCACATTGTTCAACAAAACCTACGCTGAGCAATATATTCTCAATAGTTAGCTCATCCATAATTATATCCTTAATAGTCCAATGTTATTCCACAGACTTCAATAATTAATCCAACAATTCTATACACAACAATTGTCAATATTTCATTCAATAAATATAATAGTCAGGTATTCAATTTATCAAATAAACCAACAATTCATTATCATACCACAATTGACAATATTTCCTCCAACAGTCCAATGTTATACTATTGATAGTTCATCAATTCCTCTAGAGTCATGCCAATTCTTAACAAAACTTTACATCCTTAATTACCATAGAATCAACATATATATAATAATATACTTAACACAAATCCACTGTCACAATAACTTATTAATTCATGTTTCTACTTATTCTCCAAGCATCTTGTATTGTAGGTCGAGAGGCCAAACACATGCAACCATTGATTACCTTGGGATTACAGTGACCAAGAACTGGTTCTCCTATGTTGAACCCTTCGAAGAGAACTTCCACCAATTATCGGTCAAAACCCTCACTGAGCACACCAATCTGAGACCCTCAAGGAACACTCCTCACAATCATCAATCGGACACCTTCAAGTCTTGTGGTCCACTTGTTCCTTTGCTGCAAAGCTGATCCCCCTATTTATTGGGATTTCCAGGTGGTGGAGAACCCAATGACTCAACCTCTCCTTCAATCGTAATCAACCACTGCAACCTATGCTTGAGAATCGCCACCTTCCACCAATTACCATCGGCCACAATCACCTAACTCATCTAAATCCTACTTGTAATAGCAATTCTCTATATTCAACCTTAATCCCCAAATAATCACAAGGCAGATTGCTAAATAAACCTTCACTGTCAATTTAATCATTTGAGGGTGCATATGTGTTTGCTTGCAGACACATTCGCTACTGCTAGAGCATTAATCCAACGAATATTCACTTAGCCAGTCGTTTAACACCACATTACCCCACAACTACTTTTGTATTTTTTTATAGAAGATGTGTTTCTATCCTCAAATGCCAAAGTTCTTGCAAGTCCATTGTTTAACACACGTTCCTTAACCAAAACTACATTGTTTACCTCCTTTTGATGACACTTTACTAACCAAAACGGTGACGTTTCTACTTAATAAAATGCTACCATGACAATATTTGCTATTGTGGACATATTTTATCTCTAAATGATGATGTTTTCTCCTTATATTCATCCACGTCCCTCCCACAAGAAATCTTCCCATCCACAGGTGCATCTTCCATTGAATCTTACAGTCCTCATTAATTCTTATTACTTGATTTGACGGTCCTTATTTCTCCCACTTGGCATCTTTCTTTCCTGCAAGCATCTTTCCGCGAATCATCTTTACTTCTCCATTTTCTTAATCTAACAGCTACAATTCTCTTCTATATTTCATCCAACGACTATCCTTTCCTCCGCAAAGCATCTGTCTGCATGGCATTTGTCTGCATGGCATCTTCCCGATCCAACAGCTCCTCTTTAATCTGCTATTTTATCCAATCAATCTACGTCATTCATCATAATATTTCCTTTCTGTAGATACATTTTCTTCCAAGCATATTTACTCAAACAACAACATTTTCTTCACTAAATTCCCTTAATCCAGCATTTCTACTTTTCATTGCGGACAACCACAGTTCCACACACTGTTTTACTTCGGATATCCACATTCTACCTCCATCCTTTAGTGACGTCGTTCTCACGGCCAATCTTCCTTATTACAAAACTATGGTAATTTATAAATTTCCTATATTATATTAATTTTTCTCCAATTTAATTGTTATAAAATCCCACTTAATTTTCCTTCAAAATATTTCTTATTTTCCTGGGATGTTGCACAGAAGAGATAGGACTATTCGTCAATTGATGAATTTAGTGGAGTGACAATTTTAGCATCTTGAACGATTTATTGTGAGAGAGGAACAAGAAAGTGTTGGGCAGCAGGTCAAACTGATGTGAGCTAGGAGAAATTCTAGCAAATGAGGCCACCCCAATTTAATGGAATCAGCCTTGACCTAATTAATGTAGAAGAGTGGATACAAACTTCCGAAGATATGTTTGGGTATAACAAAAATGAGGATGAGAAAAGATATAATGTGCGTGACATTTGTTGATTAGAGTGCGAGTTTCTAGTGGGATTCAATGAAGATAGCCTAGGACATGACCACAATGACATGGGAGGAGTTTAAGAAAGTTTTTTATGAGAAGTATTTTAATCATATCGTTAAATCGAGCAAGATGCTAGAATTTGTTGAACTGCACCAAACCGAGACTGTCATGGAATATATACAAAAGTTCGAGGTGTTATCTGTTGGCCTAAATACCTTGGGCTTAGTTTATTTTGATGATGACTGTTTTGATTAAATTAATAAGTTGTTTATTATATTTTTATGGATATTATTCATAATGGTTTTATCATAATATTTATATTCATATTTATTGAAAATACCTTCAAAACAGGTATTATTATGTGCTAACATATTTAGCTAAGTCCATGTAGTGAAGACATATCATTTTGAGACTTGGAATAATTAAAAGAAGTCGAAGGATATGTTGTGGTCGAAGCCACAGACGAAATAAGCGACCAAAACTGGGTTTTGGTCTTTCGGTCAGGACGTGGTTGAAGGTCTGGTCGAGGGACGAGATCGAAACACAACACAGATTGGTCCAAGTGTTTTTGGTCAAGACACGGTCGAAGGTACGAACGAGAGATGCGATCGAAAACATGGACATATTGCTTCTGGATTAATTCTTGCATTTTTATAACGCGACGCAGTCAAAGGAACGGACAAGAACAACCACCAAAATTGTACATAGAGAGCTTTGAAGTTTTTTGGATGTGACGAGGTTGACGTTCTGGTCGAGATATGCTACCATAAATGCACAGCAGACACAACAACTAGTTTCTAACGGTCGGATGTGGTCGACCAAAAAGATTGGGTCGACCAAAAAAGTCGGTGTCTATAAATACATAGAAGCACTCCAAGCTCCATAACAAACCGAGAGAAGTAGCGAAGCTCTGCCAAAATTATTACTCAACTTCTCTTACATTTAAGTGAGCTTGTAATCCAACTCTCCTAACCCCAAACTTGAGAATTCAATTTGGAAGAGTTTGAAATAGATTTTGAGCTTTCAATTCCTAAACACTTTATACTTAATTATAAAGAGTGACTCCCTACGAATTCATCAAATTAGGGTGACGCCCCGAAATAGTCAAAGGCTCGATTGATGCCCGGAAGATCAATCAAAGGGTGACACCCCAGAATAGTTGCTTGTAACGGTTTGTTTGACACCCGTAAGTCAAACATTGTCAACTAGAGAGGTTGGATGAATTCAGGATCTCCAAGGGAGACTTGGAGTGCGAACGGAGGCGTGGTTGCTGAGCCGCATTAACAAACTTTGTTTGCATCTCTTTTCCCTTATCTCTTTACATTTATGCTTTTTTGATTTAATTGTATGCGATAAATCATATAGGGATTTATAAATTTAAATATCGCACGAAAAGATTAGAACACCTAATGAACCCCCCCACCCCTAGGCTCATATCGATCCGAAAATTGGTATTAAAGTGGGTTATTAAAATTTTTTAGTGATATTTTTGATATTGTGGATATTGATTCATTTTTGGTTAAATTCCATTTAGAGGATTGTCTATTGAATTTTGGATTGGTTGCATATCTTGAATTGCATTTTTGAATATATAATTTGATATGGCTTTCAATTTGCATAATGAAGGGCAATCTACCTCCTCCATTTTTTTATGGTAGTAATTATACGTATTGGAAGACTATGATGAAAATAAATATTTAATCTATAGATTATGAAATTTGCAGAATTGTGATTAATGGGCCTTATATTCCGCTTAACCTTGAAAATGGATTGAATGTTCCAAAATTGGATGACGAATATAATGATGTTGATTTTAAAAAATTGAGTTTAAATGCTAAAGCTATAAATCTCTTATATTGTGCTTTAAATTTGGATGAATTCAATAGAATACATGGTTGTGATAGTGCCTTTGATATTTGGAACTACTTGAGATTACGCATGAAGGCACTAACCAAGTGAAAGAGAATAAATTAAGTATGTTTGTCCATGAATATGAATTACTTTGTATGGATAAGGATGTAACTGTTAGCTCTATGTTTACACGTTTTACTAACGTTGCTAATGGTTTGTAATTGCTTGGTAGAATTTATCCCAACGAAGAGTTGGTTAGGAAAATTCTTAGGTGTCTACCTAGCAAGTAGCTACCCAAGGTAATGGTGATTAAGAGGCACATGATCTCAAGACCCTGAAGATGGAGGAACTCATTTGTTCCCTAATGACGCACGAGATCACACTTTTGAGCCACAGAGGAGGAATAAAAAGATAAGGGAATTCTTCCAAAGCCTCTAGCATTCAAAGCATCCAAGAGTGCCAAAGACGATTCTGGGGAAGAAGATGACTCCGAAGATGAGGAAGAGGTAGATGAAAAGCTAAAGATCTTCCCTCGAAAATTGGAGAAATGTCTTCAAAGGAATAAGGATAAGGGGAAGAAGAGCATAGTGTGTTATGGGTGCGAAAAATCCAGACACTTATCAACCGAATGCCCCAAGGCAAGGAGGAAACATAAAGCCTCAAAGAAGAAAGCTCTAAAGGCGACATGAGATGATAGCGAGGAGTCCTCTTATGAGATTGAAAAAGTCTCTCACATTTGCTTCATGGCCAATGAAATTGAGGTAAACGATTCCTCTAGCGATTCAAATTCCGATAATGATGATAGTGATTTACTTGATGCATTTAAGGAATTGCTAGAGAGTTTTAATGAACTTAAACATAGGTATAAGTTATTGAAAAAGGAACATAACAATTTGATCAAAAAGTATACAAATTTGACTAAATTTTTGAGGATCAAATTGTAGAGTTAAAGAGTATGAATGATGATTTGAATGCTACAATTAAATCGTATGAATTTGATATTAGTGAATTAAAAGCTAAAAATGATGATTTGAATTCGATTGTGCTACGGTAGCAAAACATTTTAATATGCTCTTAGGAAAGCAAAATGTTACATCTAATAAAGCAAGAATTGTCTATAAACCCTTTGCAAAGAAAAAGACTTACAATAATTTCTTTGTTAGCCTTACTATTTGTAATGTTTGTAATTGTATTGGGTATAAGTCTTTTAATTGTCCTTTGAAATTGAATGTCAATTTTAAATCGATTATAGGTTCTAAATTTATATGGGTTTCTAAAGGAACCAAACCTCTAACAAATGGACCCAAAAAAATTTGGGTACCAAAGAAAACAACTTGAATTGTGTTGTAGATTGGAGGTTCTCCCAAGAAGCTTAAAGGGCAATGGATACTTGAATATCCAATATAAAAGTGAGAAGCCTCAAGAAGTTATCTCCAATGCGGTAAATATGAAAATGCTATTATGGAGGTACACAATTCTTTTTTATTTAATTTCTTCTTTTATTCTAGGATTAAATTGATAGCCAGACATATGGGTTTACATTATTTTCAATCAATATCAATTATATTTGATTGATTTCCTCTTGGTATCTCTAAGTTGAAATCTTTATTTTATTTTTTTAAATTGGTATATTTTGCTTGGATCCAACAATTGGATTTCTAGATTACATATATTGAAATGCTTGGATTGTTGGATGTTCAATTTTGATTTGTAGGATCTCCCTTGGATTGAAATTAGTTATTGATATAGGAGGAGAAAATATAATTGTTTAGTTTTATTTTGATGACTTGATTTCCATTTCTCTAATTATTCCTAATTCTAAAAGACTTTTACATTCTACTTTAAATTCTTCAACGTCTTTTATACTACAAGGAATTTTATTTAGTACATTTATTTCTGCTAAAGGATCTTTTAGTTTTATTATGACTTAATCTTTATTTGTATTTTTTCTTTTATCAAGTGGATTGTTACTACATATTTCTTCTAATTTATCATCTAGAATTTTATTAGTTGTATATAAAAATTGAATAGTGTCTAAAATTTATTGTGCTATTAATTTTATTACTTCTTTTGTGTTACTATTTTTGTAGTAATTTCCTTTGGATCTAAACCTTCCCCCCTTGAAAATGTTAAAGAAATAGTGTGAAATCGGTGAATAAAAGGTTGATATAATTTTAAGAAATTATTTCCTATAGTTATGTCAACTCCTGAGTCGTGTAAATAAAAACTTTTGGCTATAAAAGGATATCTTTCAATGTTAATAGTAATATGTTTGCCTACAAACCCAATTTCATGTACTGATTTATCAGCAACAATAATACGAAGAGGTTTTAATGTAATCCATTTATTTAAAATAGTTTTTCGTGCAAAGCATAATATTTCTCCTGTATCAATATAAACATATAATACTTTATTTTGTATAATAGTTTTAATAAATGCTGCATTATGATTATTTAAAGTAATCTTTTTATTCGTCATTGCTAGATGTTGTTGAATCTGTTTCATATGCATATATTTCTTCGCATTTTGGGCATTGTGGTGTCATGCCTGTTTTAGGCCCATTTAGTGGATTTCTCTTGTGCATCACCAAGATGGTTTTTATCCTCATTATAGAACCCAACACCCCATTTAGTGGATTTCTCTTGTGCATCACCAAGATGGTTTTTATCCTCATTATAGGACCCAACACATTCTGAGAGTCTTAGAAGTATGCTTATGTGAAATATAATTAGAGTTACTAAGATACAACAAGTTGGATTGGGTTATTTAGATATAGATTATTGCACTGTTAAGAGGTAGATACAAGTTGAGGTAGGAATTTCATTTATTATGTTCAGTTGTGGATCTCATGGTTTTCAAAACCATATTTTTAAATATTTTTTGAAACCTTATGACATGTTATGTCTTATAACATTTCAATTTTTATTATATATGTATGGTTTTCCTGCACGTTTATTTTTGTGCATGCATTTTACCATTATCGTACCTACAGTAGCGTGCACCGACTTTGCTTGATCAGAGATGCATGCACTAAAGTTCGAGCATGTTATGCGGTGAATTACAACTGATGTTTGGGGTCCGTAAGTAACTCTTTTTTCACATATGGTTTTATACAATGATAATAATAACATATTTTTATTATATACCGCAATATTTATGAACTATTTTTTACTTGACCCTACTAAGAATTTGATGAACTTGATTTTGAAACTAGTTTTACTACTTGCATGCACAACCTGTTCTCAAAACATTGAATATAGCACTCTAAATCCCTATTTGAGTATAGCTAGTTCACCCCAAATGACTATTCATTTTTCAAGTCAGGATAATTTGAAGCGGCTGAGCAGAAGTGGTTTGTTCATCTTTTTTTTATTATCGCATTTTCCTTAGTGATTTATTGTGGTAAGACATCTATGATTTTTATTTCAGTTTTCACTTTATTAGAAATTATTCTTGAGTGCTCCAATTGTGGTTGTCGCATATACTATTTAATTATGTATCCATTATTATATTATTTTAATATTATTGTTGGATCGATGCATAAAGGCTAATGTTTTTGGGCATTGGCTCTCCAATTAGTTATTTGGATTTTAAATCTTTTACTGCGAGCCATTTGATTTTATCGAGGGTCCTATATCGGATCCTCTTAAGGGTTAAACTATTCCATACTTCCATATGATTCCTCTTTAGGGTTATCACCTCGATAATAGGAATTCTAGATTGGTTTTGCCAAAATACTTACAGTGCAACATAATTGATTAACTATATTATGAACATTGTCAAAGATGTATGGTGGGCATGGATCAATCGGGCTAATAACCCTTATAATTTTGTAGCTTGGACCTAGGGTGTTGTTGTATTTCTATTAGCTTTACAAAATCTCTCAAATGCAATTTTGTTTTAACATTGGTTATTATTTTTTCATAAAAGCTTTCTAGATAAATATTGGGTAAATGACAAATCAACAATCGTAGTTTGAGGTCAATGACAAGTCAACCACTATGGTATTTTTTTTAACAAGTTTACCATTGGAGTATGCGAAAATAACAAATCCCACATCGCGGTAACTTTCTCCGTTACTAAGTTCATGGCAGATACGTGTCTCACACTAAAACTACACACTAAAACTATGAAAAAAAGGCACTGACCGCATAAAATGCGGTCTCTCCGCGTAAAAACGTGGTCTGTGGAGTCAGGAGAGACCGCATTTTTTCGCGGTCTATGGGCAAGAGGAGAGACCCCGAAAAAAGGCTCTGAATTCAGAACGCCGGAGCTGAGCGTTCTGGTGTTCGGCCGTTGGCAACCAGCTTTTTAACGGTAAACGTCTACGGATGTTGGATTTGTTATTTTAACATACGTGAGTGGTTAACTTGTTAAAAAAAATACCATAGTGGTTGACTTGTCATTGATCTCAAACCACGATGGTTGATTTGTCATTTACCCATAAATATTTGTGTTATTTTTTCTAATTTCTTTGGTTAAAAGTGCCGGCGGGACAAAAATGTGGAAGAAACAAGAGAAATGAAAGTAAAGATGATTAGATAAATAGGGAAATGAAAAATCAACCATCGTACTTTGTGATCAATGACAATTCAACCACTAAAATATTTTTGCTAACAACTTAACCTCCGAACTATGAAAAATGGGCAGAGTAAACACTGCACTTACATTTTCCGTTAAAAAGAGTTGTTATTCTGTGGCGGAATGTTGTCTTTCCACTATTCGTTAAAAAGAGTTGTCGTTTCGCGACAAAACGTTGTCATTCCGCCTTGGAACGACAATATTCTGCTTGCAAAAAAAGTACTGTTCGCTGCAGAACAATCACTTTCTGCTACAGAATTATCACTTTCTGCTACGAAAAGATTATTTTCCTCTGCAAAAATTGAGACATTGGCGATGAACATTGGACGGCGACGATGGACCAAGAAGAGGAAAGAGAAGATGGTGATGAAAACTGGACGGTGAAATCGAGAAGTGATAATTGTTTTCGACGATTAGAAGATGTTCGAAAAACTGAAAACATAAAAATTATTTCCGACAATGGACCAAACCATGTCAAAGCTTCCCGCCATCGTCTTCTAGTTAATATTACTTCAATTATTGCAATTTTAGTATCAAAATTAGAATTTGCAAGAGTAAACAAAAAATTAGCAGTGTCTTCTTGATAATATTTTTTAACAGGTAACATCAATATTTATAGCGTCAATTTTTCATAGTTCTGTGTTTAAGTTATTAACAAAAATTATTTAGTAATTAACTTATTATTAATTACAAAATATAATGATTAATTTGTCATTTTCGCTTAGAAATATGTAAAGATGAAATGTATAGCGTTGACTCAATTTAACTGTATTCATAGTGACTTGACTAATATTTAAAATAGGAAAAATGCATACTTGTTACTTTTAAAAGAGAAAGAAAGCGGAAAACAATTGTTTTTGTTTCTCGGGTGCACACTAACATCAAATATATAAATATTAGAAACAAAATTAATTATTTTTATCTATGTATGCAAAGAATAAATAAATAATGAAGGACCATTAAAAATATGACATTTATATTTATGTGAAAAATCTTTCAAAGTTAAGGGTAAAAAATTTCATGAGTCGCTCTACGCTTTTGATAATTTCAATATTAAATTATGGGAATTAAATGAAGTCTATTGCTCATAATATCTAGATCTGATCAATAATAATCGTCCTAATATACAATTTAAGTACAATTAAAAGTGGACAGTACAAAAGATGAATCAAGATTCCCATAGATGCGTATTGAAGATCTCCTATCAAATCCTGTATTTAGATGCCAAGCACAACTTTGTTTTCTCTATTTTTATATCCTAGTAATCATGCACTCTCTCTTGTTTACAAAACTAACTTTGTACTTTACTGTTATCATTATTAATATTATTAAATTGACTCCACGTGAAAGACACCTACACTAGCAAATCTTCCCCTCCCTTTCACGTGCAGGACTCCTCCATTAGTATAATCTCTGTCATAGCAATAATCTTCTTTGATGTTAGTTTCTTGGTCATTATATCCAAACCATTATTGTTTGTATGTGTATTTGCAATTTGTAATATCTTTTTTCTGAAGTGCATTCCAAATTCCATGATATCTCGGCTCAGTATGCTCAGATCCTTAGTGAAATGTTGAATTATCTCTTAAGTGCATAGCACCTTAAGCATCATTCAAGAGAATAGGTATCTTTTGTTAATACATGACAAAAAATACACATCATATCAAAGTTAGTCAAAAATAATACACATAATATAAAAGTTAGTCAAAATTGGACGCCCGTGATCAAAATAGACGCCAGTCAAATCCCATGAAAAAATACACATAAATCAAAATTGGACTCCCGTGATCAAAATTGGACGCCCGTCAAATCCCGTGAAATAAAAATGTATGACTATCGAAACCAGTTAGCAAAAATAGTACTACCGTCGAATCTAGTGATCAAAATATAACAATTAGTATAATTAAGCACTCTCGAGATTCGACGGGTGTCCAATTTTGATTTGTGTATTTTTTTTAATGGGATTCAACATGCGTCCAATTTTGATCATGCATTTTAGTATTCTTCGGCTAAATTAGAAAGACATCAACCTACTGCAGTCACCATAGGAGAGATATGGAGGCTTGTGTTGACCATAGCATACATGAGATTTGTCATTATGGATGCGTTGAACTTTTTTGTTTCATCTTTTTTGACTCACACTCGTGGAAGATTGTTGAGATTCAGCTTAAAATGACTAGAGACACATTTTGCTTTACTTATGTTAAAAGGTTGTACAACTCTCTCAATGCAAGTCTCTTGACACAATAATATTTATGGTGAAAATCTTTTACCCAACCCTAATTCATCCATGAGAAAGAATTTACTCGAATCATATTCAGACTATGGATAATGATAGTATCATCACTCTTGATCAATACGCACTCCACTTATAGTGAAAGAATGTTATGGTCATCTACAAATTTCCACTCAAACATGCATCATTTTAGTTGGGCTGTAATGTAATGATGAGTCTTCTCAAAGAAGTCTTCTTACTCATGAGGTCATGTTGTGGCCCGACCCTGCTGATCCTCTCATAAATCGGGTTGCGAATGGGATTCCATAATTGGGAAAAAAACATGCATACAGTTAACTAAAATCACACAAAGCAACAAAAATCTACAGGCCCATAACAAAATAAGACCATACAACCTAAATAAAATATACAGAAATCTTATTACATACAAGACACAAATCTCAATTATACTATAGACCCGGGGCTTTAACATCATATGTTCTATACAAAAGAGTAATTAAAATAACTCTACTCCTCCCATGTTGTGTTGGGCTCATCATACCACTGGGCTTTACCTTGTCATTTATCAGTAGACCTGTTGGGTTCCAAACATGAAAATAGAAAGGGTCCACATAGTGAACTTTTATAAAGCCCGGTAAGTTAAACTTGACACTAACCATCCACAAACATATATATATATATATATATATATGTTTCAATGTCTTTCTTAACCCCATAATTTACTAAAAATTTTATTTTTAATCTTTCATTGTTTTCTTTTTCTAGTTATAATAAGATTTATTACTTGTCCTATAATTGTTTTTTACTCATGTGTTAGTTGTACTTTAGTTTGCACTCACGTGTACACTCATCTATTAGACATTTTATCTAATGTCTAATATGTAAAATATATTATGTAATCATGTATATCGCCCTACATAATTAGCTTTCACATCCACAAAGCTCGTAACAATTGGTATGTTATTGATGTTCAAATTTTCCCATGAACTAAGTATCAATGATACCACACACTTTTTTTATGTATCAAAAGTGTGTAATGCATGTAATTAATGCAGGATCAACATAAAAATCAATGTCATGTATGACCACTCTATCCTAATGTGTAACTAACTTCATGCACGCCTAACCACACAATTAATCCTATGCACTTAATCACTATTATCAAGTGCAACTATGTTCTTCACTATCTCTTAAAATCATTCAATGTCTACTTATTAACACTAACTTCTAGGTAGAATAATACAGAATCTATTGATAATAATGTAGACATAATAACGACCATTCAATGTAATCATAATAATTTAGATTGCATTATTCTAGATAGACTCAATTGAATATTTATCTATATGCATATGCTAGTGACTATGTAATATACATCAAATGCAGTTATCTCACTCTCGACTGCAATATCCTAGGTAGATTGTAATGTCTATCTACCTACATGCATGTTAATATGTATGCAAACACATTTAATGAATATCTAATGTATATTCATTTTTATCATTCATACCAACATGTGCTAATATTTATGTTGATATGAACATCCATCATATTAAGATGTTTCGATGTTAATGTCAATATGAATATATAACATGTGCAGTATTCACCCCACATTCTAGATTTTGCAGTCACATTGCTCAACTCTAGACACTGAATTACCTCATGAGTATTTACGGATCTGTAGGTGATCTCTATTTGTATAATGACTGATCGCAATCACACAAGGAAAGATATCAAGGGTTTCTTGTGTTTTCCAATGACTCTTCTAGCCACATAGATTGCAACCTACATGAATAACGATACTAGTGTTAGGATCCATGCACGCCTATAGAGAGGGGGGGGGGGGGGGGGGGGTAAATTAGGTGTGCTGACTTTTTTCGTGCGATAATTAATTCTCTATATTCTAAGTGATTTATCAATCAATATTCAATTAAATATACACAAATATAAAAGAGAGGGTTAGAGAAATGACACCGATGTTGTTCAAGTGGCTCGGCAACCCCAGCTTACGTCTAAGCTACAAGCTTCCCACTTGAAGATCCCTAATTGCCCATGTAATATCTCGATTTTTATATCGAAATTTAAAAATGATAAATTGAAAAATAATCAGGGATATTCGAATTAGTCGAATAAATTATTGAGATATTACTAGGGATGTAATTGTTAAATATGGACTGAACCGGTTTTGGTTCGGCTCAGTCCGAAATAATTAGGTGACTCGGTTTTCATTAAAAATGAAGAAAATAAATAAAGTGAGAATAAAATGTAGGAGAATAATTAATTAGAGATTTAATGAATATTATGTAAAGATTAAACGAGGGATTAAGTGAATTAATTAAATTAGAAGATTTTGATTAATGTAAAGGTTAAATAAGGGAAGTAAACCAGTTCCTCCTGAACCGGTTTACCTTAAGTGAAATTGGCCTTTGGCCATTTGAGAGAAAGAAAGAGAGAACAAATAAAAGAGTAAGGGAGAAGGCGAGAGTGACTGAGAGAAAATGAGAGGAAGAGAGAGAACGATCAGGAGGGAGACGACGGCGAATGGCGACAGACGTTTGCGGTGACGAGGCGACATTCGGTGAATGGTAACGGCCGGAGACGATGCGGGCTACTGCAGCAATCACGGGTGTACCATACGGTTAGGGCACGGGTTGATTTGGTGCTGCAATTCGCCGGTGGAGGTAAGTCGATTCCCTATGTTAGTGTTCATCTTTCTGACTTTCGGTTATGGGCGTTGGCAGCGGCAGTTTGGCGTTGGCAGAGGCGATTTGGCATGGAGGCAGGGCATCGGTTCAGGTCCGAGTGTGTTGGTCCATGATTGAACCGGTTTGTTTCAAATGCTCTGACTGCAGGATAAGGATTTCCACATGGCCATCGTGTATTGGACCACCTCCTTTGAATTGTGTGATTTTCTCGTCAGCTTGGTCGTCACTGGTGGTCTCCTCTTCCTGCTGTCTATAAATCAATGGCAGGGAGCTGGCTGTGAAGAGAAGGAAAAGTGACAGTGGAGAGTACTGGGGGTGGTGTGATGGTCGAGTGGTGGTGATGAAATGTGAAGGTGCTGCTCTCGGGTCTTTATGATAAGAGCGATTCCTTCATTTTCCTTATTTGTTTTATGTGGTGAATGGACTGTAGAACATGACAGAAGATGGGTGTTCTTTGTTTTCTGTTTCTGTTGTGAACACTAAAACCTTAATCCATTAACCTTAACAATTCCTTTAATTAAATCCATTAGCAACAGATTCAAAATATCAATCAACTCCCTTCCACGATTCTCTCGGTAAACCAACCATCAATATGTTCAAGTACCGACTTAACGATTCTCAAACCTATATCTTGTCCTATAAGAGGTAACCCTTATATACAACAGACTTACACTCCAATTTAAAACCAAAATTGAATCATTCCAAACTATATATTGCTAACATCCAATCGGAGTAAATTATTAATGTTAGCCATACAGTGTATTATCCAAACTCTTTATCCTGTAATTCAACTCGGCACATAGCATGCTTTCCCTCTATGTTAAGAGGGAAAGCGTCCTGGGTTTTTTAAATTGATTCTATATATTACCTGCCAGCACAAGCTTCGACGTGAAAATACTCCATTGATTGTAAGTATTATAATTAGGTCTTTTCTTTACCTAATTATTTAAGTGGTTGTTGGTGGGACAATAATCCCGCCAATTGGAGAATTATGGAAAATGTAATGAAAATAGTACAGTAATTGGGGTACTTGTAATGGATGTAAGCAATTGTGGTTCTTTTGATAGAATAGAATGATATATGTGATAAAAGATAAACGATACTGGAACTGCTTGGGTTTTGAGTGCAGGAATTAGCTTTGGGGGAGTAAAGAAACAGGGAAGACTCAGCCCAAATTTTTATAAATTGGAAAGAGGATAAATGAAAAACAAACTCTGCAAGAATTAGGTTAAATAAGCATTTTAACAAGGTCGCCTAAGCTACAAGGAGTTAGATAATGGTAGACTTATTATGAGAAGGATAACAAGATCGCCTAAGCTACAAGGAGTTAGATAAGGGTAGACTTATTGTGAGAAGGAAGAACATTTAAGGTTAGTGACTAAGTCGAATTATAAGGACGATAATTAGTTAGTCAAGTGTTTATCCACTTG
Source organism: Begonia loranthoides (assembly GCA_022433065.1). Lineage (NCBI taxonomy): Eukaryota > Viridiplantae > Streptophyta > Magnoliopsida > Cucurbitales > Begoniaceae > Begonia > Begonia loranthoides. The sequence continues at coordinate 22,655,798 of CM039483.1, forward strand.
GTAAAAAAATTATTAAGGATTTGTAGAGAGTGTTTTAGATCTTAGCAATGGATCGTTGGGTATTTGATACTGTGATCAGTGTTTGCTGGGTTAAGCTGGGAATCTATCTTGAGCTAGGATAAGGAATCATTTTAGGAACTAATTGAGTGTTGCTTCCTAGATAGGTTAGACTTTGTCATGGACTCAAAATTTGGGAATATAATCTGTTTGTACGATTGCTTGGATTAAAATTGAGGATGAATTTTGAGATGGTTATGACACTTACTGTTTGACGTTTTGAGTTGTAGTCTAACGAATAATATCTTGGTAATTGATTGAGTTAGAAGAAATTTAAAATGAATAGTAGTGTGATACCCCGACTTTTATATCGGAATTTAAAAAGGGTAAATTGGAAAATAATTAGGATATTCGAATTAGTCGAATAATTATCAGGGTGTCACCAAAGACGTAATTATTAGATTATAAATTATGAGAATTTATTAGATGATAATTAGGACTAAATTCAGAGAAGTATGAGATGTTTTTGGATGCACACAGACGAATGACACGAACACCTCCAAAAAATAGATTTTAACAGAGGAATAAATATGGACTGAACTAGTTTGGTTCAATTCGATCCGAAAACAATTATAGGGTTTGGTTTTAATTAAAAAAGGGGAAAAAATAAATAATGAATTAAGTTGGGATTAATTGGAATAATTAATGAGGGGGAAATTAAATAAATAGAAAGAGAGATTAATTGAATTAATTAAATAAAAGGAAATGGATTAATTAAAAGGAAAAGAAGAATTAAAGAAAAAGGGGGAAAATGAACCGGTTCACCCCTGAACCGGTTTGGTCTGGACTCAAGTTAAATGGCCTTCGGCCATTTGAGTGAGTGAGAGAAGAGATAGGGAGGGGGAGCGATGCGATGAGAGATCGAAGGACGGAGAGTGGAAGCAACGATGTGGTGGAAGGTTGGTCCCTGTGGTTAGGGCTCGATAATGGAATTCCCGACGGTGCCGTGAATCGTCAGCCATGTAAGTCAGTTTTGGTTTTGATTCCCCTCTATGGCATTCTAAATTGGATGTTCTGGCCGTCTGATTTGGTCGTGATTCACGTCGGCTGGATATGGTGAGGTGAACATGATGGCAGGGGCGACTGATGCGCTCTTGCTGGGAATCGGCTGGACCGAACCGGGGTTGGGCTTCCTCCAGCTCCTCATCTGGAAAACTTTCCACGTGGATACTGGTAAGTGGACCACTCTCCTTGGTGTGGGCAACTTATCCACTGGCATGGCGTCATTGGAGGTCGTCACTGGAGATCCTGCTGTCTATAAATCAATGGCAGATTATTATGAATGGAAGCTAGCAGTGAAGAGGTTGCAAGACAGTGTGTGATGGAGAGAAAAACTCTCTTTGATGTAAGCAGTGAATGCCTTGTATCCAGAAAAGAAGAGGAAGAAGAAGATGACAGATTCTCTCGGGTAAGCTTCTGCCTTCAACTAACTCATTGTTACTTTTGGTTTTAAGGGGTTTAGATAAATGTTCGGAGTATACTCTCTGTTCCTTTGTGAATTGTGCATTGTTGTGGGATAATACAGCCACTGGTTTGGTGCTTCTGGGTCTTGTTGAGAATTAGTTTTCTGTTGATGAAGTCCAAATCTGAATGGTTTACTGCTTCTGGATTTTGTTGAGAATTGGTTTTCTGTTAATGAAGGCTGGTTCTGAATGGTTTACTACTTCTGGGTTTTGTTGAGAATTAGTTTTCCGTTGATGAAGTTCAGTTATGAAGATTTGGTAAATGTTGTGTCTAATATGGATTTCGAATGGGATAACTGTAGTTTGGAAGAAATGTCATGCTTTTGAAATAATTGTGAATATATTGGAAATCAGATTCTGTATGCTAAGTTATTGGTTTTGAAGGGTAGAGAGATATGCTTATAAAAGTTGCATTCGGTATTTTGGTAAGTGATAAAGAATTTTGCACTGGTGAAAAGTTGTTCTGTAATTCTTTTCGGTATTGTTGAACATAAATGGATAATGTCTTGTATTTCGTTGTTAACTGTAAGGCTTGGGTGATTAAGGATATCTGAAGTTGCCTTTGTAAATTATTCACTCGATAATTCCGTGTTAAAGAAAGCGTTAAATGGTTCTTTACTCTGCTGTGTAGAAACGGTTAAGTGAATTAGAGTATTTGATTTTGATATTCTGTTACGGATGAATAAAGGATAATGGTATCGAGTAGTTGAGATTCTTATTGACTGGATTAATGATTAAGGGTCATTTGTTATGAAGGTTAAATTGGTGTGCTACGCACATCGCAGACGCCAGGTAAGTTGATACTTACTGTGTTTTGGTCTTTGGACACTACATGGCAAGAATTAGGATTGTATAACGTGTGGTTACTAGATTTAGCTTCTTTTAATGATTTGTTTACTTAGACATTTATATAATCATACAGGGTTGTATGTATTCACGAGCATTATGTATGTCATCCTAATATACATAAATAAGCTTGTGGGGATTTAGGTGAATTGTGACTTTCCATACTGTAGATTCCTCTCACATAGGGAGTGGTAGGTTTAGAAGTTAGCTACGTGGATTCTAGGGTTCACAATTACCCCATTCTGAAACCCCCAATGTCTTCAACAAAAATGAGGATACTTGCTTGTGGTAACACCCCCGATGGATATATCTACTCGTCGAAGTGACTGGTTAGGTCACATAACTCTAGGGAGTATTCCACCTTAACTTCCAGAAGAGATACGGTTCTCTTCTGTAATGCTTCGTATAATCATGCATATCATGTGCATTGTATTTCATTCTATCTCTTACTGAGCGTTAGGCTCATTAGTTTAGGTCTTGTGATGTAGGTACGTATGAGAAATAGAAGAACAGGTCAAGGACAGTTGATGAAGGATTTGCACGGGTGGATCTTGTGGTTGGCTGGGCTAAAGAATTTAAAAGGGAATTTATTTGTAAAAAGGGTTTGTAAATTATTTAATATTCTTTAATGCTTTGTTTTAAATTCCGCTGCGTTTTATAAAAATGATTTTATTACTTCTGCTGAAATTGATAAGTGTTTTAAGTAAAAAGTTTTAACGATCAGGTTTTATCAAGAAAAGTCTTACTCTTTATAAGCAAATTATTTTATAAAGAGTCTGGATAACACACTGTATGGCTAACATTATTAATTTACCCCGTTTGGATGTTAGCAATATATAGTTTGGAACGCTTCAATTTCGGTTTTAAATTAGAGTGTAAGTCTGTCATATATAAGGGTCATCTCTTATAGGACAAGATATAGGTTTGAGAATCGTTAAATCGTACTAGAACATATTGATAGTTGGTTTACTGAGAGAATCGTGAAAGGGAGTTGATTGATATTCGGAATCAGTTGCTAATGGATTTAATTAAAGGAATTGTTAATGTTAATGGATTAAGGTTTTACTGTTCACAACGGAAACAGAAACAGAAACAGACACGAAAACAGAAACAGACACGAATATGGAAACAGAAACAGAAACAAAAACGGACATGGGAATGGAAACAGAAACGAACACGGAAATAGAAACAGAAACAGAAATGGACACAGGAATGGAAACAGAAACAGAGACAGAAATGGAAATGAAAATGAATTTCTGGAAATGAATTTCCAAGAATGGATACGGATACAGATACAGATACAGAAATGGATACAAATATGGATGCAGATACAGAGACAAATACAAATACGGATACAGATAGGGATACAGAAACAAATACAAAGACAGATACGAATACGGAGACGAAAACAGATACAGAGACAGATACAGAGACGGAAACGGATACGGATACAGACACGGATACGAAAATGGGTAAAAGTGAGTTGAGATCTTATTCTTCACGACACTAATGGTTGGAATGCACTAGGATTGGGCAGTGTACAGCGATTGTTCTCACCTTTCGTTGGGTATTATTGATATTGGAAAAACGTGAAGAACAAATTAGTTGAAGGTAAAATACACTATGTGGAATACTAGGTGATAAAAAGGAATTACTTGTTCTTATAGAATGAAATTATATAGTATGTGCATAGATATTGTCAAGAATTTATGTGATGTTCCCGGTGCTTAGGGGTAATGAGTCATGAATTGATAATTTACTAATTATTAAAAGTATGTTACCTTATGTTTGAGGAATTAGATTTAAGCTTGATTCTATCAATGAATGGAAATTTAATAAACTATATTGGTCAAATAGGAATTAAGTGATGAAGTGAGTAATAAACTATAGCGAGTGTAACAATGTCGGCTTCAAATTATGGTAGGATGATGAAGGAAATCAATTTGATAGATGCCTTGCAGGATCGAAGCGATGTTTTAAGTAAAATGAAAATGGTCCTTTTGTCAACAATTGTCATGTTGTGACTTATGAAACCAAAAATGGTTGCCCCAAGGGTACATCTTATTGGGAATTATACGAATGAAGGTGGAATCTTGTGAATAAGAACGAGATTTTTGAGGATTAAAATCTTTAAAATGCAATAAAATTTCTCATGTTACAGTAGGTTGACATAAATTATCTGATGAAAAGAAATAAAATTTGGAAGAAAGCTTTTCTTTTATAACAAATGAAATTGGTAATCTGATAACTTAGATGTGAGATAGAATTTCTACTAAGTTATAATGCTCTACAGAAGTAAAAATGGTGTGATCCTTGGACGTTTCGTGTAAATGTAGGATACGAGAAGTTACATTGAGTTGTAGATCGAAGAAATAATTACTCTGAGCAAATTTCGAGGACAAAATTTCTATAAGGAGGAAGGATTATAATATCCCAATTTCTATATCAAAATTTTAAAATGATAAATTGGAAAATAATTGGGGATATTCGAATCAGTCGAATAAATTATTGGGGTATTACTGGGGACGTAATTGTTAAATATGGACTGAACTGATTTTTGTTCGACTCGGTCCAGAATAATTAGGTGACTTGGTTTTCATTAAAAATGAAAAAAATAAATAAAGTAGGAATAAAATATAGGAGAATAATTAATTAGAGATTTAATGAATATTATGTAAAGATTAAATGATGGATTAAGTTAATTAATTAAATTAGAAGCTTTTGATTAATTTAAAGGTTAAATGAGGTAAGTAAACTGGTTCCTCCTGAACCCGTTTACCTTAAGTGAAATTGGCCTTCGGCCATTTGAGAGAAAGAAAGAGAGAATAGATAAAAGAGTGAGGGAGAAGGCGAGAGTGACCAAGAGAAAACGAGAGGAAGAGAGAGAACGATCAGGAGGGAGACGACGGTGAATGGCGACAGACGTTCGCAGTGATGAGGCGACGTTCAGCGAATGGTAACGGCCGGCGATGATGCGGGCTACTGCAGCGATCACGGGTGTACTATACGGTTAGGGCATGCGTCGATTTGGTGTTGCAATTCACCGGTGGAGGTAAGTCGATTCCTTATGTTAGTGTTCATCTTTCTGACTTCCGGTTATGGGAGTTGGCAGCGGCGTTTTGGCTTCGGCAGAGGCAATTTGGTGAGGAGATTGGCATGGAGGAAGGGCATCGGTTCAGGTCCGGGTGTATTGGTCCATGATTGAACCAATTTGTTTCAAATGCTCTGACTGCAGGATAAGGATTTGCACATGGCCATCGTGTATTGGACCACCTCCTTTGAATTGTGCGATTTTGCCATCAGCTTGATCGTCACTGGTTGTAATACCCTGATATTTTAATCATCGGGATATTACAGGGCATATTAGGAGCGTTAGGCCCACGGGTATTTTAGTGATAAGCAATAAATTAGATTTAAATTGCTAAATTAAATCAATTGAGGGGTAAATAAATTGGATTTAACTTAATTAATTAAGTGGGTAAATTAATAAAGGGGATTAAGTATTGGAATGGATTGAACCGGTTCAGCATGAACCGAACCGGTTCAGCTCATTAAAACACAAAATGGGGAAGCCAGTCTCTGTTCGTTCGTTGTTCGCAGACTAGAACGAGAAAGGGAGGGAGAGAGAGGAGGAAGGGAGAGACGAGCGAGAGAGATTGGGGAGCAGAGTGCACCGACAAGCAAACGGGACCGGTGACGAAGGAACGACGTCCAAGCGCGGCATGGAGCAGCGAGTTAGCAATGGGACGACGGCGATTTAGGGTTCCCGAATTTGGGACTTCTACTGTGTCATTTTCTAGTGGTGATTCAAGGGTGCTCGGAGCTCGGCGTTCGACGGGATGTAGGGGGCGGCGTTCGACGGGATTCAGGGGTGGCGATTTCAGCGTTCATCGCGTCGGGCAGGCGTGGCTCATGGTTCGCGAGGGGATGCTAGCATGGCTTCCGGTTCAGGCTGGACCTACTAGAGGCCAATGGTCTAGCTTTTGGTTTGGGTGGAGCAACTGTGACCCTGTTGCAGTTCGGCCAGAACAGGAACTTCTCAAGCTTTGCCCTGATGAAACCGACAGCATGTCGAGCGTGGGTGCATCTTTTGAAAAGTTTGAGGGGATTGTCGGTCATTGTTGGAGAACAAAAGGCAGGGGACTCCTCTTCTCTGAGAAAGGAGAAGAAACTAAAGGAATTCTCTGGAGTTGGGGTTGGCCGAGAGCTTCATGGGTTGCTGGTGAGTTGCTCTCCATTTTCCCTATCTTTGAATTCTGTTGAGTGATTTTCCGTCTCTGTGACTGTTCATTTCCTTGGTTGGGTGGTAACTGTTGCGGAAATCTTGGATGAATGAGTTGAGAATTGCTCTGTATAGCATGAACACCCACTGTTGATTTCTTCTGCATGGTTAGTGTGAGTTCGAACACTCTCTATTGATGGCTTTCTACATGGCTGGTGTTGGAAAGGTTGGTTGGTTAATAATCTGTGGGTTGGTTAATAATATGTTGAGTGTATGCTTAGTGATCTGTTAGTACGAGTTTTCCAAGTTGTGATGTTGATTATGGACTCTAATTGGTTGGAAATTTAAAAAGGATAATTATGTGTTGTTGGGTTTTATACTCCGTGTGTTGTTGTCAGTATTACGTTTAATTAATTATTGGATTCCAAATATGTTAGATAGAAACTCTGAATATTGAAATATACGGAAATGCTATGTTTGGATTGTGTTTGCACTTGATCGTTATTGGCTGAATAATTCTTTGAATGTTACTGCTCTGTTGATTATAGTTACGTAGTGTGAGTTGTGTTTTGTGATTTTTACAAACTAATAATGAGTTGAGACTTTTAATTGATTATTGAAATGCTATGTTTGGATTGTGTTATGCACTTGATCATTATTGGCTGAATAATTCTTTGGATGTTACTGCTCTGTTGATTATAGTTACGTAGTGTGAGTTGTGTTTTGTGATTTTTACAAACTAATAATGAGTTGAGACTTTTAATTGATTATTGAAATTGGACTCACTATATGAATGACTATATTGAGATATAAGGAAAGTGCTATGTGAAGCTTATCAGTGAATTATCGAATGTAATTAATTTGCTAGTTAGTTATAGCTTAATGTTTGCTGTATTTTCGCAATGGAACATTGATATGCTGGAATTGGTTAGTTAATCATTCACGTTGGATGATCTACTGGTCTAATGTTTATGTTGGTTAATATCAAGTATAATGTATTGTGGGAATACTGTGAGAATTAAGTGAGTATTATGCACATTGATAAATGCTTTAAACGTTTGGACGATTCAACTATTGTTTTGTTAAGATGAAATATAATGAAATACGTTGGTTGTTGTTGTTGGTTGTTACGGTGGTCTTGATTTAGTTTATGAATAATATTCTCTGTTTGACAATACTATTGTTAGATTGGATTAATATATTCTGAATATCAAAAACTAAATAGTACATTGATTAATAGTTGATGTTGTTGGTGTCAAACCCTTCTTGGGTATTAGTATCGGTCGTTGACTTTATTTGGGCACTTATTGTGTGGGTGTTGTTAGGTACAAAGAAGAAGAGAAGAAGAATAACAACTAACTGCTATTGCGCATTAAAGCTTCGAGGTAAGAACTTGGGTGTGTCTTGGCCAAGTGGAGGCCCTACATGCAAGTGTGTGCGTGAGTGTGTCGTGGATTGATAGTGTAAAATGCTAGATTTATATGTTGCTCTGTGATATCTCATATGTTGATGCCTTGGTTGTCTCTGCATTATTAGTTTACATGTTTTCTCTGCTGGATGGATTGTGTGTTAGTTCTTTGGATTGTTATTGATAGGTGCCCAGTGTATTCCCTATGCTTGAATATTCCTTGTTGTTATGTATATAAGTTTCTATGCTTACTACCATATGTTCTGGATGCTCTCTGTGCTTTAGTTTTCTATGATATTTCTATGGCAGGTTGTTGTAGTGTGATTCCTTAGCTGTGCCTTATTATTAGCCTGTACGTTTAGTTGTGCTTTAGCTCATGTGATATGTACATCGTTGTTGGCTTTATTGCTTTGGGGTGTTAGCTCTTTGTTAGTTTTGTTGTTAGTTGTTAATTGCTTTGTTGGTAGCTCTACTTGCATTATGAGTTTGGTTGCCTTGTAGATATAAATTGGTTGGTGATCAGCCTATGAATTGACTAATTTAGCATGTTGAGATTAACTTAATTAATAAGCATGTACCTGTATAAGCATGTTAATTAATAGCTTAACTAATTTACTAGTTATTGATTAAATTGTTAAAAGCTGTTAATCAATCCCTTAGTGTAATTAACCAGCAATTTAAGCATGTAATCAATTTAGTGTGTCTTTTTATTATTAGTTAGTGTTAGCCTATAAGATTTTCTATATGTTTTCTATTGATGTGTTGCTCTACATAATTCTTGTTGTGAATAAATCCCTTGACCATGCTATCTAAATTGAGTGATTATAACTAGTGTAAATCACAAACTCTTGAGCATGTTAATCAATTAAACATGTAAACAATTTAATTAATATAAGCGTGTAAGTGAATGTAGGGTATAAACTTTTCAAGCATGTTATCGTTCTTTTATCTTGTTGTGCATTGTATGTCCATTATGGTTGTTATATGAATTTTCTTCTGTATGTTGTATGTACTTTTAGTGTTAGGCATTATGATGATAAAAACAATTAGAAACACCACCACGGGGTGGCCACACGTCTTGAGTGAGGAAAAGAACTAATATTTCCCGTATCGGGACTACAAGACTAATTGACATAATTAATTAGAAATCGTAGGGTTTCTCAAATCCATGCTCCATGCTCCACGTACGAGCTATTCCTAAAACAAGTACCATTCCTAAAATATGTAATTAAATTAGTGGCTCGGGGCAGACCCATTCCAAATAATTCGAGTGGCATCTCATATGCATAAACCCATTTTCTCATTGGGTCTTTAGGCTCACGTCTTACTTGCGGTGTAGGTATACACGATGCGCGAAAAGCCTCGAGCAATGAAGAAGCAGTCAATGAGGGATTTGCACCTACGAGCTTTGGTTGGCCTGGCTACGAGAAGTAAAGATAATTGGGTTGTGATTTATTTAAAATAAGTTTTCTAAATTCTAATTAAGTGTTTAGTTTATTCCTCTAAATTATTTACGCTTCCACGGATGTTTATTTTCGTAACATTTTAAAGAACTATTTGTTTTCAACGCTTCAGCATTTTCTATTAAATAAACAACTTTTATAATGAGTTCTTAACGGTTGGTAACGGTCCGGATTAGGCGCGCTCTGACACGTTTTCTCAAATTTTAACATATTTTTATCGAATGACGAAAATTTGGGTCGTTACACTGGTGATCTCCTCTTCCTACTGTCTATAAATCAATGGCAGGGAGCTGGCTGTGAAGAGAAGGAAAAGTGACAGTGCAGAGTGCTGGGGGTGGTGTGATGGCCGAGTGGTAGTGATGAAATGTGAAGGTGCCGCTCTCGGGTCTTTATGGTAAGAGCGATTCCTTCATTTTCCTTATCTGTTTTATGTGGTGAATGGACTATAGAACATGACAGAAGATGGGTGTTCTTTGTTTTCTGTTTTGTTTGGATTTAATAATATGTTGATAGTTCAAGTTGAAGAAATTAAGGATGATGTAAATGAAGGATGAATGAAACGTTGGTTCTCTATTTATGAGTTACAGAGAAATGAGGTAAATATTGATGGAATATGACCTGTTTGTTGCTCCTGAATTGTTTGGTTGTTAAGGTGGAAAATGACTTGTTGTTTGATTATGATTAGTTAAGTTAGTTTAGGTGAATTGATATTGTTTGATTGTTAAGGTGGAAAATAACTTGCTGAATATTGGTCATATATGCCCTGTAATGAATCTGTTTTGATTTTCTCTTAGTGATATTTGGTTTGGCCATGGAGAAATTGTGCATATTGGATGAACATATCATGGAAATATTGTGCATATATTAGAATTAGTTCATGTTCTTAACTGCCTCTTGCTTGTGAATTGGAAATATTGTGCATATGTTGGATTAATTTCTCATACACTATTGAGAAGGAGATTAAGTGTTCTCTCTGTGTGCGTACTGCCGAGAATTGTGATAATATGTTAGGGATTGCGAAGTTGGTGACTGGTTGTGTTTTGTTAGCATGTGCCAAATATTTCCACTGTTAATCAGTTTTAGGTTTTGAATATGTTAAATGATGGATGTGTTGGAGTTATGGTTGAGCTTTGTTTCATTCTCATAAAGAACATTATTATGGATAGTTATTGTTGTGAAAAATTATCATGTCACATTGATGGAATAAGCAACTATTGTGGGTTGTTGCTAGTTAGTTACGCATGTTGGATATTGTGGAATTATATTTGAAAAGCAGTTAAGAAATTAAGTTGAATATGGGACTGTTAAGGCGTTTTAAGTTGTTCTGCTCTTCATTATTGGATTTTAATTGATGGAGTAAGAATAATGAACTATATGACTGAGGTTGATAATCTGTGGTTTTAATAATTGTCCATTTAATGGCTTCTTCAGGTACTAAGACGATTGACATAATCGCATTGAAGGCACCAAGTAAGTTGATACTTACTGTGTTTTGGTCTTCGAACCCTATATCGCAAGAATTAGGATTGTATGCTGTGTGTTTACTAGATTTAGGTTGTTTTAATGATAAGTTTATTAGACATTTATATTATCATATAGGACTGTATGTATTCACGAACATATTGCATGACATAATTAATATATGTAAATAGCCGTGTGGGGGTTCGGCTGATTGGTGACTTTCCATACGGTAGGATACTCCCATGTAGGGAGCAGGGTGATATGAGAGGTAGCTACGTGGAATCTAGGGTTCACACTTTCCCCCGTTCTGAAACCCCTAACGTCTTTAACAAAAGTGAGGATATCGGCATGTGGAACACCCCCAATGGATATATCTCTTAGTCGGAGTGACTGGTTAGGCCACATGACCCTAAGGAGTACTCCACCCTGACTTCCAGAAGAGATACAGTTCTCTTCTGTGATGCATTGTATGATCATGTATATCATCTGCATTGTATTTCATTTTATCACTTACTAAGAGTTAGACTCATTAGTTAGGTCATGTGATGTAGGTACATACGAGAAATAGGAGAACAGGTCAAAGACAATTGATGAAGGATTTGCACGGATGGATCTTGTGGCTGGCTGGGCTAAAGAATTTAAAAAGGGAATTTATTTATAAAAGGGTTTGTAAATTATTTAATATCCTTCAATGCTTTGTTTTAATTCTGTTGCGTTTTATAAAAATGATTTTATTACTTCTTCTGGAATTGATAAATATTTAAAGTAAAGATTTTTAACGATCGGGTTTTATAAAGGAAGAACACTCTGATTTTTATATAAAAAGAAAAATTTTTAATTTCACACGATTTTTAAAGTGAGTAAAAATCGGGTCGTTATAGCCCAATCTCCTTGATTGACGATGTTTGACTTCACGGGTGTAAAAAAACCTTTACAGATTGTTCTCAGGGAGTCACACTCTGGATTTGATTTTCTCGGGCGTCAATCTAGCCTTTGACTGTTCACAAAGAGTCACCCTTGATGTAATACCTGAAATTAAGCTTGGTCTGAGAATAATAATGATTTCGAATTTTGGAGATTTCTGACTAATTTTATTATGGAATATAATATCCTAAAAATACGTTTGGTAAACGTAATAAGTTTTGGTGATGTTCAGAATAAAGCCATATTACGAATAAGTTACATGATATATAATGAGTATATTTGATCACACACATTAATTGAATAAGTGAAATTAAAGTGAATAAATGAAATTAAAATAAAATAAAGAAAAATTGGGTTAAAATAAAAGGGGAGAGTTGTGGGGTTAAACCAGTTTTCTTCTTTAAATCGTCACCGGTTTGGTTTTGAAAATAAAAAGTGGAAAATGAAAAGGAAAGGCATGCAACCAATTTTTGAAGAAGAGAGAGGGAGAAGACTCAGGCACTGGGATGAGGCGACTCCCGCGGGGTGATCTCCTTCGTGATGAAGGGTACTATGACACATCGACCGACGTTGTTGGGAGCTGGAGTGCGTGCGTGGGGTTGTTGTCGTCTGGCCTGCTCAATCGCAAAGCAAGGGCTTGGAGCAACCTAACTCACATGAAACGAGTGAACTGCATACCGCGAGCTAGAATTTTGTAATGCTAAACTGAGGCGGATATTTAGCGAAGCTGGAAGGGGATTGTGAAGCGAACGGCTGGGGCAACGTCTTCTTCGGCGCCAGTGCAAAGTTGGGTCCTCTACGTTTTTGACCTCTTGGTCTCGACTACCGAATATTAAGAATTGTTTGGTTTTATCTTTGGATGTTGAATTCAACTCTGATAGTGGGTTTGGTATTAGGTTGCTCTTTTGCTGGATTTTGAAGGGAAGCAATGGCAAAAGTTGGCAGAGGCATTTTGGAAGTAAAAATGGTTGTGGCGAAAAGTGAGGGATGCTGCATGGGTGGGGTCGAGCATTGGCTCAACCGGGAATAATTTTGTGGTGGTCAAGCATATACTCGACGTGTCCCACGGTGTGCGAAAATTGTGAATCCCAAGGCCTGAATTATGTGTGATTCTTTCAGGTGTCCTTCTTTTTGTGTTGGCTGAATAGGATGAAGGTTAGGTGCGGCTTATGGGAGAAACTTAAGGAAAGAAATAGAGAAAGAGACAGAGACAAAGACAGAGACAGGGAGGAAGGGAGGAGTTTTCTGGTGAAGGCCGAGAGCTACGTGGGAGAAAGATAGAGAGAAGGGAAGAGAGCGAGAGCTCTCTGGTGAAAAGAGAGAAAGCCTTCAGGGGAAGAAATAGAAGCAGACAGAGGAAGAGGAAAAGAGGTAGAGAGTGAGAAACCTTCCTAGTGAAGAGGAAGGAGTGAGACTGTGGTAGGGGAAGCTCCCTGCTCCTCGGGTATTCTTGGATTCTTCAGATAAGAATATTTCTTTCATTCTTTTATGGATTTTATGTGAAAATTATGTTGTGAAAAGTAGATGGATGATGTCTCTAGATTTGGTTTCTAATGTTTAAATTAGTTTGTAATTCTCTTCTGTTTGTTAGTCATGGAAAAGAAAATATGTATATATTGCAGTGTTGGGTGTAGGTTGTGGATTTCCCCTATTAATGATGTTGGTTGTGATATAGGCCCGATGATCCTCTCTGCTCTGTTAAGTTAGTGATGCTTTATGGATGGATATTGTGAAGTCTATTCCTTGGTTTTAATAGAGATGTGAGAATTATGTACACGGCTATTGGAACTCAACCATGTTTTAAGTTGTGCACTGCTATTTGATAATAGTTCTGTATGTTTGAGTATTACTGTGGTTAGCCATTGTTCTGTCAACTGTGTAAATGCTAAGTAAATGGAAAATGTTGGTTTAGTGAATATGTTATATTTGCTGGTTATTAGGAGTTTGGCTCTATTGTCAAGTAATTAAGTTCAATATTAGAATTGTTAAGTGTTAAGGTTTATGGAATTCGGTAAATGGTTATTATTGATTGAGTGTTATGTATTTTGAAGGTATCAAAGGAAAAAGAATGTTAATTGCTGAAGCACATTAAGGACGCGAGGTAAGTGATATTGCTTGTGTTTTGCCGAAAGGCCTACATTGTAAGAATTAGGGTTGTATGTTGATTATGTTTATTAGATTTAGGTTCTTTCTGTTTAGATTTGATATGGTTTATGCTTTGAGGATTATAGGATTTTGATATTGAGATTTTTTTGAGAATGTATTGTTGTTTCTACGTGTTTATTAGAATTAAGTTCTTAAAATAATATATTTATAGATTTAAGTAAGGATATTGATAATGATCATGTTTGAGGATTATAGAATATTGATATTGATCATGTTTTGAGGATTTTACTGAGGATATAATATTGTATATATTCACGAGCATACATGCATCATGGTTTTCAAAATGATACGAAAATAGTTTTTTTCATGAATGGTTTTAGAAAATGGTTTGATGGATGTTCATATACACTAACTATACGATGTTCTCGAGGGCTGATCACCTAAAGCAGACAACCATCATTTTGGCTGTAGAAATATCCATTTTATTATTGAAAGTAAAACGGAAAAAGATAATAAATGAACTAAACAAAGAAATTGTAAACAGGATGACCGCCTTAGGTGGGTGCCAGAGGATGGCCGCCTTGGGTGTGTGCCACGAGATATGAGATGTGGGCTTGTTAGTTGGTTCTCGGTCAGTGCCGAGACTGGCTGGTCAACGAGTGAGTGTGGTCGTTTAACCATCGGAGCGTATAGTCGCTAGTAGGCTACGGTTGTAGCCGGAGCCGTGTGTTGTGCGTTGGTGCGTACAATGTCTAGCAAGGCTTTTTGTCATAGCAAAAGTTGTTTATCCCTAAGGTTGGGTCGTAGCTATTAGATTGTTTGATTAGAGTCGAGCCTTTATCCCATAGTGAGTCCTCGATTGATATCGGGACAGACCAAGTAATGGTTAGTGAGACCATTTAAGCGTTGGAGCGCACGACCGCTAGTAGGCTACAGTTGTAGCAAGAGCCGAGTGTTGTGCGTTGGTTTGTGCAACCGCTAGCCAAGCTTTTAGTTGGAGCCAAAACTTGCTATACCGGAGGTGTCGGGTTAGGGTGCACTAGAGAAAACGAAAACAGAAAACTGCATACATATTTTAAAGAGGCATAGCATGTGCATTTCAGATTTTATTTTATATCACTTACTGAGCGTTAGACTCATAGTTTAAGTCTTGTGATGTAGGTATATGTTCCAGGTCAGGATGATGAACAGGTTAAGGATCAATTGATGAAAGATTTGCGCGCGCGGATCTTGTGGCTATCTAGGCTAATGGATTTAAGAAAGAAAAATGGCCTGTAAAAGGTTTTGTAAAGTATTTAATTGTAAAAGAAAATAATTTTATTTATTTTCGCTACGATTTGTAAAAGGGTTTTAAGAAAATGATTTAATTATTGAATTTTATGAAGGAAAAGTCTTTGATTGTTTTTATAAAAGAAAAAGTTTTATAAAAATTCACATTTTTAAAGGTAAGGAAAACTGGGTCGTTATACTTGATTTACAGAACAAATCGGAAAATAGAAAATTACAACTTAGAACTTAACTCTCTAATATGAATATCAAGTTAAGGATTGAGAGGGTTAAGCCTATGCACTTTTTTTAGTTGTGAGAATACAAGTATAAAATTCGGTAGCGTTTCGGTAGGATTCTCACTTATTGAATTGAGCTTTGAAGTGCCTTCTATTTATAGACTCTGCTTGAGCAGTCAACTATTTCTTTTTTGGTCGATCGCTTTTTTGACCATTGAAAATATTACCATTGATTTTTTGTACCGTTGAAGTTTTCATCGAAAACTGTATTGGAGTTGTCGACTACATGAACAGTGCACGGTTGACCACTGTAATGTATTTTGCAGCCTGCAGTTAACTTATGACTAGAGTGGTCGACCGCTTCTACTATTCCTCAGTTTTTTCGTAGCTCTCTGCCATTTTTTCAGTTGACTATTTTTTCTCTGCTCGACTGCCTACTCGACCACAAAACTAGGAAGCAATCTGTTTTGACTTGCGGTCGATCAACTGGTCGACCAATTCCTCGTGCAGTCTGTTTTGGTCAATCATTTTCGCCTGTTGTAGTATTCATTGATTTCTTTAATTCCCAATATTCATACAATAAACTAGAAAGACTTAGATAAACAAGTTAGACAACATTAATACCCTAATTAAGGGTATTTCCAATAGATATCAATATAAATATCAAGATTAAACCATCTAACATTAATAATCAACAAACAACTTATAATTCCAATTAAAACATTTATCATCAAAACAAAAGAGCCTAATGACACTTAAGCTAACAATCTCCCTCTTTTTGATGATGACAATATATTATAAATTGTTTATTATTATTTAATTTGATCACTCCCCCTTAGTTTATGCAATATTTCTAACTTTTAATTTCATGCATACATGCTACAAACAACTTATATAAATTTCCATCTCCCTTTGTCATAATCAAAAAGAATTCATGGGGAGGGCTACCAAAAACAATACAACAAAAATCTCCTCCTTTGTCAAAATTAACAACATAGATATTATCAGAGGGTATCAATTCAATCAATCAAGACAATTTATATTCTTCTCCCCCTATTGAATCATCAACAAGTATATATGGAGGAAAGACAAAAGATATAATCTAATCAAGTAAACAATTCAATTCAACATATCAATCAAAACAAATTTTATCTCCCCCTTTGACAATTACAATACATATAAGAACTTGGGCAACCTAAACCATCAAAGCATATCAATTTTTCTCTCTCCCTATATCAATGTTCACAATCAAATTATTGGGGATAATGCAAAGCATCAAAAAAAAATTTATTTATACAAGTTATTCTCCCCCTTTGTCCTTAAAAACATATAAGAGTTGGGGTCCAAAACAAATCAATTACATTTCTCCCTCTTAGAAACACAATTGTTGGAAGATACCATAATATACCAACTGTAATAATAAAACCATTTTAACTTTTGAACAAAAAATATTCAAATTAAAAACTATCTTCTTCCCTTATATCAATAAACAATTTCAAGTCAATGGGGAGCAATAGACATCAAAAACAAATTCCAACAATTTTCCAATATATGAAATTTATTATACCGCTTGTTGGATTAATAATAATTAAAAGCAAAGATATCAATTGAATAATTAATAAAAAAAAATATGATACCAAGAAGAATATACAACCTATAAAATCAATATTGAACAAGAGTATAAAATTTTAACCTATGAAGCACAATCAAGGAAGTCTTCCATTATCCACAATAAAAAAACACTCATTTAATGTGGAAGAACTTCCAACCTAAAACTTATGCTCAATTGTCTTTCTTGGGAACCCAAATGTTTTTGGGTTCTAGAGTTTTAGACTTTGTTCCTTTAAGAACCCAAACAAATTTAGAACCAATTATTTTGCCATTAGATTTCAATAGACAACAAAATGATTTATGCCCTACACAATTACAAGTATTACAAATAGATGAGCAAACAAAGAAATTATCATAATTCTTCTTTTTAAGAAAGGATTGATATCTAATTATGACTTTATCAAATATAACCCTTTGTTTTCCTAAAAGCATGCTCAAATTATTGCTACCATTAGTGAATTTCAAAACAATAGAATTCAAATCATCATTTTCGCTTTCAATTCAGTAATATCATGCTCAAGACATTTAATGGTAGCATTTTCAATTCACAAATTTTATTTTCACAAGATTTAATTATCTCAACATGCTTTTTCATCAAATTGTCATTTTCCTTTTTCAATAAATTATATTTTTGTTTAAGCATGCTAAAATGATCAAACAATTCATTAAATGCATCTAACAATTCATTATTATCAACAAAATCACTATCCAAATCACTAGATGAATTATGTACCTCATTTACCTCCTTGTCCATGAAGCACGTATTGGCTATTTCCTTATCTTTGGAGGATGTGCTTTCATCACTTTTAATTTGAGTTGTACCTACATGTATAAGCTCAAGAATTTTCCAAATATCATTAGAACTAGCACATGCTTGTACTTTATCAAATTTCTTTCTACTCAAAGCACAATATAATATGTTCATGGCCTTGGCATTTAAACTCAAATTACGTTTATCACAATCAATGAAATCACAAAATAATCTAGGAACATTTATTCCATTTTCAATGATTTGTCATAGATCAAAATCAATAGATTGTACAAAAAATTATCATTCTAGATTTCTAATACAAATAATCATCTCCATCAAAATAAGGAGGTCTAGAGATGGATTGACCTTCAACATTTGTATTGAAATCCATGATATATGAAACAAAGAATTTAAGCAAATTTATACAAACAATTTATAACGAGAAATTTATCCCAATATATGCAAATCAAACAAAATTAAACCAACTAAACAAATTATGAAAATATATGCAATATCACATGAAAATTTTCAATTAACCCCATTTTGATACCACTTGTTAGGATCTGTGCACGCATATAGGGGGGTACTAATTTTTTGTGCAATAATTAATTCTCTAAACCCTAAGTGATTTATCAATCAATATTCAATCAAATATAAACAAATAAAGAGAGGGTTAGAGAGATGACACCAATGTTGTTCACGCAATTCGACAACCCTGGCTTACATCCGTGCTCCAAGCTTCTCACTTAGAGATTCCAAATAGCCCAATCTCCCTGATTGGCAATGTTTGACTTCACGGGTATCAAACAAACCTTTACAGACTGTTCTTAGGGCGTCACCCTCTAGATTAATCTTCTCGAGCGTCAATCTAGCCTTTGCCTGTTCACAGGGTGTCACCCTTGATTTACAGAACAAATCAGAAAATAGAAAATTAAAACTAAGAACTTAACTCTCTAATATGAAATCTCGAGTTGAGGATTGAGAGAGTTAAGTTTATGCACTCTTTTTAGTAGTGAGAATACAAGTATAAAATTCGGCAGCGTTTCAGTATGAATCCAACTTATTGAATTGAGATCAGAGTGCCTTCTATTTATAGACTCTGCTTGAGCGGTCGACCATTTCTTTTTTGGTCAACCACTTTTTGACTGTTGGAAATATTACCGTTGAATTTTCAGATCGTTGAAGTTTTCATCAAAAATTGTGTTAGAGTGGTCGACCGCATGAACAATGTATGGTCAACCACTGCAGTGTATTTTGCAACCTGAAGTCGACTTATGCCTGGAGCGATCGATTGGAGCTACAATAGCGATCGACAACTTCTATTGTTCCTTAATTTTTTTGGAGCTCTCTGCCATTTTTGCGGTTGACCATTTTTCCTCTGCTCGACTGCCTGCTCAATGGTAAAACTGGGAAGCAATTTGTTTTGACTTGTGGTCAATCAACTGGTCGACCATATCCTCGTACAGTCTGTTTTGGTCAACCATTTTTGCCTATTTAGCATTCCTTGATTTCTCTTAGTCCCATTATTCATATAATAAACTACAAGGAATTAGATAAACATGTTAGACAACATTAATATCTTAATTAAGGGTATTTATAATAGATATCAATATAAATATCAAAATTAAACAATTAAACATTACAATCGATAAACAACTTATAATTCCAATTAAAACATTTATCATCAAAACAAAAGAGCCTAATGACACTTAGGCTAACAACTAGTAGATATGCATCACCCAAATATGAAGGTTAAATACACATTGGACACTAGTGTTAACCAATGTGTGTCTACCTAGCATACCACATAACACATTTGACCCTCATGTTAGCTAAATTGTCATTCATACACTCACCATGCAATCATGATATATGAACACACAACATTATGTCAAGTGCACACCAATGCATTATGTAATGCCAATGCACATGGAGATCATTTTATTATCTTCCATTAAGTCTCATGATGCATGTATCAATGCCTAATTATCACATATACATGTGATATGGACACACAACTCTAGGTGTGCACAGTGTTCACCTAATATCCCATTTCATCATATTTATAATAAATATGAAAAACATAAAATTACAAATGTTGTGGCATAAAACCCCGCCCCTCCATAGTATTAATTCATAATTAATAGCTACACGTTAAAGCCTCGAACACCAAAACATCTAACTCACCCATTCATACCATGCAACTAATATTATCATGCAACTATGGGTGTTCTAATCACCATAAGCAAGTGCAAAGTTTCAAAGCCCAGTCGTTGTATTTCCAGTGTAATCGTTTGCTCTCATTGATCCAAACACCTGCTCATACAATTTTGGATGCCCTATCATACAATTTTGGATGCCCGCTCATCGTCAGCAATCGTTCGCTCTCAAACCTCCTTTTTCTTTTTTCTGCAATTCCAAATTGAATTTCACTCGATTTCTATCAAAATTTTCATTTCCAAAAAATTCCAAACATCAATATATATATAATTCAACTCTAATAATCTTTATATGTAATTTATTTAATGAATTATTATGAATTTATCAAGTTTTTCGTGTACATTCATAAATCATAGGGTAGAGAGTAACTCAGCTAAAATCTCAGTTTCACTTTGAGATGTTAAATTCTATTTACATCTTATTTGTCTTATGTAAAATAAGGGTGTGCATGGTCCGGTTCTGTTTGGTTTGGACTTAGAACCGAACTGAACTAGAACCGAACAGAACCAGTTGGTTTCGGTTTCGTAATTTCAAAACCAAAACCGGTTATATGGAAAACCAGAACCGAATCAAAATTTTGATTTCCGTTCCAGTTCGGTTCTAGTTTTCCCTCATTTTTTTTAAATATTACTTCCTCCGATCTGTTCTTAGCCATGACATTCAAGCATTTGATACTGATTTTACTCCTTACACAATCATCAATGGAATTGGCTCCCACATCAATCTCATTCAAGATGCAATCGAAGAGAAGGTTGGATTGCTTCCCTCTCATTTTGCTAGATTGGTCTCTAGAGTTTCTCTAAATGTGTACCTAATTTTCAGCTCAATGATTTTCTTTCTTACTTCAGGACTTTCTTTTTTGGAATTTTAATTGCTGCGATTTGCAGTTGGGAAGTGGTGTTGCTCACTTTTTTGGTGGTTCCTTTGATTCTTCTGGTTGGAGCTACTTACACCAAGCGATTGAGCTCCATTTCTTCCCTTAAAATGCTTTCCCAATCAGAAGCTTCTTCACTAGTGGAATAGGTTAGAAAACTATTTCACCTTCCATTGCGCTAAAATGTGGGGTTTCATAGGCTTTATCCATAAACTTGCAGACGACATCTCAAATCAAAATTGTATATGTTTTTGTTGGCGAAATCCATTCAGTGAAGCTGTTTTCGGAGTACATGGAAAAATAGCTTCTTCTCGGCAAAGAAGAGGTTGTGATAAAAGGAGGGAAATATCAAATATTTATATGTAGAAATATCAAATATTTATATGACGGTGACCCAATTTCCTCTTGTTGTCAAAAAAGATAGAAACAGAGAAACTACAGAAATATCAAATATATATATGCAGGCTTCGACAAAATGAAAAATTTGAGAAACTACAGCAATCAACATGTAATACCCCGATCCTATTTTCCTGTGTACACAATGTAATCAAACTTTGGAGATAATTATACATTGCATTGCGTGTTTATACTGGTTTAATTATGACGTGCATTTACGAGGAAAGATTATGGGGTAAAGGGTTAAGTGGGAAACTGTGAGAAAAATACTGTCCATGGCATTTTTGAACGCCTACGGAGGACGATGCGGAAGAATCATGTCGTCCGTAAATTTTTGGAGCATCGTCCTAAGGATTGGGATGACTCAGGACGTGGGACCTCATCCTAATTCTCCTACATTGCGAGTTTTCGGATGACTCCAGACACAAACGAACACAGGCGTACATTATAGTTTTGACTCTGTCCAATTCATGGATAGTTTCAGACGAGCGCGGACGAGGACGTGTCTCGTCTTATTTGCCTCTGTCCAAATTATGGATGAATTCAGACACATACGGACGCTTCATGCGAACGCCATATCAAGTCCAAATATGAATTCGGATGGTACGGAGTGGGCGAGGACACCACTTCCTCGTCCAAGAACACAATTTTGCCCATGGAATTTTACTCATGCGGACGGACCAGTGCCTCCGCACTCGTCCGGAAGATCGCAAATATGCGTCAGAAAACGATTTAAAATCAAAAGAAATGGACGTTTAACCAATAAAAACCGCGATTCTCCAACACAAATTGCCCTCCACCATGACCCGACCAGTAGGAAACTGTCTCCTATACTCCTCCTGTTGGACGTACGGGTGGTCTCCAGGTAAGCTTCCCTTTCTCCCTTTTTAATCTCCAAGCCAGCTTCTCCTCTTGGGCATCATCTTGTTCTTCGTTTAGCTCTTGCGTGAAGGGTAGTCCAGGAGTGGGGAAATAGCTGTCCGTGAGAAGACTCCCTCTGTTAGGTTAGGAGTGGGGTAGTCCTTGGCCATGTGAAGGCCCTACACCAGAGTAACATGTGCGTGAGTTGTGAATTTTTCTGTGCTTTGTAGAAATTCTTCCTTGAGTCATATGTTGTTGTTCCATCTCTGTAGATACTTCTCCGGTAAGATGGAGTAGGTTATTGTTAACTCTATGACATTGTTTTTGGATGATATAACCCCTACTGTCTAGTTTTGGTATTCCTTTGTCAAGCATGTAATTTCTTTTATACCCATTGATAATGTTAGTTGATGATGGTTACGATAAGGTATGGAGAAATGAACTACGAGGCAAAAAGGTGGGAAATCTATGAACTAAGGACTTCATAGTGATTGAGATAGATGCAGTAGCCTTTTATGCGATATATGATTTTGTCACTCATAGTATGTTCTTTACAACTTACTCTTATTCTGAGTATGTTACTCTCCCTTGTTACTGATTTATTTTATGCACCAAGTCTAGTATTCCTGATATCTTCACTATTGTTATATTTCTCTGGGCCTCGATCATTACTAATCTCTGTAAAAAGCTTGTTTCGTGATTCACTGTCAATATTATATTGTTCGTTTAGTGGGTGTTGAGAGCATGTTTAGCTTCTATTTTATTTTTATATGCTAGTGTTAAATCTATGGTATAAAGCATGCTCTATTATTCGTGTTATTGGATGTTGAGAGCATGATTTACTGTTATTTCATCTCTATATGCTGCTTTTAATTCTATAGCATAAAGCATGCCCTATTATTCGTTTTAGTGGATGTTAAGGGCATGATCTTGATGCGCGCACGAAATGCCGACGGATGAACTATGAATGAATGTGCCACTTCTCACCTCCTTGGATTAGAATACGGATGCAAGGTTCTCTCGTGATCTAACTCACACAAGAGAATATTTGGATATGACTCACCAAAGGCCTTTGGATATAACTCACCAAAGAAAGGAAAAGGATGACTCCAATTTCTGAATCAAAGCAAAGCTTTAATTTGTATTCAATTCTCCAACTATCTAAAACATAAAATTAGGTGGCTTTATATAGCCTCTTACGAACATAAATTAAAAAACTAAATAAAAGATAACCTATATAAGTGGATCTAGATCTCCTAGATAGGTGGATCTAGATATCCTAGATAAGTGGATCTTTTTGATTGCGATTCTCGGCCGATTTAAAAAGTTTCCTTGATCTTCGGCTTGATAGCTTTTAATTGACTTTCTTGTCTTTCAAGCATGTCTTCTTGGGCTTCTTTCAATTTTAGTAAGTGAATGGTCTACCTTTGATCTCCTTGGGTTTGGACCTTTGCTCTTTTCATTGGGCCTTGTCGAAATCGTCCACTTAAATGGTTTTCATATCTTGATTTTCCTTGGTCTCCAAGTTTTGAAACTTGAACTTTCCTTAACTTTTGGTCTTAGTTCCGTGGGCTTTTGACATAGTAAATGGACTCCAAATTTAACGTTCCAACATGTTCTAGAAAGCTTAGGCAGTCAACTATAATCGTTATGAAGAACTCTTCTTGCATTGATGTCGTCTTGAATGTCAAAATAGCCATATACTCATCAGAGGTCAAAGAAAGACAGTTTTTGGAAACTCTTTCCATTTCTCTTTCATTGCTCTTGAACTTCCACCTGTGCTTGACCTTGAGTAACTTTATGATATTCTTTGAGGCTTGATAAATAATAAAATTGTCCCATTTCACATCAGATCTACTGTTAATTTGTTGTTATGTGCTGCTATTAATTTCATAGTATAAAAGCATGCTCTATTATTCGTTTTTATTGGATGTTAAGAACATGATTTACCCTTAACATTGTTGTGATATGTTGCTGCTATCTTCGTTGTATAAAAGCATGTTCTATCATTCGCTTTATTAGATACAAGAGCATGTTTAGCTTCTATTTCGTGGCTATATGCTACTGTTGTGGTCATTGTATGAAATCATGTTCTATAAATCGTTTTTATTGGATGTTAAGAGTATGATTAGCTTCTATTTCAGTGTTATACACTGATGTTATCTTCGTTGTATAAAAACATGTTCTATTATTCATCTTAGTGGATGTTAAAAGCATGATTAGTTTCTATTTCATTGTTATACGCAAATGTTATCTTCGTTGTATAAACGCATGTTCTATTATTTGTTTATTTGGATATTAAGAGCACGATTTACTTTTACTTCGTTGCTATACACTGCTGTTATCTCCATCGTATGAAAGCATGTTTTGTAGTAGTCTGTTCGACTTCCAAAATCATCTGATTCTTTTATAGTTGCCCTATTATTATTCAGCTATGTCTTCGTTCTCCTTACTTGTTTTAAATTCTACTATTTAATTATTGAATTGACATTCTTCAATTGCCATCATTTACGTTCCGTGTATGCGCTATTTAATTTGAAAGTATTATCTTGCATTCACGTTAATATGAACCAAGTAGGGGGTCTCACCTTGGTAGTGGTACCCATACATGCATGAGTGAGGAAAAATACTAAGAAAAGAATGTTCATGATGGGCGGGATACGCCTATCACTGAAAGAAACCCTAAAGGCACGATACGCCTGAAGGGAAAAGAAAAGGGAGTTGGGATAGATGGGTAGTTCGGATCTAGCCTGGCAGCTAGGATACTCCCTCACCTAGTCGGGAAAGGGACTAGTAGTGTGCACACAGGAGGTTAGAAGCCGATCAAATTAGGCCATCTCAAAGGACAACCTCCAATCTCCAGCTAGAAGTACGAGTAAGGAACAAACGAACCCACGACGTAATAAAAAAATTGGATTAGGTGGTCCCCATTCCAAAAAGGAACTAAAGAGAAGCATATGCAATTGTATTAACCTACTTCCTTACTAGGCTTCAAGCTCACGTCCTTACTTGTGGTGTAGGAAATGAGATGGTTGTACCAGGAGCAGCAGAGGAGGCCATTCCCGTGGAGCTTGCGGTGCATCCGAAGGAGACGCAACCCGAGTAGTAATATGGCATTAGGGGAAGAAGGAAGAATTAATTTTGTAAGGGTTTGACGGCAAACTTGTTTTGTAAGACGTTAATTATTGGCCTAACTCTTATTTTAAGTATTTAGTAGGCTACGTTTTTAACCTTAAACTCTAACTTATGTTTTAAGTAATATTTTTGTTTCCGTTTCCAATATGCCTTGAGAAGTAGTTATTTCAGGTTATGCTTCCGCAAATTTTACAAACCGTAGTTTTCCACTAATTTATGATTTGTTGAAATGAGTTTGAGTGACGATCGAGTTTTTGAAAAACACTCTGATATTGTTTTAAAAGATTTTTAAATAACGATCTTAGTCGTTTAGCAAAAGTTTAAAATTTAACGTATTTTTAAGACAAACGAAAAATCCGGGTTGTTACACAACATCATGAAATTACTAAGCTATGAGTGTGCAAACTGCGAAGTAAAGCAATGAGCAAACGACTGACTATGAGTTTACGAACTGTGAAGTGGAGCAGCGAGCCAGCCACCGACTATGAAGACTGAAGACAAAGACGGAAGACGAAGACGAAAGACAAAAATGAACTAGCGATTTTAGGAGATCGGGATTGGGAGTTGAGAGTCGGGAGCGTTTGGGAGAGTCTGCGGCAGAACAAAATGTGGAGTCCCGAAGTGGAAAGGAAGAAGCCCTAATTTCAGCCTCATGGTTCGATTCTGGTTTTTCTGTTATGAGAATCTAGAACCGAAAACCGAACCGAGAATTTTGGTTCTTCCTAAAAAGACCCAAAATTTGGTTATTATATGTGCAAGTGATAAAGGAAAAGTTACAGAGAAAATGAAACTGTATATTTTATATCTCAACAATTACAATAATATTGTTTTTTATAGAAAAATTAACAAATCAACTACTGTACTTTATGATCAATGACAAGTTAACCACTGAATAATTTTTTATAACAACTTAAATATTGAACTATGGAAAATTGACGACGCAAACATTGTTGTTATGTTTTTCGTTAAAAAAACGTTGTCATTCCACTGCAGAACGTTATCTTTCTGTGACGAAACGTTGTCTTTTCACTAAACAATTTTAAAAGATTACTTTCTGTGGGGTAACGACGACGTTCCACTACGGAACGTCAATGGTCCTTAGAGGAATGTCACAGAAAGATTATTTTTTTGTGCAAAAATTGATGAGCACTGGACAACGACAATAGGTCAGGAAGAGAAAAGAGAAGATAGTGCTGAGAACTGGAAGGTGAAATTGAGAGAAGGAAATGGTTTTCAACGACGAGAAGATGCTAGGAAGAAAACGTGGGAACTATTTTCGATGACGAGAAGATCATGTCGGAGCTTCCCGGAATCTTCTTCGCGGTAATATTGCTTCAATTATTGCAATTTTAGCATAAAAATGAAGTAGAATAAGAATTGGCAGATATTAAAGTTTCGGCATCGTCTTCACGAGAATGTTTCTTTTAATAGGTAACGGTGATATTTTCTCCGTTTATTTTTCATAGTTCAGTGTTTAAGTTGTTAGTAAAAATTATTCAGTAGTTGACTTGTCATTCACCACAAAGTACAAAGTACAGTGGATAATTTTTCATTTTCCCTTCTTTATATATACAAATATAGAAACTATAGAAAGTTCTAGAAAGCAATGCAGTAATTGAATGGTTAGAAATACAATTGCATAATTGCATGTTAATGGTAATGCTAACACAAACACAAACACAAGGTTCTAAATGGTATAATTAGATGACATTCGTCCAATGCAAAAAAATACTAGAACTACTGATCTCTTTAATTTAGTTCAAACAGCAAAATATCCGGAAACTACCAAACCAACCAAATTACTTTTATTTTTTTCTCTTCTAAATAAATAATCAAACACTGCAAAATGTACAGATTCACGTGAAAATTCGCTGATACGAAGGGCGAAAGGAACAACGATACACCTACAAAACTTTCAACCAAAATAATACATTACATTACAACAACTTCGTGTACAACAATAAATAGAGAATCTTAGTTGCATTAATCATCCGAGCATTCAAGAATAACGAAAATGGGAAAAACAGGACAAACCATATACTGTACTCGCACCCAAATCAAATAATAATAATAATTTTTATGTACCAAATTTTTTTACTCGCCCTAATCAAGTTTATCTTTTTTGTTCAAGTACCAACACCAACATTTTCTAATAGAAATGGTCACCATAATCTCGTAGGTGGAAATCCCTAATGACTTCAACAAAATCTCAAACAATTTCCCAGTTCTTTGCACTGACAATCTATTTTGAAACAACCTATTGTTGACAGGAAAAAAAAATCTGGGAGTGAACAGCCAAAAGCTGAATCCATCCTGGGTTTGAATGTGTTAAATGGATAATCCATGTACTTGAAAAAATTTTGTAAATCACTCACCTGAATCGGTGAATTTCGATGTAATTCGAAGCTGGGCACTAAGAATTAAGAGTTAACTGTCCATGGAAATTGCCAACGCCATTTCACTCTCGTGGGATTCAGAAGAGCCGTTCGACGACGACGAATTACTACGTCTTCTGTCCTTCTTCCGATGCCCGCCTTTTCTCTCTTCCTCCTCCACCGGGGTTGCCGTTCCAAATTGATCCAGATTCACTTCATTTCCCCCATTTACACCCGCAGAATCCGTTGGCGTAGCCTGAGCCCCGACCGCCTGGCCTACTCTTCCTCTTTCTCCGCCGGCTGGGCTAACCCTGGAAAAGAAAAATCGAGAAATGATTCGATACAAGATGGTCAGGAACCAGAAAGACCAGGGCAGGCAAACCAACGCGACACCGACGACCGGAAGCCATGAAGTGGTGTCCGTGGGAGGCAAAATCATGTACATCACGAGGCATCCACCGCCGATGACGAGGGAGAGGAACAGAAGGGAAGAGACGATCCATATGAAAGCGCGGCCAGCTCTGGGATCAGAGATTGGCATTTGTAGCAGATCAAGAGAAGGAGATGGAAATCGCGGGAAGCAGAGTCAGGATCAGGCTTCTTTCATGGCGATCATGATCCATTTTCTTCAAGGATTCAAGACAAGATGGTAATGGTGGACATTTTCAAAAGTTGGTTTACGTAAAACATGGCCTCTACTCTTCCATAACCAACAGCTCCTCCGCCAAGCTAATAAATAACTAACATGGATGCTATCCTTTTCTATCTAAACAATTATTATTATTTTATCGTTTGTTTTATATATAGATATAACCGACCCACCTAAACTCTAGAACCATACTGTTGGGGATGATCCGGCTCGGCCTTTGGTTTGGTTTTTATCAAGGCAGAATGCATAGCAATGAAAATACACAAAAACTCTACAGCATTATTTTATAATAATATTCGCAACTCATCTCCATTGATGATTGATGTAGATAAGTTCAAATCTTGCGTTAGTAGTCAATGTGCAATAAGTCATTTACTTTGCCTGATATTGAAGATTGCAATCGTTTCTTGAAATAATGTGACAATGAACGGGTCAGCCCGACCCGTGCTAATTTTTTTCTCTTTTTAAAGCCTCACCTAGGCCCCGCTCGACCTCGGACCAAGACAGAACCGTAAAAGTTTTTGGAGCCTGGCCGGCGGGCTTGGTCCAGTGTACGGGCCTCGTGTAGGAACAAGAGCCAGGATGTTGGTTTAGGGTCTTTTACTTTCCACACCAGATTCTTCAGTCTAGCCTCCACTCATTCGATCCACAGCGTGATGCACGTCTCGCAGCATTACCTCACCGTCTAAGACTCTCAATGGCGTAGAAAAGTGATCATCATCATCACCATCTTCACCTCCATTTCAACCCCATTTCCTAGAGAAGGTGAAATCTTCTAAAGGATTCAATGGCAAAGTCGATCGATTCGGATGGCACATAATCAATCCATTCCATTCTTCTTCACCACGGCAGAGAATTGAAGAATCAATGGCAGAATAGATTCCACTACGTTTTTCTTTCTAATGAGTCTAAGGTGAAGTCTAGGGAAGAACAATCTTTACAGGAGGTCCAAGATCTTCCTGGAGGTCAGTCGGCTGATGAGGTTGACTAGATATGCCATACAAAAGAAATTGATAATTGTTGTTGATTTTGACCAACAAAATGCGAGGTGAAAGTAAAACTAAAAAAAGCCTTTCGTTCGACTAAAATCAAAAGAAGCATGCGTATAAAGTAAAAGTCTGTTCATTTGTGACCCATAGAGTTCGCCCACTAATATCTCAACCAACTCTCCAAGCTACAACTCAAAAAATGGGCACTTCCTATAAAATTTTTATTGTCCATTCGTCTTCTATCCTAACCATAGGCTTACGAATCGTAACAAAAGTCTGACCTTTCTTCGAGTGGATGTTAAGCGGACCAAGTTCGATATCGGCTTTTTGATTGGCTGCTTCGACAAGGGCGGCTTTTGATCCAGTCGAGAATCCCAGCAGAATAATCCTCTCAATTGCACAGTTGGAAGTAAATTTTGCTTTCTCAGGTGCCAAGTTTAGCGAGGTAAGCTTGCCGTCTCCGAAAATGAACCGACGATGGATAAACTCTCCTTCCTCAAACTCAAAGCTTTTCCCGTCATCAACATATAATTCGCCCTCAGCCTCTTGTGAACTATTAAGAGCAATCACCTACACAACAAATTTAAGGTTTGCACTTTCATTTTGACATCAAAGTTTCTTTATAACATCCTATAAAAGAAATGAAAAATGATCACAAGCCAGAATCGACAATACCTCGCAGGAGGTTAATAAAAAAAGTACGCACTATGAGATGAAAATAAAATAAATAGAATATAAAAGTTGTAGAAGGAACCAAACTTTTATGAAATATAGAATAAACAGTATTTACATGGATAACCCATAAATGCACAAACAAAGACTTCTATCTTTCCAGATGTTCCATAGAAAAATGGACAGCGCTCATATTCGTAATTATTCAATTTCTTTGAACTCCTATCTCCATACATGCAAAACATTGTCAAGAGCTTCAACTTTCACGTTTTAGGATTTCACTTATTTCCATGGATGGCCAATTTTTAATTGAACAATTTGTAAAACGTCCACAATCAATTTTCAATTACACAAATGTCAATTTTGAAGAATTGTACATTTAGACAGTTAAAAGTAGAAAAAACTAAAGGGACCTGTCAGGTTTGTGTATGTTTTCAAAAGAAGTTTTTAAAAAAAAAAAACAATACAACAATTCAAAATCTAGTACATGCAAATATCTTCTGATAAATAGTTTTCAAAGAACAATTATCAACACCATTAGTTACATGAAAGAATTGCGAAATCCTTAAGAAACCCGTTTTTTCAGGAAAAAAAAATATCATAAAATTAGTGAAAATAACTGGTTTCCAATTTTTTTCCTCTTTTCAAAAGGAATTTCAAAACACCTCTCAAACACACCTTGTTGTAGTTCTACAAATTCTTTAACAAGGGAATAGATATTTACTAATTCTTTAAGACAATTGATTCGCAGTCAACCCATTAGAAATTTCTCTCCACACAACTATTATCCGAAAAGAATGGAATACAGCAAGACTATATGAATTACAGAAATTACTCAGTCCACTGAGTAAACTACAAATCAACAAATCATTATAAAATAGATAGTTTGGCTCATCTAGGGCTAAGACAACCTATCAGTGAATAAAGCAACACTCTAATGCTTTGTTGTGACATTGCATGACTATATGATTGATGAACATAAGAAACCCATTACAAAAAAATAACACGATAATAGAAATTGACAAGGACTCTAAATCTAATCGCAAGACTAAGCAACAATGCTTAGACTCGGAAAATCTTACTCCACAAGCTCAAGAAAACACCCCCTCCTAATGTTGAATGCCATTATGTAGAAATATCATCAATCATGGCCTCCTCCATGCAACATTCTCTTCCTTTTATAACTCCCTCTGCCATAATCCTTCTAACACATTCCACTACAAAATAACACTAAGAAAAATTCTTCATAATATTTTCATTCATATGTTTCAGATTTATATATAAACTAGAAATGTAAATAAAAAACTAATTAAATGTCTCTAATTTTAGATTTTGGTTCCTAAATTAGTACAAAATCAAATCTCCTTTAATTAGGAAAGTATCAATCTTAATATTTACATCTAACACTCTTCACGTTGAAGCATAAATGTCAATCATGCCCAACTTGTTACAAAGATAATTCACTCGGCTTCTATTCAAAGTTTTTGTAAATAGATCTCCAACTTGTTTCCCAGACTTCGCATATTTTGTAAAAATTTTACCTTCTTGTATTTTTTCCCAAATAAAATAACAATCAATTTCAATGTGTTTAGTGCATTCATGAAACATAGAATTAAAGGCAACATGAAGAGCAGCTTGATTATCACACCATAATTTTGCTAATAATGAAATATTAAGGCCAACTTCTTTCAAGAGTTGATATATCCATATAATTTCACATTCAGATTTAGTCATATCCCTGTATTCAGACTCCACACTAGATCAGAACACAGCCTCCTGCTTCTTACTTTTCCATGAGACCAGATTTCCTCCGACAAACACACAATAACCAATAGTTGATCTTCTATCTATTTTTGAACCTGCCCAATCTGCATCATATAAACATTTAATATAAATATGCCTATGATTTTCATTTAATATATCACATCCAGGAGCTCCTTTTTAAGTAAGGTAGAATTTATTCCAAAGCGGTCCAGTGGCTCGTTGTTGGAAAAACCATGAATTGACCTATGATATTGATAGGATAAGCAATATGGGCACGAATCATAGTGAGATAATTCAACTTTCTCACAAGTCCTTTATAACTCTCAGGATCTTTTAACAATTGACCATCTTTTGGGAATTGCAGATTATGAATCATGGATATATTCCTTAGTTTAGCTCTCGACTTTCCAGTCACAATTAATAAGTGACGGACATATTTTCTTTTAAAATAGAAAAATGTCTCTCTTGTTTCGTGATACCTCAATGCCTAAAAAATACTTCAAAAATCCTAAATATTTTGTATGAAACTGAGTATAGAAAAAATATTTAATAAATGAAATTCCAATGATATCACTTTCAATGATGACAATATCATCAAGATACACAATTAGAAGAAGAATGTCAGCTTCAAATTGTTTATAGAAAACGAAGTGATCAGATTTACTTTGTTTCATTCCAAACTTTTTGACTGTCTGACTAAATTTTTCAAATCAAGCTCTTAGACTTTGTTTTAAGCCAAACAAAGATTTACGAAGATAACAAACTTTTCCATACTCTCCATGAGCATCAAACCCAATTGGTTGCTCCATATACACTTTTTCTGGAAGATCATCATGCAACAAAGCATTCTTGATATCTAACTGATATAAGGGTCAATTATGAGAGTTGTCATAGACATAAATAACCTAACAGAAGTTAATTTAGCCACAAGAGACAATGTATCAGAATAATCTACCATAAGTTTGAGCATATCTTTTAACAATAAGATGAGCTTTTAGCTTATTCAAGGACCCATCGGGATTGACCTTAATGGCAAATACCTATCTGCTCCAATAGTTTTCTTCCTTGTTCATAAGATTACCAAGTATCAAGTACCATTTGTATATAAAACATTCATTTATTCAATCATAACATTTTGCCAACCAGGATGAAATAAGACTTCATTAATGGTTTTGAGAATGGAAATAGAGTCAAGAGATGAAACAAAGAAGAAGGATGAAATTGGGAGATAATCATAAGATACATAGGAAGATATAACATAAGTGCACTGTCTTTTACCTTTATGAAGGGTAATTGGAAGATCATCATTCTTTTGGACTAGATTCGACGATGGAGATCATGGTCTAGGACATGTATGTGAAGGCCTTTGTTGACGAGAAGAGACCTCAAGTGTAGGAGGTTAAACTGGTGTAGGTGAAGAAAGAACAGGTATGGAAGGAGCAATTGTAGGATCAATAGTGTAAATCAACATATCATCAATCTCTCCCTGACTTTCGTTAGTAGATGATATAAAAAACAACGAAGTACTTTCTAAGAATGTAATATCAACTAAGACTAGACATCGACTAAAAGTAGGACATAAACATTTGTATCCTTTTTTAAGACTAGAATACCCAAGAAAAACACACTTTAGTGACTTAGGATCTAATTTTGTAACCTAAAGCCGAACATCACAAACAAAACAGGTAATACCAAATATTTTTGGTTCAATAAGAAACAAAAGTTTAGTGGAAAAAAGTATATTGTAAGGAATCTCACCATTTAGAACACATGAGGACATGTGGTTGATTAGGGAACAAGCTGTGGAAACAGCATCTATCCAAAATTGTTTTGGAACATGCATATGATATAAAAGAGCTCTTGTTGTTTCGAGGTATCTGTTTTTTTTTTCTGCCACGCCATTTTGAGATGGCATCTCAGTACACAAATTTTGATGAAGAATACCATTTTGAATCTCATTGTTAACTATACTAATTAACTCGAAATTGGTCATTGAAATATAAAATTCAGCAAAATATAATATTTGCATATATTTTTAATCAATAGTTTTTGCTTATACTATTTTTCAAGCATTACTGAAAATACTAATTATAACTACGTCATGTCTCTGTTGGATGTACTTTGTTTGATGAAAAATCAAAAAATGTTATAAGATCTATGCAACCAAAGTACTAATGACAAAAATATCTCTAAATGAACGTTGCTTCATCCCATCCCACCCCTTTCTTTCCTCCCTCTTTCTCTCTTCCTCTTTCATTCATTTTCTTTATTTTTTCTATAAATACTATATTTCTCCTTCATTTTTTTTTTCAAAATTTTTTTCAATTTTTTAATCTCATACTTCTCAATTTTTAGCATTTCATCAACAATATGCAACGTCAAATAATTATAATAATATTCCTGTGATATATTTTTTTATTAGATCATCTCAAATAATTGTTTTTCCTAAATACATTTTATTTATTAATAAAACAATTTTATTAATTAAATGACTAACTATAATATTTTGATATTATAATAATAAATAATTATTATAATTTAGTAACTAAATTTTTAAAAGATATACATTTTATTGATATAAATTGAAAACATTTATGTATGCTCGGCTCGTTAAGCTTGACTCATTTAGTCAACTCATTTAACTCGTAGATCCCGAGCCGGCTCGGATTGAAAAATTTATTAGGTGGGCTCGTTAGGCTGGACTTATTGGGTTTGCTAGGCTTGGTTCGTTTAACTCATTTATCTCAGTTCGTTCAACTAACTAGACTCAGTGAGCCAAATTTTTCAAGCTCATATCGGCTTGGCCGACTCGTATGTCACCTCTAAGCCCAGCCCAATTGCCGGCAAACCCTGGCTATGCTCTAGCGCTCTTCTCAGACGGCAGCTTGCAACAGTTGGTTCCACGCCTATCAAATGGAGAAGCCTGAGGCTCTCCCCAGACCACAAGGATGGCCATCTCCCCCGAGTTCAGCCTCCATCGAGCCAATGATGGAAGATTCTTTGCTTGTCACAAAACTGGCCAAACTGAAATACCTGCTCCTCATTCTCTTCAGTGTTGTGTTGAAATTCCCTTCTAAATTTGTCTGAAGAGAACCTCGGTTTTTTCTCTACACCACCAAAATAATTAATGTCCTCCTCCACTCCAAACGCCTCAAAAAGAATATCCATACCCTTCAATCCAAGGTCAAACATGGGGATCACTATTTCCTTGCGTTTTTCTGAAGACGAAGTAACTGGTGGGACTCTATCTTATGTCCTCGAGACCGATCAACCCCCATGAGTGTTGCCCCTCTGAAGAAGCTATGGTCTGCCAATATTTTAGGGAATCTGTTCCCTTCAATGGTAGTCAAAGGAGGTCTGGGTGCATCCTTTATCTATTGCAACATGAAGCCAATGACCTCTCTGTCATTGGTTTCATATATTTTTCTGATTTGCAATCCTTAAGAAACACAGTTCAAGTAATTTCGTAAAAATGAAAAACTATTTCCTCATCACAACAAGCTTTTTCGATGCAGTTTTCATGTCTGCTCTCATCCCCCGCACGATTTTTCCCATCCTTTTCAGCTCAGGATCATCGTGGCTCTAGTACCATTCATGAACATACAAACCCATTACAGAAAATATCACGATAATAGAAATCGACAAGAACTTAAAATCTAACCACAAGACTAAGCAACTGTGCTTGAACTCAAAAAACTCTACTCTACAACCTTGGCAAAACACCCCCACGAGCTCCGACTAATATTCCTAATGTTGACTACCATTATGTAGAAATATCATTAATCATGCCTTCCTCCTTGCAACATTCTCTTCCATTTACAACTCTCTCTACCCCTCATCCTTCTCTTTGCAAACACACTCCACTACAAAATAACAAACTTTGCATAACCAATAATGTCAACTCTGCTAAGGCACAAAACCCAAATTCTTCCCTATTTATTCTCAACAATTATTTTTTATTTCTTTTTTGTACAAGAAATTGTTTGAATGTGGTAAAGTGAAAGTTTGGAAAATACTCAAATGCTTGTATTAATAAAACTATGGAGGAATTTACAGAGTTGAGCAGACAAATTATTACACCTGCTCCCCTGAAAATGCAATGATTACCCTTCCTCACCCTCATCTCCTTCTTACAAGAAAATCTGCAGCACCACTTAACCACCCTAGGTTAACATTTCCCAAACTACCTTCCCCAAACTCCCAAGAACATTCTGGAACTTCCTCCTCGATTCCAATTATCTCAATGAACCTCACGATGAGCCTCATCAATGGGTCTTTTATGCTAGATTAAGTTACTCAAATAAGAAGCCCATCATAATTGATCTATTGTAAAATGTGTGTGAAAGGGAAAAGATATAAATTATACCAAGAATATAAATTGACCATATATTTAAGATTTTGTTTTCCAGCCATTTAGAAAATTGTATATAAGAATTACCACGATAGACCTACATCTTAACAAAATAATTCAAGAATGAGCTACCAAAAGTGAGTCAAAATATAGAATCAGAAGTAAAGATCAAGTAACTCAACTAAATTGATTCTTTGGCTGAGGAGACAGTTATATAAAAAGCCAATCTTACATTAATTTTTCACTTTCAAGAGAGAAGATGCTTAGAAAATTTTTCTCAAAGAAGAGGGATGTATAGCATTTCAGAGCTTTAAGGGGTTAAGGCCCCAGGTCCAAATAGATACTTTATTGCCCCTTTTCAACATTATTTATTGACTACAGATACTTCAAATGAATTTGACAGAAGTCTTACTATTACATTTTATCTTTCACATTACAAAAATTTTTAAAAAAATAATGCAATTGATATTGAAGTTTCTAGACCATAAGCCTTTTAGAACTTTTAGAATATTCAAGGTAAATGTCAGATCAAGGAAAGTGATTCCAAGAGTCATTTTAGAAAGCCATTAAACATTTTTTTATGGCATGGTGACCCACTAATGAATATGATGATTCA
Source organism: Begonia loranthoides (assembly GCA_022433065.1). Classification (NCBI taxonomy): domain Eukaryota; kingdom Viridiplantae; phylum Streptophyta; class Magnoliopsida; order Cucurbitales; family Begoniaceae; genus Begonia; species Begonia loranthoides. The sequence goes on from CM039483.1 coordinate 22,692,517, forward strand.
AAAAAGATGGGCCATTTTTGTGTAGTTTAGAAGTTGGACACTAGAAAGCCTGACGATTGGCTAATTGGAATTCTATGTTTGTTAAATATCAACCAAATGATGCTTTTTGGGATATCATGCAAGAAGGTCCCAACAGCTATGATTAAGGGAGATTTAGAATCTAAGTTTAACACAATAAAGTGAGGCATCAACCACATACCAGAGTATATGGATCATTTTCCATTTGTGTGGAGCTTCGTCGGAATCTGTCTTTCCTGGGTATTATAGTTCCAGCTCTTTGGAAAGCAGGAATACTCTCATCAGAAACCTCAATCTTATGTGTCACTCCACCCTTATACGCACTTCCAGTTCTCATGTCATACCAAGATTGCTTTCCAGGCAAATATACTGATGTATGTTTAGCTCCCTTAAAACAAATAGCAATTTTCTCTTCGTCAGGAAAAGAAACAGCATAAACAACTCAATGATATTTAAACTAGAGAGATCTAAAAAAAAGGTGCATGTATTTTGAAATCCTTTCTGAAATACCTTAGAATAGATCCCCTGAACCAAAAGACCACTCCCAACCATAAAAGCTTCATCAATTGTGAAAGTAGCTTTGTCAAAAGGAAACTCCATCCACAATGGGCGCAAAATTGGAACACCAGTTACGTTTGACTCTCTAAAGAGAGTGTAAAAGTATGGGAGCAATGCGTACCGAACATGAATCGCATCTCGAATGAGTTGTGTATTCCGTTCTCTGTTTCCATTACACAGTCCATACACACCGAACTTCTTTTTATCAGTAAAGAGGTAATTCAAAAATTCCAAAATAAATATTATATAAGAAAAAGCTTAAAAAATGTATAAATTCTGCAGAGAAGGATTAATACAAGATATGTAGTCATACAAAAGGTTAATAATAATGAAGCACAAATTTCGCTTGATTTGTCTTTCACAAAACAGATTTTTACGAGACTTAAATGCAATAGCTAGGACACTCGTGAATAGTGTTGATAAAAGCAAAGATTAAAATGGCCAAATATCTTGGCTTCTGTTAATGAAGAAGAAGGAAAGTCCATGAATTGCATGATTGTAACCTATTTCAAATGATTTCACAGGTAAAAAAGAATGAAAATCAAGGGAGCTATCCATATCACACAAATAGTTCTTTTCTTTGGGTTTTAATGAACCATTTTGAGAATTTACACACAAGTTTTCCTCCAAGCAATTCTTACTCTAACTTTTAACATGATATGTCTTTTCAAAGCAACAAGTTATACATGTCAAAAGAATAAAGAATTTATAAGAAGGCAGAACAAGAAACTCTCAGCAAATAAACAAGGGCAGTCAAATTACAATTGCCATATGATTTTATAAATCTGACATCATACAAACCACAAAATAATAGAAAATTAGACAGTACAATGATTCATAACCTAACACTACTTGATACATCGAAAATCAAGTTTCAAATGCCCTTACTAACGTTTAAGGCCAAACTCAAATATAACATAAAACAAGAGTATACTGCACTTTTGCAACCTTGACTTCTCAACTCTTTTCTCCTGGCATGAATTATAAAATCAGAAACTAATAAGGAAAAAAATGAATGGATGATAAATATTATCCATATCGTTATCATATAGGATTACAAACATTCAACATTTAGTAGGTTGAGACTATAGAGGATGTATTACCCAAATAACCAAGGTTCTCGTCTCTTGGTATCTTGATGAGCATGCGCTCTAAAGAACGGATAATAGGCACCCAGTTGATACCAGCGAACTAACAACTCAGGCTCCGGATTGCCAAAAAACCCACCGATATCAGCCCCTGTTGAAAAACTTGTGACTCCTTAGACAGGCAAAAAATTGTAATGATAATCTAATTCCAATATAAGTAATTTACCTGAGAATGTCATTCCTGTAAGACCAAGAGTCAAGACCATTGGAACTGATGCCCTGAGGTGATCCCATTCGGCTGTGTTATCCCCTGTCCATACAGCAGAATACCTTTGACTTCCCGCAAAAAATGCTCGTGTAAGAACAAATGGCCTATCTTTTCCATTCCCGCGCTTTAAAAGCCCATCTGATGTTGCCATATGAAAGTAATATCCATATGCATTATGCAACTCACGGTGTTCCACACCACGTTTATGTAGAGCATCTCTAGGCATTGTAACCTTGTTTAACTCAATATATTAGTAACATATGTATAATAAGCTGTATTTTTTACTACTTACAAATGAAAATTTAATTGCAAAGGAACTTCAAATTTCTATGTGTAAAATAATGAAGTACTTAATTACATTTGAAAAAGGAAATAGGATTTGTAAATCTTGACATCATTTTTAGGGATATGTGAGGACGACTCCTGAATAAAGAAAAAACTTGAACTTTTTGTTCTTAATTTGAGGCCAAAATTTATTCTCTTTTTTTTGCTCTTAATTCTCACTGATTTGATATGCCTAGTCATCTAACTCCTAACGTTTCTACTATTTTATTCTAAATAGAAAAATAGGATTTTCAAATACTTTGGCAAACTCACTAGAAATATTTTCAACATCATAAATTTCTTTTAGTTTTCAAATTTGGTTCATATAACACTTGCTATTGAGATTAGCTCTTTTAAAAAAAAACATAGAGATTAGGATTGCAAATGAGCTACCCGGATTTGCAAGCGGCATTATGGTAAGTTCTCATAAGTATTTCCATAATTTTTATGATATAAAGATACAAAGAAATGTACAGTCTACCTAAGTCATGAAGTAGAAGTTCGTGAAAATGGGAAAATATATGTACTCATGAATTATAAGAGTTAACTTACCTCAGGACCATTAAAAACGGAAGGTTCGTTCATGTCATTCCAGATGTACAGAGAAGGGGTAGAGCCAACATAATTTTCATAGGAGAACTTGTCCTCCCACCATGATCTGATCTCTGGACTCAACATATCAAGGTAAGAGGAAGAACCAGGCCAACACCACCCATCATAATCATTACCAGAAGCATCCTTTACATAATATCCCTTCTCGCTTGCCTCCTTATGCAATGGAAATGAATCATCCCTCTTAATATGAGGATCAACAATGGTAACCATATGTCTTCCTTTTGCAGCTAATTTTCTCTGCATCTCTTCAGGATGAGGAAAATGCGCCTTATCCCATGTGAAATACTTCTTTCCTTCTGTGTGCTCGATATCAAGCCATAAAACATCATATGGTATGTCAAGTTCGTCAAACTTAGAGTCAACTTGCTCAACATCCTCTTCATCCCTGTAATTCCACCTGCATTGATGGTAAGCTGTTGCAAACAGTTGAGGCATTGCCGGGCGTCCTGTCACACTGGTGTACTGTTGGACAAGATCCTTAGGCCTTGGTCCAACAAAGAAAAACGTATCTACCACACCAGCCTCGCTCATCCAAAACGTATCAATCCTATTCTGAGAGGATGGTAGTAAAATTCTATCCTCGGCATCCCAACCAGAGCCAAGAACATCAATCTGCATCTCAGCAGCATTCAACCAAAAGAACCCAGAAGTCCCTCTTGACTCACCATGTGACACCATGAAAGGAATCGACCCATAAAGTCCAAATGGAGACTCATGGATGTACTCGAAAACATCCAAATTGAACAATCTATATGGTTCAGACTCATCTATTCCAGGTCCTCTAGTGGGTTTCAGAGCAAGGCCGGTAGCATGCTCTGGTATTCCATAAACAAAATCCGCATCGTAGAAGGAAATATCAAAACTAATGGATTGAGGACCATAAGGCCTTGTGTCAGTATGTCCTTTAAACCTCTCCTGCCAATCCTCCCCTTCTTCTTTCGCTCGTAATTGCTCAAAATCAAAAAGTCCATTAGAATTCAACGATATTACACGCTTACCGGATTTCTCTCGGACAAAAATCTCGAAAGGATCGTGCCGAAGAACAGCCTCAAAGTCCTCTGACAAATACACGACTGACGACGGTTTTAAATCGCTTCCGATTGTCTCCGTTGATATCCGCTTCAGCCACAGCTTCTTGCTCAAAAACTCGGTCAGAATCACATCGGGGACCTCAAATCGCTTATTGGGAGGATCCAATGTGGGGTCCTCGTCGATCCTAAGCCGCACGATCCCACCCTGGTAGACCGAAAGAGTGAAAATCAACGGCTTCAGTGGTTGATCTGGGTCCTGATTCTTAGGAAGAAGCTTGGCGGTGAGATCACCGTCGGAGATTGAAACATCATGGGGTATAAGAGAGCACGCCCCAGGTTTCCGAGCACGGGCTCGCTTGCAAAATGGGGTTTGGTTACAGGTCCTGAATTCATCCTTCTTCCAAGAGAGAACGGAGCTCAGATTCAGGCCCAGGAGTAGAAGAAGAAGAAGAGGAAGGGTAACGTTTCTCATGTGTGGAGTTTCACAAGGGAACGATCGGTCATGGCCTCCTAGGGAAAAATGAGAGTAAATCGGAGTCGCAGCAGCTGTATTAGTTTCAAACTTTGGAGTTGGGCAGAAAAGTCCCCTAGTGAATTTACAAATAAATAATCCAACTAAAAAAACAGGAAAATTAATAAATAAACTATATTTGTTTGTAATCAATAACAATAACAAGTGAACCACTAAAATATTTTTGTTAATAATTTACTCATTAAACTAAAAAAAAAAGTTACCGCAAACATTTCTATCACATTCCGTTAAACGTATTAATTTGTTCTATAGAGGAACGTATAGTGTTCCGCTGTGGAACAAAAATTTTAAAATTAACGTTCTAGTAATGATGTTCCGCAAGCAGAACGTCAATATTTATTAAAATTTACAACGTTTCGCCATGGAATGTGGCACGTTCCGCTGCAGAACGTCAACTTTCCATCGCGGAATGACAACGTTCTACCCCAGAACGTCATGCGTCGTTCTGCATTCATGTGCCCTAATATATAAGAATGGACTGTGCGCTCCAGTGAATTCACCGCGAACCACAAAATTCTCGGCAAATATTCGTACTCTCAAACCTTCGTTCCTCGCTGTTTCATCGATTCCAATGGATTATAGGGCAAAGAAATTGACGCTCAAGTGAAAGGGTGGTCCATCGCTATAATACCCCGAACTTTTATATCAAAATTTAATAAGGATAATTGGAAAGAAATTGGAGATTTTTGGATTAATGAGATAATTATCGGGGTATTACCAAGGACATATTCATAATTTTATAATTTATGAAATTTATCGGATGATGATTAAGGAGTAATTTGGGAGAAGTAATTTATTGGACAGTTAAATTAAGAAGAATAAAATGAGATTATTGGACTTAGTTGATTAAGGATTTAAAACATTAGAGAGAGATTAGTTATAAAATAAAAGAAAATTGAATGGAAGTGGGGAAGAGAACTAGTTCAGCAGAGAACCGGTTCGGTTCAGAAGTCATGGGATTTGTTTTAATTGTGTAACGACTAGGATTTTCGTAAATCATTTAAAATGCGTTAAAATTTTAAATTTTCTTTTTGAAAGCAAATTAGAGTGCGTCTAACCGGATCGCTACTAACTCTTTGTAAAACTCATTATAAAAATCTCATCAGTAAAACTTAGGCGGAAGCGTTAAATTAAAACTATTAATGTAAAGCGTTCCGGAAGCGTAAAGAAAATCCTTTATTTAAATCTTTGCGGAAGCGTAATACAAAATCATTTATCTAAAACATTTCAGTTTAGCAAAACCTTACAAAAGCATAAATACTTTAACAAAGGACTAAATCGTTTAATTACAACCTTAGAAAACATAATTTCATTAAACTATTTCTCTTTTACCCTTTTTATGCTTGGCCAGCTATGATCTCCCTCTCGTGCAAATCCATCATCCCTGCTTGTTATTGTTTGTTCTTTATCTTTCACTACTCTTAGTCCGTGGATTCCTCATAGCGTACTAGTACCTATATCTACACCACAAGCAACTGGAAGCTCGAAAGCTTAGTAAGGAAAAGGGGAAATGCATATGAAATGTCACTCTTTAGTCCATTTGGAATGGGGGCCATCCAAACCAATCCTTTCATTAGCCATTTACCATTTTATTACTTTACTTTCAGTTATCCATTCGGTACTCGTACTTCGAGCAGGAGATAGGAGGAATCTGTGGCGGTAGGGTAGATCTTTGTCAGCTTCAACCACCAAGGGTAGACAGTCTCGCAGTCCCGACAAGGGAAAGGTAACATTCTTTTAAATCATGTCTACCTGGCTGATTCGTACTTACCCTACCATCCCCCAACTCCTTTATTATTCTTTTCTTTGTATCTATGTCGGGCTGATCCCCGGACCATAGAGGCATTTATTATCTTGCAGTTTTATCCATTTTCATCATTTATCCTCACTCATGCATGTGCATACCACCCCGTGGCATTCCATATTAGTCTCTATTATCATGATGAATGCTCATATATTCTTAACCTAATATGATGTATGATGCTTTACAGTAATATAACATTCATAAAAATGGAAGTGCGCATAACATAAAAGTAAAGCAGTAACTGTAATTGAAAGCACATATAAGGAAAGTAAAACACACAATAGAATGAAGGAACTGAGCACAACAGAAATAAGTATAACATTGAGTTAAGACAGCGAATGCGCATTAAACTAACATGTTCAGGAAGATAACATGATCATTCTAGTTCTTCAGCTTGGGTTAACTTCTTAGTCCATTTACATGCTTCCTACATTTATATTTCTAAGTCATTATTCTAATCAATTATTAGCAAACTCCTAAGTTGATTTTATGCTTTTACACTACTTGACTATCGTAAGCAATACAAGAAAACAGTAACAAAAGCATTCATAAGACATCCATTCACTTAGTCAATAAAACCATTCTCTTCTCATTCTCTTTATCATTTTACTCTTTAGAAAAGTAAAGCATCAGTTACGAAATTGAAGTGTGCATAAAGAAAGTAACTATAATTGAAAACGTATATAAAGAATAATAGAAATTAAAGCGCCTTGAATATGAAGAGTAAACAGCCAATAATGGAATAACGCACTCAATCGTCACATATATGAATTTAAACAAGGAGGCATGCTTTAAACAACAATCAACGAAACATGCTTAGACAATGAATAACGGAAACATGCTTGAGTTGATTAACATGCTCATGCTCATACAATTATTGTTATCCTAGTTAGTTACATGCTCAACTAGTTGGCTAGTTAACATGCTTCAACTATTTATTGACATTAGAGCTAGTTAATCAAGCCTACTTAACTAATTGATTAACATGCTAAACTAGTTATTAACAAGCTTACTAAAATATAATTAACATGCTCAGTAGTAATTGTGTTTTATTTAATTAACCCAGTTAATTATCATGTTTGCTTATTAACGAGTGATTGTTAACTAACATGCGAACATACTATTCTCTACTTTAGTTAATTAGTTAATTAAGCACTAATAAATTGACATGCTTGGTTAATTACTTTTAGTGGGTTGCTTAGGGCTGATTAATTAACATGCTAAATTACTAAACATACTTAATTCACATCATTAGTTAAATTGCCCTAAACATGCTTGCTAGTTAGTTCATCAATAATTAAACATGCTCATTAGTTTGCTAATTGATTACCCTAATTGATTTCATGCTAAATAAGTAACCACAAGTGAGAGGCTAAGCATATGTGCATAAATGACGCCAACAGCGGAATTAAACAATGATAACGTAGTTAAATAATGGATAATTCTCGTTTCACGCTTAAATCTTCCATCGCTCCTTTTTCATTTCTCATTACTACTAAACACTACTACTAACAATACATTTGCATCACTTTTGCAGAAAATTAAACAAAGCATATAAACAAAGGAAATATCATAGGGCTTAACCGAAATTCACAGAACACACTTCGCAATTCACAGGTTAAACAACGAGAGAATATTCAAGGAAATCATCAAGGAAACGCAGCAGGAATCATTATCCTCTACCAAACAACTACTCAACTACTAACAGTAAGCATTTATCTAACAATAACACTAAACTCACACACCCATACTTGTGGTGTAGAGCCTCAATGGCCAAAACACCCTAATCCCTTACCAAAATGAAGGACTAGGCAAGGACAACCCTCTAGTCTTCATGGCAGCAGCTCACACAGGTGGCAACTTCAGTTCCTTTCCAACGCACCTTACTTCACTCACGTTCACTTAAGCACACACTTCACAGCATCACCTCACTTCACTCAGTAGAACTCACTCCCTTGGAGGTCTCTCACCCTCTCCCTATCTCTCATTCTCTAGAGCTTCCCCCACAGGAAAGGAAAGCTAAAACCTGGAGGAAGGAAGTGCTAAGAGAAATGGTTTAAACCATGGAGAGGGGACACACCGTACGCGTGGAGGTGGGTGCAGGGAGACAAAATCCTGCGGGTCGGCCAGAGTCGTGCGATTTTGTGTCGAGAGGTGGCGATGTATTGGTGTGGCATCATTTTCTTCTGATTTTAAATCTGTTTTGTCGCAGTTTTGCGATGATTCGGACGAGTGCAGACAGTATCTTTGCGTCCACATTCATCCACAAGAGCATATTTCGTAGGCAAAACCTAAGGTCTCGGACGAGAAAATGCGTCCCCGTCTTGTCTGTACCGTCCGCAGAACACTTGCAGACGCCATATCGCGTCCACACGTGGCGTCCGCAGTCGTCCAAATTGTCCCAAAATCAGACAGAGTCAATGCGGGCGCTACTTGTCTCGTCCGCAACCTATCGTCTGAATTGTCCTGGTTAGAACAGATTCGATGCGGACGCCATTCTTCTCGTCCGCATCATCCAGAGACTCATCCGAAAGTCTCCAGTTTGTAAAGAGTCGATGCGGACACTCTTCTCTCGTCCACAACGTGTCGTCTGAAACTGTCTAGACTTGAACAGATTCGATGCGGAAGCCGTTATTCTCTTCCGCATCGTCTGCAACCATCGTCCGCAATAGCATCATCCCTAGTCTCGTCCCAAATGTTGGGGACGCAATGCAATACACTTACGGATGCCATATCGCGTCCGCACGTGTCGTCTGCAGGTGTCCGAACCCTGGACAGTTTTCTCTCACGTTTCCCTTGTTAACTCCTATCTCATAACATCTTCCCCACAACTACACGTCATAAAATGACATGTATTGATATGTCATGCAATGTCCTCCTAACTCCAACACTTTGATTACATCGCGTCAACGGGGAAACATTAGTGGTATTACTCCTAACTTAACCCCCTAAAACGTCCTTAGTAATATCTCGATAATTATCCAACTTAAAAATATCAGGATGTTACAAATTGGCCTTTGGCCATTCTGGAGAGAGAACAGAGGAGAAAGAGGGAGAGCGCGATAGAGAGTGGCGAGGGGAAGATCAGAGCGAGCGAGCCGGCGACGAAAGAGATGGCAACAATGGAGGTCGGGCTCGAATAGGGTTCTCTCGCACGGGTTGTGGATGGCAAGCAAACGGCGGGCTAGGGCTAGAATGCAGGACCTCTGTGGGTTGCATTTTCGACGATGATTGGAGGTAAGTGTGGGCGATTTCTCCTTCCCCTTTGTGTTTTGGTGCTTGTATGCTAGCAGGGACGATCGGTGGTGGAGATTTGCGATTGGAGCTTGGCAATTTTCGGCTGGCAACTTGTGAGGGAGCAACTGGCAAGCTCACAGTTAGCGCTGGATCAGCCAAAGGCCTGGGTCCAGCTTCTGGTCTGACCCAAACCGATCTGGCTCATACCCTGCAGTAGGAGACAGCAACAGTGGGCAGCGTGGGGAACACTCTGGAAATTTCAGAGAGGCGATTAGTGGCTGGTTGTTGCTGGCAGAATGTTGTCTCCTGGAGGGGGGATTCAGTTGCTAACCTTGACAGAGGAGCGAAGGATAAAAATGGCAGAAGAGGAGGAGTTGGTTTGTCGAGTTCTTGCTGGAAGTCGAGAATGGGAGCTGTGTGCCGAAAGTTTGGAGCTGCCTGGGTCTGCTCTCGGGTTTGTCCTATCCTGTTGGTAAGATTTCTCCTCTACCGATTAATTACTTGGATTCTGTTTGGATGTTCTGGTCGATTTCACTTTTGTTTGGATCGTAGTTCTGTAATCGTAGACATTGGTGTGTTGCTCTCTGTTGATGTTGGACATCCTGTTAATGACTTATTTATGCTTTTCGGACTTGAGGTTCTACCTAAAGATTTTAGTGCGTTTCTCTCTATTAATGCATAAGGTAAATTTTGGTTGTTGATCATGGGTTGGTTTCTGTCGATAGTCAGGATGAGAATATATTGGTTTTGGTTATTCTGCATGTTATTAAATAGTAGAAAATAAGGAGGAAATGCTAATTCTATAGATGCTATTGATTTTGCCTTTGTGTTGAATTCTGTAATGTTGGAATGTATTCTGCTATTTGGATAAGCGACCAATGTGATATTAGTAAAATCATGCTAAGTAAATGAATGTGGAATATTGCTCTTTGCTATTATGTGTTGCTGAAAAATGTATGAATAGTGCTTTGGATATATTATGTTGCTTGGGTTTTATTAGACATTGATTACGTGGAAAATATCCCCTTTTGAATGGTACTCAATTGGTTTCGATCCAGTCTAGTATTAGATAAGTATATTTGGATATTGGATTAAGTCATTATACATCTCAGGCCTTGATTCGATATTATTATTTGGACATTGATATATGGGTCTATAATCTGTTAATGGAATTACGTTGGCATTCGTTACGCATTAAACTTAGTTCTATATGTTATCAATCGAGATTCATTAATCAAGCTAAGTTGCAAGTGATGAAGTGGTTTCGTTTAGGAAACTCGAGTAGATGACGTATAAGAAATAAGAACATAAAAGAATGTGAGATTATTAAGTTGATTAAATCGATTAGTTTAATAATTAAATGTTGTTAAATTGTGAAGGTACTAAAGAAAGAAGAAAAAGATAACGAATAAGCGTTGAACGCTTTAAACGATCGAGGTAAGTGATATACATGTGTGGTCTTCAGACCCTACATCACAAGATTAGGAGATGCATGTTTCGATGCTTACTGCTTTCCTAGCATGTTTCAATGTTTACAGTTTTAACCGCACGTTTTGTTGTTTACTACTTGTACAACATGCTTATAATTAATAATCACACGTTTCGTTGCTTACTGCTTTCCTAGCATGTTTCATTCTTTACATTTTTAACCGTACGTTTCGTTGTTTACTGCTTTTACAGCACGTTTCGATGTTTATTTATGCTTTCAGAAATTGTATGCATTCACGAGTATTATACGAAACATATACAAATAACGAACAAATAATAAGGCATAACAAAGGAACAAATCACGAACGAAAAAACAGATGATGAATGAAGAAACAGATAATGAACGAATAATAAGGCATAACGAAGGAACACATCACGAACGAAGAAATAGATGAGGAATGAAGAAATAGATAACAAATGAATAATAAGCTATAAAGAGTAAAGAGAAATGAGAAATAACTAATGCAATTAAAGTAAAGAAAAGAAAAAGGCAATGCTATGATGCGAGGTCGTTAAAGCCTTTGTGGCTAAGCCTTCGTGGCACGGCCGCTAGCGAGCTTTCAGATTATGCCATCGTCGCTAGCATGCTTTTGAATTATGCCATTGCTGCTCGTATCTGTTACAAAGTCACTAGATTATGCTGGGACAAACGGCCAATGATTAGCAGGCTTTCAGATTATGTCATCGCTGCTCTATCGGAGGTCAACGATGAAAATAACGACAAATGAAAGATAATAATTAAAATGCAAAAGACGAAAGATAAGGAGAAAAAGACAAAAATGATTATCTAAAACACAAAAGATAAGAAGAAAACGACGGAAACAATGATTAAAATGTAAAAGATAAGAATATAAGAAAAAGGCGAAAACTGAAACTGCATGTAGTATTATGATAGGTATTATCACTTACTGAGCATTAGGCTAGCTTACGTCTTGCGATGTAACAGATTTAAGAGCAGCAGATGAAAGATTTGCGCAAACGAGACTTGCAGCTGGTTGGCTAATCAAAGTAAAGATGAACAAGCTGTAAGTATAAAGTATTATTTTATTAATTGTTTTAAATGAATTAATTGTGCTTCCACTACACTTTTAATTAAAAAGGGTTTTTAGCAATTAAATCACTATTTATTCTTCCGCCACATTTTTAAAGGAAAAGTAATTTATGCTTCCGCTATGTTTTAAATAAAAGATGTTATAACGCTTCCGCATTTTACTAATTGAATTTTCATAATGAGTTTAACGAATGGTTAGTAGCGGTTCGGTTAGACGCACTCTCATATTTCTTTAAAAGAGTTTTAAATAAAGAGAGTTTTAGTTGTTCAATAAAAGTTTTAAATTTTAGAGTATTTTTAAAAGATTACAAAAAATGGGGTCGTTACAATCGCAACCTTAGCCGTAACCATAGGCAGAAACGATGGACTCGACTTGTGAACACCTTTGGCTTGCAACCGAGTTCATTGTCAGTAAGTTGCATTGCAATGTAACTATCACAGTTGAAGGTGGAGAACTTGTGGTTGAAGGTGCAGCAGCCACGGGTCAAGTTGGAGGAGCCGCGATTGAAGTTGGAGAACCTGCGGTTGCCCTTGTTGGTCGAATTGAAGCACAAGCCTAGGTTGAAGCACAACCTCAACCTCAACCTTAGCCTTGACAACTACCGACAACAGGTCCATTTGTAACATCCCATTTTCCATTTAAAAATTTTCTTTTTAAATTCGCTTCTAAACTAGTGAAGAGCAAATAACAGAGTAAACTTAACTGGAAGTCTTTAATTTAAAACATATGGATAACATCTTAAATAGTTTGAAGTAACGTTATTTAAAACATTAAAAAACCAACTATAGTCCTTGAAAACATTTAAACAAACTTTATTCTTTTATGAACCATAACCCCCAAGGTCAAATTCGCCGGGTAATGTAAGTGCTCGTCGCATCATACTTCCTCCACGTGCACATCACTAGGTTCATAGTTATCATTTACATCATAGGAGAGATAATGACTCTAACGCCCAGTAAGAGATATAATGAATGCTCATGTATACTTATGTAGTCATGCAGTCTGTCTAAAAAAAGGAACCTATCCCTTCTATCATTTCATTTTATGTTTCAGTTTCAGTCCAAATGTTGAGGATTTCTGGTACGAAAGCAATGATGAACCCCATAGTCCATGTTGGGTGTAACTGTCACTCCATTCCTACTTGGAATGAGCTATATCCGTCAAGGGTGTAGCACCTAGGACCATCATCAATCTCCCGCACCCCCACACGTCATTTATGTTGATTACAGTTTATTTCCTTTAAATGCAATGCATGCACTTGTTTACCTTCTCATAACATTCTAGCCATAATGCATGCCATATATGCAATCCACACAATTCAACAGTTTATATCACACATTGAGAAACAATACAATTTATGCACAGTCAATTGAAAACATGAAATATCCAGGCAATTCCATCCAATCTAACATTTGCAGTAAACTAACATTTTAATATGCAGAATTTAACCAACACATTTAACAGATTATTGAAGCATACAATTTGTCACCTCAACATGGCAGATTATTAACATGTTCATTCCACACAAATTTATCATTTAACAAGCAATAGTTAAGATGTAAACAAACAACTATCAACAGGGTAATATTATCACAGCTTATCAAGAACCATTTTCAAAACATGTTGAACATTTTAACAAAGCAAAGGTTAACAGGTTCATAACTATTTTCTAACGATTTCTATTAATATGATAACAAGCAAACCATTATCCTCTTCTAGCAATTTATCTTGACGGGTTATCATCACAAGATATAACAATAGGGAATGATTACCGACAGAGCACCATTTTAGTTTACAAAGCAATATCAACAAGAGTTTCTCTATCAAGCCTCTGTTTATATTATGTTAGCATAATAATAAGACCTTATTTCTTGCGTTAAATCGAAGACAGAGAACTATATCGATATACAGGAACATGTTATCAACATATTCTATTTACATTAAAATCTTACAAAGAGCATTTCATCCAACAAAAGTATCATCACTCACAATTTCTATCAACACAGAAGCAGATCACACAAAACCTATTCTTGTGATGTAGGTCTTTTCAAGCAAAACACATGCTTACCTCCCTCCTTGCTAAACTTTTCTCTAATGAAATTGTTCCTAACGAAATCCTCCACCTTCAGCACACAGTAGGCCAGAAATTAGAAGAACAAGAAATGCTGAGAGAAACTCCATAACAGTTTGAGAGAAACACAAAAAAACCTTGCTTCTCCTTCTACCAATCCTTCTCTTATTATACCCATAAACACTTAAGAAGGAACCAATAAGTCATGACCCATCAACTTCCAGGTATCTCTTCAATCTCATAGATGTTGATTAACAATTTTTGGTTGACTGTTCGCTTTCCGGTCGATCATTGCTTACCCATGATCGACTGTGAATCCTTCATACTTTAATTTTGCACGACCATGATTGACCACTGCTCTCTTATGATCAGCCACAAATTTGACTTTTCTAAATTACCGGTTGATCGTGGTCTTAGAAGACAATCGACCACTGCCTATTCTGACACACTCTGTGTTATTTTCCCCCTTGGAACCGGTCGATCAAAATCATTCAGTTGATCGATCGCTCCCGATTCTGCTAGCCACTGTAATGTTTTGAAATTAAGGTGATCGACCCCCTCTTTCGTGATCAACCACCACTACACTTTCTCACCCTTATTCTTCATTTAATTATACATTCTCCTTATTTGTTCTCTAATATATATCCAAATTACACCACATACAAAACTACTACCACAGAATTCCAATCTTCCTCCAAATATTAGCAACATTGATATTCTCAATTATATAAATGACTCGGGATTACAATTTCACAATGTTCAAGTATCTTATTTCACATAATCAAAGTTTTACATGTAGACAATTTTTTTGAATATTACACTATTGGTCCGTTTCCAATCTGTTATAGAGAGGTTCCACTCCCTACTCTTCAGGACAGCCAAAGCGTACAAACAGTATGAAACCGATGTTATACACCGTTCAATTATTATTTCTAGAAGAGTAGACTTTTAGTCATTGGCTAAATTTGAAATTGAAGAATTGTTTGAGGGGGCTAGCTTAGCCAGGTTGTGCAGATTGGGTGGAAATTTCTATGAATGAATTGTCAAACTCTTTTATGCCAATTTAGAATTGTTCAGCCTGTTAGACAGTGTGCATGCATATAGAGGAGCAGGGGGGTGAATTAGGTGTGTTAAAATTTTTCGTGCGATATTCGTTATTCTAAATCATAAGTGATTTATCAAAAAATAAACAAGCAAATAATCACAAATATAAAAGAGTTTAGGGAAAGAAGTATGAAATCGAGTTTTTTCACGCGGTTCAGCAACCTAGGCCTACGTCCGCGCTCCAAGTTCCTAACTTGGAGATCCTTATAATTACCCAACCTCCTCAGTTAGTGATGACTAACTTCACGGGTGTCAATCAAACCTTTACAAGAGACTCCTTCTCAAGACGTCACCATTTCTCTTGACTATTCATGGGGTGTCACCCTTTTCGTTCAAGTACAAATAGAAAATAAAATATTACAATTTAGAACCTAACTCTCAAAGATAAAATTTCAAGTTGAGGATTAAGAGAGTTAAGCTTATGCACTCATTTGATAGGTAAGAATACGAATATAAAATTCAGTAGCATTTCAGTATGATTCTCACTTCTTGAATTGAGCTTCAGAGGGCCTTCTATTTATAGACCCTGCTTGAGCGGTCAACCATTTCCTCTTTGGTCGACCGCATCCGACCATTGGAATGTTACCATTATGAAATACAGGCGAATCAGTTGATCACTTTATCCCCAGTCAACTACTTCTACACAATCCAGAAACTAGCTCGAATCTGTCTTATTTTTCGGTTGACCATTTCTGAATATGTCGACCACTTTTCAATAGTTTTTAGCATGTTGAGCAATCTACCTTCATTTTTGGTCGACCACTTCTCCTCTGGTTGACCACTTCTCTGCAAAATAGAATTCTTGAGCTCTTTGCCTTGATTCTAGTCGACCACTTTTGAATTGATCGACCACCTTCACTGTTTTCTAGCAAAATGGTCGACCTCCTCTGTACTTTAGTCGACCTCTTCTTTGCGTTTAACAGTTCTTGAATCCTCTAAGTCTTAATGATCGTTCTATAAGCTACATGAACTTAGGTAAACATGTTAAAAAACA
Source organism: Begonia loranthoides (assembly GCA_022433065.1). Taxonomy (NCBI): domain Eukaryota; kingdom Viridiplantae; phylum Streptophyta; class Magnoliopsida; order Cucurbitales; family Begoniaceae; genus Begonia; species Begonia loranthoides. Next base: position 22,708,701 of record CM039483.1, read on the forward strand.
TTAATACCCTAATTAAGAGTATTTCTAAATAATATAAAGTATAAATAACAAGATAATACAATTACGCATAATAAACAAGAAACAACTTATAATTGCAATTAACACATTCATCATCAAAACAAATAAGTCTAATGACACTTAGCTAGCATAGCCAACCATTAGAGGTATGAACTTTCATGTTTGGACAAGAGTTGAGGATGACTCTTGAGGATATTAATTTGTTGCTTGGATGTTTAATGGAGGAACCAAGTGAGCACTATTACCATGCGTTTCGGGAGCCACCTTTCATCAGACGAGGAGAAGATTTGGCAGTGATTAGATTGTTGCACCATGATCCCGAGATCACAACGTTCAAGAAGTCAAAGTCCAATGACTTGAACGTCAAAGCCCGAGTGATACAGACTATCATGACGTACATCATTTTTCTTCCAGATGGACATCAAGACCATGTTAGCTACATGGATCTCTATATGCTGGAGAAGGTGTTCACTAGAAAGAGAGTGGACATCGGCTTTGTTATTTTGAGTCATATGTATGAGGTCTTCAACAACTCGGTGAAGAGTCTGCCATTTAATTGGCTCATTTAGAGGATTGTTAAGCATTACGGGGTATTGGTCTTAGATGAGGAGCCAAGAATTGAAGAGAATGCCACCGACGTCTACAACGAATTGAAAGTGGACTAAATAGGGATCATCAGAGTTGAAGGGGTATGGGTATGCAAGACTTCATCCAAGTCTGCTCCAAAGAAGTGAGATACAGTTTCTCAATCGTCAGCCCCCCTCCCCTCCCCTCCCCTATTGTACGGCCTCCACCCCTCAGAGGAACAACCTTTTGCACCCTTAGAGGAACACCCTCTAGCATTGCCTCTACAACAAATGGAGGATGATGCTCCGTAGCCAATGCTCCGTAGTCAACCTTCTCCTCTTGTCGTGCTTGCCCAGGTACAGGAGATAGTTGCTTCCATTCCTCCATTGACAGCTGCGTTGGGTGGATTACAACCTCCACCACTTAAAACTGTGCATGTGGTACATCTTCGATTTGGTTATCTACATGTTTGCACTTATTCATGCCTTATTAGTTTGACGGTAACTTGTTAATATTTTTTGCAGCCAAGTAAATTGATGGATCTTTTCACGACTTATATTCCTACAAATACCCAGAAGAACCTGGAGATGTGCACAATTCTTTGAGGAATTGTGGTAGGCTTTTTCATTTTATATCATTAAGTGTTTTGGATTGCATACATACAATATTCCACCTACTATTTTTATTTTCAAGTTCAGGATGAGTACCACATCACCGAGATCATCTTTTCGAAGCAAGAAGGGATGACAAGCACAATGAGAATTACATTATGTTACATTAAGTAATTCAGAAGATGTTATCTTAGTATTCATCCTTGCTTTGCGTTCTTTGTATGTAGTGCTTTGCGTTGAATGAAGAAAAATACTTCAAGGTTCAATTTAAAAAATTGCTAATGACATTAGGGTGAATTTATGTAAGTAAACATCTCGCTTTTCTGGTTTGTCGTTCATGTTTCAATAGTTCTAATGTGTGTTTCCTTTGCATTTTAGTCACACCTAAAGCAAGCGTGTTTTATGTCTTCTGTTAACCTGCACACTCACTACCCTTATCAGGTGTTGTTGCCTGAAGCAATTACGATCATCGTAGCGCCAACGGACAAAGAGTGGTATATCTTTTCCCTTGTGTAGATTCATATTGCTTTCCTCTTATGTGCTAATTTTTTCCTTTGCATTTCAGCCCACATGACATCTTTCAATGTACGAGAGAGGGGTTAAGGGTGATATGAAATTGCAAGAAGCCTAACTTCCACCATCACAAAGATCTACCCGATAAGAGTTCATTGTTTGCCAAAGCGTTCAATGTATACGTGGACCCGCAATTGTCATTTATGATCATGGATTTGTGGAATAAATCTCTCAAGAAGGTGACTTAGTGTAGTTGAGATGTGTAGGGATACAGATTGAGATACTGATTTTGTTGTACATTATAAAAAATTCATTGTCTCTTTATATGTTTATATTTACTTAGTGTACTTGAATAATATATGTTTATGTTTATGTTTACTTGGATAATATTTGTTTGAATTTCTGATTTTGATAATGCCACAGGGGGGATAGACTAAAACAAGGGAAACTCTTGCAAAATTTTCACTTTTTTGAAAGAGAAAGAAAGAAACTTTGAGTCAAACCCTTTCATTCATCATCAACAAACAACTAACATGTTCATTACAACAATTTAAGCAACCTGTGCATTACACCAAAATAGACAAGGTAGAGGAATGCGGACGTTCTGCCGTGGAAACACGCCATTATGTCGTGGAAAAACATCGTTCCACTATAGAATGTACGACGTTCCACCACAGAATGCCAACTTTCCTTCGTAGAATGACAACTTTTCATGGCGAAAAGATAACTTTTTGCCACAGAAAGTCGACGTGGACGCTGACTCTAGTTCTGTGTGGTTAAACTTGGCTATGCATGGTAGATCACCCTTTGAATTGCGGTCATTCATAGCCTTCACAGATTCAAGAAAATTGAAACATGGTCAATCAAAAAGTGAGGGGTGGTTAAATGGCTGAAGTAAAGATTCAAAATTTTGTTGATGAGAGATGAAGGGCAATTGATCAACATGGAGAAGTTGATCGATCGGTTGACTTGGGGAAAATTTACTAATTTTACATTTTCATACTAATCAATGTCCATTCATCATCAACAACAAAATTATCTATTCCATTACAACCATATCATGTACATGTACATTACAAACGCAAACCAATTTATTGATTCAATTACAACTATATTATGCATATGTGCATTATAGACGCAAACCAAATTATCAATTCCGTTCAAGCATATAATGTACATGTGCAATAAGAGTCAATATATCCCGAGCTGGTAAGATGCAGCAGTAACTTGGTGTTCATTTAATTTCTTCGTATATCTTTTCCCACCAACAATCTCACATAGCTGAAATTAAAAAAGTTTACAATGAAGCATGTCGAAATTTATATGTAGCATTTGGAAAAAGAAAAAAGAAAAATCATACACCTCTATAGGCAAGTAAATAGGATTTGATGAATCATTTCTCGCTTGCAATGATGGCAAAGTAGCATATTTCAAGACAATGCCACACCTAATCAAGGAAGGTTATGGTCCACATTTGTGTTTGTTTGTGTTTGTGGACCTTACGCATCATACTCCTGCATAATTATTTTAGTTAAAATAATACATGAAAACATAAAAGTAATAATGTGTTCACCTACATTTTAGGAACTATGTCTGGAATAGTCTCGAGGACTGTCTCAGAGACTATGTCAGGAACTGTGAATCCATAAATGTGCCCTGCGGGCTTCCTCTGTCGCCTCTGCCTCTGAACCTACAGTCACCACATGAACTTGACTCTAGGCCTCCACCTTCGCACATGCGTGAATTGTGCCCCACACCGGCCACACGGCCACACGTCATGTTCAAATGTCTCCTGGGTAGCACTGTTCAGCTTGGAGCCTCGTCAATATCCCTTATTCTTTGTTTTCGCAATCTTCCGGTACATCACTTAAATGACAGTGGCATAATTGGATCAAGATCCATTCCAAGAGGCCACATGATTTGTCCACTACAAGATGGACAAAGTGGGAGTACATCATCATGTATGTTTCCCAGTGGTAGCACTCATGAACAAAGTCCTCGAGAGATCTCATAAATTGCATACACGGGACTGCATGGACATACGAGATGCCAGTCAACTCCCACCGATAACAATTACTATACACCTGTTCAAATCGACAGAGTATTGTTCGTTATCGTTTCTCACCTCAACATGGGTCTGGCTCAAAAAAACAGGACTCCAATTTTGACTTGCAAGTTGTAGTCTGGCAAGCCGATTCTTGACATGAAGACATAAAAAGATCCATCAAGCGCACCATCTTTTTCATTTTTTTTAACAATCCTACTCATGATGCCATTTCTTATAATCTCAAACATGCTAATAATCGGTTTGTCCTGGGCTAGAAGGATGCAAGCATTGAAAGACTTGGTCAAGTTGTTTAGGCTTATGTCGCACTTTGGGATGGAGTTGAAGGCATGTTTGTATGGCCCAAAATCTTACATCTATTCCTCGTAGATATGTGTGGGCTGCTGGGTCAAGCAAAAATAGCTTCGCCATCTCTTTATCAAAGTGTGCTGATGTTGTGGCTCTAGAAGCGGCCCACATTGCATCCTTGAACAATCTGTCTTTAAATTGCTTTTGAAAATTTACATACATGTATCAGATGCAAAAACGATGCTCCGCTTGCCCTACAAACTCTCTGATTGTTGGCACTAGCCCCTATAAAAAATAATAGTATGAGTCAAATATTTATACACAACGTGTAACATAAATATAGATGGCAAACGCAATCAACTGCGCATTTTGTCAGTTAGAAATAATTGTCCACCCATTGTAGGACAAGGTGTTGAGATCCTTGAGCAACAATTCCAAAAACTAGCTCCATGAATCCTCATTTTCAACTTCAACCACTGCTACAGCAATCAGAAAAATTCCATCTTTCCTGTCATGCTGACAACAATGAGCAGGTGGCCCGGAGTCACTCCCTTCAAGTGGCAACCTTCCAAACAAATAACCGGTCTACCATAGTTCAATAGGCCCATCTTACATGCAGCCAAACATGTACATCCTTTTAAATGTACTCATCTCTAGCTAAACACGCACTTCCAGGATTAGACCTCCGAATCTCCTTGACATACGACCATATGAGCTTGTATTGCTCATTGCCATCCCCTTCATTCATTTTTTTTGCCATATTTCTTACCCTTCTAGCAAGGCTGGGTGTAATGTTGACGTTTAAATCCTTCCTGACTGTCTCAATTATGGAAGGAAGATCCTAGTCGACCCATCTTATAAATCTGTCCAAGTAATGCGTTACCACCCATCTTTCTCGAGCAAGTGTGAACGTCGTTATAGTTGTTTATTTTAAATGTCATTTGACATTACATTTTTTAGGCGTGCATCTGCCACGTAGACCTTCTTGGTAGGCAACCCTCAACCGATGAGTCACTGTGGGTGAATTTTATCCCGTATCCATTTTTCAATGCCTAATTGTCGATTTCTTCTCTAATTTTATTAAATGAACTATACTTCTTGCCAAGACTCATACCAGTGAACGTGCATTTTGCTTATGGCGATCGTTGAGGCCTACTCTCAGCCATGTCCATGTCTTCGTCACTGGATTCACTTAATAAACAGAGCTCCTCTTCCTCTAGAGTTGCCAAGACGGAATGCATCACTATAGCAGTTTCATCTCTAATTTCACATACCTCATTTGCCAAAATTGTAGACATGGGCCCCACTTCAAATGGGCAGTTAAAAATTCCTCAACACTGCTAGACACTATTGGTGTTAAACAATTTCTAACGCTTCAACTTCGCCAAAATGCGGTACACTTCAGCTTTTAAAAATCACTGGAGTTCGCTAATCGCTGATAAAATCACTAACAAAATTGTGATGAGTGTAGTGTGAATTTATACAAGGTTGAGGGTGTAATACTTTCGTGGTGTAAAGTTAACGTTTTGCGGCGCAAGGTTGACATTCCGCTGCAGAACGTGTCACATTCTACGGTGGAATGTTGTAAATTTTAATAAATATTGACGTTTCACCCCGGCATGTGACACGTTCCGCCACAGAACATCAGTGCTAGAACGTTAATTTTAAAATTTTCGTTCGGCCATGGAACGTGTAGTATTCCGCCGCGGAACGAAATTAATACGTTTAACGGCAAACCTGACAGCAATGTTTGTGACAACTTTTTTTCATAGTTCAGCGGTTAAGTTGTTAGCAAAAATACTTTAGTGGTTAACTTGTCATTGACCACAAAGTACGATGATTGATTTATTAATTTCCCAAAAAAAACACGTGCAAAATAAATGCTAAAATATAATAATAGTTAGGGAATTAACAAATCAATCACTGTACTTTTTGATCAATGACAAGTTAATCATTAACATATTTTTGCTAACAACTTAACCCCTCAACTATGGAAAATCACCGCCATGAATATCGTCGCTAACTTTCTGAGAACTCGCAATGGAAAATAGCTAATACCCATGGAAAAAAACTACAATAACTCATGATTTTAGAAGAGACTTTCAGTGGAAAAGAGTTAATATCCATGGAGAATGGATTTAAAAGATTTCAGATTTTGCAAAAGAGTAGATTTAGAAGATTTTAGATTTTATAATTTAGAAGATTTTGTAAAAGAATATTAATGTTTTAGATTTTGTTTGATTTAGAATTGTTTTACAGTCCATGGGAGAATCACAGCTTTTCTTTGTTGTCTGTATTTTTCTACGAAGAAGACAATGAATTTTTTTTTATTTGCAGACTTTTCGGAGCAGAAAGTCGACTTTCCGCAGTGGAATGTCAACTTTCTGCCAAGTAAAGAAGGCATTCCTCTGCAGAAAGACAACATTCCTCTGCAGAATGTCGACATTCCTCTACGGAATATCGACTTTCTTGAGTTATATTTCTTGGACTTTCGTTCCGCAGCGAAAAGACAACATTCCGCTGCAGAAAGCTAATGTTCCGTAGAGAAAAGACAACATTCCGCAGAGAAACGACAATGCTATTTAACAAAAAAATGTAACCGCGGTGTTTACTCCATCAATTTCTCATTGTTTAGTGTTTAAGTTGTTAGCAAAAATTATTCAGTGGTTGATTTGTCATTGATCCCAAAGTATAGTGATTGATTTGTTAATTTTCCTAATAGTTATTCTAATTTTAATTTGTCAATTAATTTCTTATAGATTCATTTTTATTTTTGCATAATATTCTCCACAATTTTCGTCAATAAATATAACTATGTATATATATATATATATATATCTTGTATTCTTATTTTTTTTTATGTTAGATCCTCTTTAACAAAATATCTTATTTTTTACAAAAAAAAAAATTATTAGTTAACTTGAACCTTATTAGCAATCTACCGAACTCTTATAAATGATCAATCGAGTAAAGAATAATTAGTAAAATAAGTGTTTTGTTTGGCGTGGACATGTTAATGTAGATTAAAATAAAGACACATGATATTGTTATTAAATTTAGAGTAATTAACAAAAAAAACTTCATACTATGGAATATGTGACAAATCAAACCTTAAACTAAATTTGCAAAGAAATAAAACTTTGAACTTTGAAAAATAAATTAGATAAACCTCGCAGTTATATTTTTTGTTAAAAAACGTGTCTTGAACGTTTGTGGGCGGACATTCGATTATACCCATTTACAATGAAGGTAGACGGCTGTACTCATATGATGAACGTCTGTTTGACAAAAAAATAAAAGTATCTGTAAAAATGTGAGTTTGTTGCGAATATTCGCCCCATACTTAACATTTCATAGACACAACTCTTGCGCGGCACATGTCCTTTAGAAACCAAGCATCCACAAACATCAACACATCTGCGGATACACGTTCTTCTGTAACTAGTATCCACAGACCTATCACATGCATGTCCACATTTCTTTCCGAAATCAAGTATCTGCATATATCAACACTTCCACGGACACAAACACATTCGCAACTGCCAACACTTTCGCAGATACTTGATTTCGAAGGACACGTGACCGCACTTGACTTATGTTTGCATAATGTTAACTGTGGGGTGGATATTGGATATCCCTGGTGGAAACCTATGTGTCTGCTATGGATATCTGCCTCACACTTAACATTTTGCGGATACAACTCATGTGTAATCACATGTCATTCTTAAACCAACTATTTGCAGACAACAACACTTTTGCAAACATACATCCTTTTGAAACTATGTATCAATGGACCCATCACGCGCACAGCCATGTATCCTTCTCACGGACGCCAATACTGTAGTACCCCGATTTCCCATAGTGGAATTAAGTAAAGTTAATTGAGAAATTAATTGGGTGTAATTGGATCATTGGATAATTATTGAAGATTTATTTGATGGAATTAGTGGAATAAGTTAAGTGAGAAATTTGGTTAAGAATTTATTTGGAATAAATTAATTAGGGGTGGATTAAATAAAGAAAGAATTAATTACAGGAAAATGACAAAACAACCATCATCCTTGACTATTTGTGAAAAACCAACAATTATCCTTTTTTGCTAACAAATTAACCACTGAACTATAGAAAATAACGCCGCTAACATTGCTGTCACGTTTGCCGTTCATCATGATAATGTCGAGCCACCGCGGCTTGTCTATAAACCAATATGGCTCCATATTTGAATAAAATAACATTATAATTTCATGATCTGCTGATTAAACCGCAGTGGTGTGACAATAAACCGCGGCAGTTTCATATGAAACTGCCTTGGTTTATTATCACACCACAGCGCCTTCATATGAAACCACTGCAGTTTATTGTCACACAGTTGCGGCTTGTTATGAAACTGTCGTGGTTTATTGTCACACTACCACGGTTCAACTATAAACCGCAGTGGATTAATACGTGTTTTGGTCACGGCATCGGTTGAGGGTGCGGTCAAGTATCGTGATCGAAATGCATTATAGATTGCTCCCTAGCATTTTCAGTCATCCCATGGTCAAAGTTGAGGTCGAAGAGTTCGACCGAAATGCATTTCAGATTACATTTTATGGTTTTTCGGACACAATGCGGTCGAGGGTGTAGACGTGACGTGCAATCAAAAAGCAACAAATTTTGAATCTGTCAAATTCGTCGATTTTACGGTCGTGTCATCGGTCAGGAAGCGATTGCAAGGTCCAATTGAAAACACAAATTAGAGGCAAAATTGGGTATTCGGTAGATGTATCGGTCAAAGGATTCGGTCAACTTACTCGACCAAAATTGCACAGTTTCGTGAAATATCTATTTTAACCAGCTGGCATTTTGTTGTTTATTCACAAATGCTTCCACTCAAACGACAAGCCCACACTTTTCTCTCCACGATTAGTCCCCTTAGTAGTTGGCTCTCCTCCTTTCTTGGTAGTGATTGTATTTCTTCAACGAACTTCTTATTGAATTTCCTAAATCATTCTACCAACTTTTCAATGAATTGGAACTGACACTCCATATGGTCCATCAACTGGCTAATGACCTCATCCCCCATTTTTGCTCCTCTCTCCATGTTATCCTTTAACAAGTTATTCACATAAATAGACAAAGTAATCATATGTCAGGTAAAATAGCACAAAGTATATTTATAGTTAATGAAGCATTTCCACGTCGAAGTTTGTGCTAGTAGGCAGCATACAGAATCGGTTTTAAAACCCGGGTGCTCTGATACCAATTGTAACAACCCGATTTTTCTTACATTTGAAAACATGTAAAATTTAAAACTTTTCTTGCTTTTTTATAAAAACAGCAGAAAACTTTTTGTTTTAAAATTATTTAAAGACGATAAATAAAGTCATTTCCTTAAAACATTTGTAGAACACAACGAAAGACTTATAATAAAGTAAAACATTTAAGAATACCATAAATAACTTCTTTCCTTTTTCAATTTAAATACATTTACAAAACCTTTACAAGTCATTTCTTTTACATTCATTAGCCTAGCCAGCCACAAGATCCATCTGTGCAAATCCTTCGTCAATAGTCCTTAATTTGTTCTCCTATTTCTCGTACATACCTACATCATAGGATAAAACAATGAGCCTAATGCTCAATATGAAATAGAATGAAATACAATGCTCATGCTCAATGCGTACTTATGCAATCTTTCTTAGAGAAGAACTTATGTCCTCCTTTACATTTCATTATAGAGAAAGGATACATCCTATGGTCATGTGGCTTACTGTCACTCTCGAGGAGATACATCCATTAGGGTTGTCACCATAATGACCGTCACCAATTTCCTGTGTTGTGCAAGTGAGAGTGATTTCTAATACAAGAGAAAGGATACATCCTATGGTTCATGTGGCTTAACTATCACTCTCGAGGAGATATATCCATTGGGGGTGTCACCATCGATGGACCGTCACCATTTTTCCGAACCCCCACACGTCTATTTATGTTTATTCGTTCCTTTCATTAACATGCCATGCATATGTCAACATTTTCATTAAGTCCTAATCATGATGCATGTATATCATGTCATGTTCAATTCACATCAAAGTACAGAATATACAAAAGGAAACATAGCATTATAATAGTGAGATGATAGCATGGCTCAAGCTAAAGTAAATATTTCTTATCCAATAACATTTTCTCCATGAATTATAGAACACATCAACATTATATAAATTCATAGAACAACACTTTATAGAACAATAGTGACAGTAGCTAATATCATCTAACAGCATAACAATGTTTCACAACAATTAACCAACTTCATAGATGACCCAATTTCAACAGCAACAACTTAATATTTCAAGTAATTCCTTATTATCTAACTCCTCACAGTTAATAACAACCACAACATTTTTCAAGCTATCCATCAGACTATAATCAACAGAGGCTAAAATACGGCACAACAGTTCATAGCAAAAGGTAGCAAAGGAGAATATTTCACAACAACATTTAATCAAGCAAAGTCCTATGATGTAGGCCTCCACTAGCCACACATCCTATTTCTTACCTCACTTGACAATTTCTTACAGTTGTACATTTTCCTTCATGTCAAAAGCAGCAACTTTCTTTCTCTTCTTCACGTTCTCTGTGCCTTTCTCCCTCGCTCTTTCTTTTCTCCGTAAGGAATTTCAAAAATGTCCTCCTCTTTTACTTATGTCTTCATTTTAATAAGAGAGAAATCTCATTGAGACGCTTCAATGTCGTTGACATTCGCCAACAACTCCTAGGTGGCACCATATCCAATTGGCTTATGTACCAACTTATCATTTAAGGAGGATTATGAAATCATAATATCAAAAAACTCGCCGAGGGAAGGCTGAAACACTTGCTGAAAGGGAGCAGATTCTTTTTTGAAAGATTTCGTCACCGTCACGATTTGCAACTCTCAAAAATTAAACGTGAAGTTCGCTATGAAGGACATCCATTTTCCATAAGGGATGTTCAATTTTATTTAAGTAGTTCACTGTAATATTTTCTACATCCAATTTGCTATGAAGCACGTCTGTTTTCCATTAGGGACATCCCTCATCTCGAATCCTACGGTCCTACTTTGTTCACTTCCTTATTCGATGGACATAAAACGCGTCCATTTTTCTTTTTGATTTCCTCGTGCCTTGAATGTGCCCCCATCCTTGATTTAGCGGCAGACGTCTCCCTTGCCAATCAAATGGTCAACAGTTCATCCGATATTTCTTTGGCCTCATCGAACGGTCCACCGTTTGTCTGTTTCTCCTTAAAAGTCTTTCCTATTTGTTACAAACAACGTCGTCCCACTTAAATCTTAACGCCATTCCCTTTATTTCTATTTCGGACGTCCTTTGTCCATAAGAGACGTCCCTTCCTTTCCATTTCCTTCTTAGTTCCAAATGATGCCGTCTCACTTAATACTAATGTCGTTCTCGTTACTTCTATTTAGACATAATTTGTCCATTAGGGACATTCCTTGCATCAAAACGATGTTGCTTTCTACTTACTCTTAACAAACGACACCACCTGCTTTCCGTTTTCTATAACGAAGGTCCATTTTCATTTGTGGGACGTCTGTCATAATCCAACTGTCGCCGCGTTTCCTCCCCCTTTCATTTATTCTATTCATTTTTATTTTAATTTCATTTTCTTTTTAATTTATTCCCCATTAATACTTAACCAATTCCTCAACAATTTATAACTTACTTCCTCAATAATCTTTATAAATTAACATTTTCTCTAAAATCCATTAATAATTTACGTTTTATATTTTAACAGAAATCCACACTTAGCCACTTCTAATAATTCCATTGAATAAATTTTCAATAATTATCCAAATAATTCAATTACACCCAATAAATTTTCCAATTACCCTTACCTAGTTCCATTACATGAAATAAGGGTATTACAATTTATCTTCATTAATTTGAGCTTTGAAGTGTCTTCTATTTATAAAATCTAAAAATTCAATCGTTCACTCTTATTTTGGTCGTCCGTCATTTGACCATTGGAAAGTAGACATTACGTTGTACAGTCAGACCCATTGACCGCTTTACCACACCAGTCGACTACCTCTTCACATTTCATAATTCTGGCTCGACTCTGTCCATGTTGCTATCGACCACTTCTTCATCGGTCAACCATTTTTTAGCCGTCTAGAATTCTCGAGCTCTCTATAATATTTGCAGTCGATCATCTACAGTAAACCAGTCGATCGCTTTTTTGTTTTTGGCTCTTCCTTCAGTCAACTAGTCGACCACCTCTTGTCCATGGTCGACCCGTAATCCGTTTTTTACCCTTATTGAATCCCCTAAGTCCCAATGATCAATACATAAGCTACATAGACTTAAGTAAATACGTTAGTAAGCAATAATACCCGTATTAAGGGTATTTCTAATAAAGAATAAATGTATTTACTTGATTCAAACAAATATGTAATAAACAACTTAATTATTTAAATAAAACCGTCATCATCAAAGCAAACAATCTAATATCTATTAGGCTAATAGCTTCTTCGTCTATGAGAAACATCTGAGATAAGTTCTTTAAAGAAAAATATGACTATGAGGTTTATCTCGTTCATTTATGATAGTTTATGATTTTATTTGTTAGCAAAATTAGTTTAAGATTTGGTTTGTTACTGATCTCATAGTTCAAGGTTTTTTTTTTTGTTAATTACCCTTAAATTTATTTGTAAAAATTAACTTATGAACCACTAAAATCAAAATTTAAACTACAAAGATTTTATTAAGAAAATTTAAACAATAACAATGAAATTGAGATAAATCATAAATTATGAGAATCAATGGTGTATTTTATTCAAAATATATAAGTTGAAGGTATCTTAATTTTATGATAGATAATATTAGATTTATAATCAAATTATTTATGAACATGGTAATCACATTCATCATGACAATGGACATAACTGAAAATTCAAAATGTTTGTTTTTCCTTTTGAAAATTGCCTTAGACACATCATCTTGTCTAACGAGTTGATGATATTCGATCTTGGAGAAATAACAGGCTCCCTCAACAAATTGAACAAGTCATCAATTTTCAATAAGTGATGCTTGTTCTTGGTTGTAAGCTTGTTCAATCGTCGACAGTTGATGCACATTTAGAGAGATTAATCCTCTTTTTTTCTGATTTTGATGTGTTCTTAGACTCTATGTGATCAAGGAAGTTGTCCCCTAAGAATTTGCTAAGAATTATCCTTCAGATAACTTTGAATTTGTCATCGTTAATCCAAAAATTGAAGATGAACCTCAAATAGTTGAGCAAATCTGTCAACTCGACACTACTCCTAGATGATGAAAACAAAGAAGTAAGTCAAATAATTGGAAACTGAAATTAAAAAGGATACCCATCTAAAGCCATCTATCAAGGAGCTAGCATCATTGGAGCTAAAATTGTTACCAAAGCATTTGAGATAGACTCCACATTACTAGTCATCATCTCAATCGACCTAACCACCATGGAAGAAGAGAAATTGTTGAGAATCCTCAGAGAATACAAGAAAGAGTTAGGATGGTCAATTGCAAATATAAAAGGAATAAGCACATATGTTTGCTTGCATAAGATTTGCTTGGAGGATGCTATAAAGTGACCATTGAGCACTAACGCCTATTGAATCCTATCATGAAAGAGATGGTAAAGAAGGAAATCATTAAATGGTTGGATGTAGGAATCTTTTGCTTCATCTCTAATAGTAATGGGTTAGTCCCATCCATTGTGTCCCAAAGAAAGGGTGTAATATCCAATTTTCGTGATGTTAAACATAAAAATCTAAATAATAATATTTGTGGATTTTGGAGATTTTGGGGTGATTTTAACATAGGTATATAATATCCCAAGTTTTTTTATACTGAACTAAGGATAAACAACGTGTAATGATATTAGTGTATTAGATTGATTTTGTAAATTGAAGGATTCCAATAGTTTAGAAGAATAAATGTGTGTGTGTAGGGTTGAAGTAGAGAAGGATTGGCCACCCACTAGGCGTTTACATTGAGGAGATTGGAGTTTTGGTGTTATTATGATTGATCAAGGGGTGTTGATTGACTAATTGTATTAATGAGTGATGATGGACCGGGTTTGATGTGAGTTTGTGAAGGAATTAGGTTCGCAGTTGATTAAGGTAAGGTGGGCGGTCGGTTATGAAAGTTGAGAAATATTACAGATTGTGGCAAAATTCGGAGCGGTTGATCGTCTGAAGAGAGCTGATCGACTGGCTCCAAAGGGAAATTAATATAGAGTGTGACCAAATTCGAAGAGGTTGATCACCTAGAGGGGGTTGATCGACCGACTCCAAAGAGAAAATATTACAAAGAGCTACGATTTTTGAAGCAGTCAATCATCTACTAAGAAGGTGATCGACTGGTGCTTCTAAGAATCAAAATTTTTGGTTGATCATCAAGGAACAATTGTCGATCATGGTAATGGAAATTGTAAGGGCAATGGTTCTTGGTCGATCACAAGAAGAAGGTGATCAACCGAACACCAAGGATCGATTGAAAATTTGCAAACCGTCATCTAGAAATTGATCGGATGCTTGGAACATGTACAACCCCAACTCTTCATCTATCCTTGAATGTTATACGTCTATATATACGAGTGCTGGTAAGAATAAAAACACAAAGAGAGACAAAGAGAGAGAGAGTGATAGAGAAGTTGTCCAGAATTGTACAGATTCAAACCTAGAATGTACGCGTGCGTCCAAAATCATCAGACAGTGTTGTCTCATTTTGTACAAATTCAAACATGGAACGTTCGCCTTCGTCTGCATTCATCCGCGAGCGTCCAAGAACTCCAGACAATGTATTGGGACGCATTCATCCCGTCCTCAAAGTCATCCCAAAACTCGAACGCCTATTCTCTTCATGATTTCGAACAACATGCCTCGTCCTTAGTCCCGTCTGCCAGCATCCAAAAATGTCTCTGAATATTATAAACTCCAAACAATAACGTCCGCGTCCATCTGTTGGCATCCGTTATCGTCCGAAAACGTTTAACTACAGATTGGGACGCAAAACCTCATCCCAAAACTTGAAGCTCCTGGAATTCGGACGATATGCTTCATCCTTCATGGCATCCGCCTGCGTCTGAAATCATCCTAAGATGAATCTTCTCATTTCATGGTGCATATCTTGAATTCTCTAAGTCACACGATATATTCTACTCGTTGCAAGAACTTAGAAAAACTCATTAGGCAATTATAATACCCTTATTTAGGGTATTTCCAATTTAAAGCGTAGTATGCGAGTATTATAAATTCAACCAATAAACAACTTATAAACTCAATTAATATCATTCATCATCAAAATATAAATATGCCTAACACACTTAGGCTAACAGGCTTGACAGGTGTAAAGGGAAACACATAGAGGAAATTGCGGACGAAATTGCGAAAGACTCAGCCATCTTCATTTGTCTCTTTTGTTTTCTCTCTTGGAGCTCAATTATTTCCTCGACAGCTTCCCTTAGAAACTGCATAAATCCATCCTATGCTGCCATCTATAAAGGAAAGAGCCATGGCCAAATCACAAAATACAACCAATTGGGATTCATGCCTCAAACCCACAAACCTTGAAATAACATAAAAACCCAACCGACCAACATTTCAGTGGAACTGGTCCAACATTGAACTCACGAGCCAATCCTTCCCACATTGTTCATCCCTACCACTTCGCCTCTGCCATTCTTTTTCACGCTAACACAAAATGCAAAACAAACTAACCACGAATCATCAATTCACAGCAAAACTCATCCACAGAAAATAGAACAATTCATCCAAAGACCGAACCCAGAAATCCAACAGCGCTCGACATTGGAAGCCGAAAGCCAAGACACAGGGGACTTACCTCTCACGGTCGTCGAAGGGCACAAGACAAGACGCTATCGGAATCCTTACAGCTGGAGCAGCCACTATTCATCACAGCTAAGCGCTGCAATTTTGCAGCTCGCGGTTCCGATAGCACCTGAGCCCTAGCTCCACACCTCGTATCACCGTCAGCAGCCCACACGCCCACCGGATAGCACACGATGTCGCGAAGGAACCAACCTAAGCACCCCGGGCTTCCCCCTTCTCAATCATCTTTCACGCGTCTCCCTCTCACTCTTTGGATTTCTCTCTTTCTCTTTGCGAAAATGGCCAAGGGCCAAACCGCATTTCTGCTCCGTTTTCTTCTAATTTTCAAACTGGACCAACAGACAGAACGAACTAGTTTAGCCCCTCAATCCTCCCTTTTATTTCCTTTTTCTTCAATTCCTTATTAAATTTGCACTCTAATTATTCTCTTAATTCTTAGTTACAACTAATTTCAATTAATCTCATATTCTTTTCTCCTTTTAACTAAAAACCGGCCACCCAATATAATACTCCTTCCAAATTAATCCTAATTATCATCCAATAAATTCTCATAAATTATAACCTAACGAATATGTTCTTGGTAATACCCCAATAATTATCCAATTAATCCAAATACCCCAAATTATTTTTCAATTATCCTTATTAAATTCTGATATGAAAAGTCGGGGTATTACAAGGTTACAACATGTTTATATGTCACTAATACTAGGTTAGGATGTTAGTTTACAATATGTTTAATAGCATGATATCGAGTGAATAAAACTATTAGAAGTAATGATGATCGTGTAGATTTTCTTTTTTATTGAAATATTAGTTTTAGCATGTATAGGGCTGATTTACAGTTGTTTCGTGATTCATGCTTCCATGGTTTGTTGATTGAATTTATTGTTTTCTAGTATTATATGAAATGTTGTGTGATATTCATTCATATCATGCATCACATAGGCATGTCAGTTATGATTTCATAACATACATTGCACAGGATAATAATGAATCTAATATATGTAAATAGACGTTGGAGGTTGGGGAGTTTAGTAACAGATCTGCTTGAGAGATTGTCTCCTCCCACATAGGGATGATTTGGTTGTTCTGCTCAGGTTAGACCCCGAGGATGTATCTATTCTCTCTGTGGGGAATATCTCCAATGTTCTGCATCATAGTGAGACTTTAATTAAAAGAAAAGGGATAGGTTCTCTTCTAACATGACAGACATATGCATAGAGTCAGCATAAACATTTTGCATTTCATTTATATCTCTTACTGGGCATTAGACTCATTATCTCTCCTGTGATGTAGGTAACAATTGTGATCCAAATGAAGCGTACGTAGAGGAAGTATAATGCGACGAGGGCTTATGATACCCGGCGCGTGATGGCTTGGGGGTTATGGCTCACAAATGGACTAAAAGTATTTAAATATGTTCAAAGTCTTTTTAATAGTTTGTTTTTAAGTGTTTTAAATAGTTTGGTTGACAATGTTGTTTTTAAGAACAATTACATGTTTTAATGTTACGCGTTTATTGACTCTAGTATTTTCCTTCAACCGTTTTTGAGTAAGTTTTAAAAAGAAAAATTTTATTAAAAAGTCAAATGGAAACGGGAGGTTTCAGAAATGTGAACTTTAAGTTATAGATTTTCGTCATTATTGCATACTAGTAGACACAATAATGGACAATCATTTATGCATTGTTTAGACACATCTTTTATGTTAATTTGTAATGACTTGAAATTTTGCATAATTATGAATGGTGTATAAGTAATGTATAAAATTAAAATTAAAGAATTATGTATAATTAAGATTGGGAATAAATTATTTTTCTTAACAATTTGGATATATTGGCATAATTGAATATGAAAAATGTGCATGGAACTAGATGAAATTTTAATAATAAATTAGACACCTTAAGGAAGAAAAGGATGTTGAAATTATGTAAATTGGACTTATATAGCTAAAGTTATATTATTTTTAAGTCGAATTAAGTATGTGTGATGTTTATGTATGATTTTTGTTAAATACTTAATTTGGGTAAATCGAGTGAGAATTTGTGGATTTTTTCTGAGAATGAAAGTTTTCTAAGACATGTATCTATGATGTCATGCTATAAAACATGGCCACCAATAAGGTTGTGCCACATGTCAAGCTGAAGCAACTAACTTAAATTGTAATTAAGGAGAAGTTTAAGAGCAAAATGGTCTTTTGACTTCCATGATTATGGCCAACATGGTAATTAGCTAGGGAACTCTCAGGAATAACTCATCCTTGGCTAAAGGAAGGAGATGAAAGCCATGAAGAGAATAGAGGAAAAAGAAAAAGGGTTTAAGGGAGAAAATGAGGAATTGAAGGAAAAAAAATTGAGATTTAGAGTTTGAATTTCAAGAAGAAAGTGTTCAAAACATGAAGAGGAGTCTAAATAGCTCAAAAATTAAGGGAAAAGTGAAGCTTTGAAACCTAATTTAAAGTTGGAAATCATGTAAATAACTCAAATCCTTAAAGAGTTATTATTTTATGAAATTTACATGATATAGGTGGTGAATAAGATTAAAAAAGTGAAAATTTGGATATTGGTTGTTTTGGTACAATTATATCATGTGTTGGTGTAATTTTTATGGATTTTGGTTTGAGAGAGATGAAGAAATGTCGAAGGATTCAACATTTTGTCTCAAGAGCAGTCGATTGGGGTAAGGGAAGTCGACTAGACTCTAAAATTTATACGAGACCTGTCGAGAGAAGGCGAACAACTGACTTTAGGAATTGAAATTGTATAAATTGTTGTCGACCAGTATTAAAAAGTGGTCAACAGGAATATGGTAATGTGTTGTAGAAACGGGTATCCGCGGATGGATATGTTAGCTTAATAAGAATTAAGCTTAGTCGTTTTGATGATGTGCAATTGAATTATCTCTAAATTGTTTATAAATTATAAATATGATTTCAATTAAGTATATTATTGTTCTTCATTGAAAATACCCTCTAATATGGGTATTTAAGTGTGCTAACATGTTTGTTGGAGTCCTTGTAGTTAATATTTTAATTTTTTTAAACATACAAACTTCAAGTCAAGCAAAACACAAAGTGGCGGTCGACCAAGGCAGAGTGACTGTTGACCAAAATTGTAACGACCCGATTTTTCGTAAATCCTTTAAAATGCGTGAAAATTTAAACTTTTATAAAACCATTGAAATCTCTTTTAAAACAAATCAGAGTACGACGCTAAACCAGACTGCTACTAACCTTGCATTAAACTAGTATTGAAAATCCAATTAATAAAGTGTGGAAGCGTTATAAAATCATTTGTTTAAAACGTTGCGGAAGCGTAAATCATTAAATGAAAGGACTAAACAATTAAATACTGCATTTGAGAAATGAATTCTAACAATTAAATACAATTTATTACAACTATTTTCTCTTCTCGCTCTAGCCTAGCCAGCCCCAACCTCGCTCGTACAAATCCTTCATCCCTCTTTCATTATCTATTTATAATCTGCTTATTATCTGTTCATCGTTTGTACCTACACCACAAGTAATATGTGAGCCTAATCGCCCAGTAAGGAAAAGGGTTTATGCAATATGTTTATGACTCTCTTTAGTTCTTTGTGGAGTGGGTACCGCCCCAAACCAATCTTTCTATTACATTCGTTGGTTCTTTACTCATACTTCGAGCTAGAGATTGACAAATCCATGGCGGTAGGATAGATCTTTGTCAGCTTCAAACACCTAGAGTAGACAGTCTCGCAGTTCCGACAAGAGAAAGGTAACATTCTCTTTTAAATCATGTCTACCTAGTTGATCCGTACTTGCCCTACCATCCCCCAACTACCTATTTCTTCTTCTTTAAATTCTTTTTCTTGGCATAATGCATATGTAAGTACCACCCCCTGGGCGGCACTCCCTATTGGTTCCTATTAACATGATGTATGACCAAACATTCTCAACCTAACATGATGCATGATGTATTATAGCATAACATTAACAATAATTGAAGTGCGCACATAAAGGAAAGTAATTAAATAGCAGAAATTGAAGCACATAGAATTGAAAGCAAACAATCATTGAACAATGAATTGAAGGAAGGTAAGCAGTAATTGAAGATGACAAGGGTTAAAGTATGACACATAACAGAACAATTATGGTAATAACAATAAACGAAGTGATATCGGAACATGCTATTAATAATCTTGCTAGTTACCTTAGTTAATTTCCTAGTCAATTTACATGCTCCAAAAAGGTTACCTTTATTATTTTAATTAATTATCCTAGTTACTTAGCATGCTCAAGAAATATTACCATTGTTATTCTAGTGAGTTATCTTAGATAATTTGCATGCTCAAGGATTATTTACCATTATTATTATAATCAGATATCCTAATAAATTACATGCTCCAGGGTTGATCACCTGTTTTTATTCTAGTTAGCTAACCATGCTTAGGTATAGTAGGAAATAACATGCTAAGGACAAGTAATTATAAGCATGATTATAAGCAATACCAAGAAAACAATAACAATGGAAAGATAAAAACATCTATTCACATAGTCAATGAAATTCATAATCCGTTCTTACTTAGTTCATTCTTCTTTCATCTTCTTTATCATTCTTCTCTATGGTAAGGTAAAGCATGGTAAAGAGAATTGCAGCAAAAGACAATTTGATTGTATTAAAGGAAATTACAGTAAATGAGTAACATACAGAATATAATCAAAGGAAAGACTAGCATGCTAATATTATTATCCTAATTAATTACATGCTTAAGTTTAGTTAATTACTAGTTAATTCAATCTACTTAATTAACATGCATTAGTGATTAATCAAGTTAATTAAATTTGCTTAACTAGTTAATTTATCATGCTCAACTAGTTAGTTAATTAATTACTAAACATGCCCAACAAATTAGTTAACATGCTCAATGTCTAATTTAATTACTCTAGTTGATTAGCATGTTCAAGAAGATTACAATTACTATTATATTTAATCATAAGTCAATTTACATGCTCAAGGAATAATTACCATTATTATCCTAAGTGTTAGGCATACTCGGATTTCATACTTTCATTCTAATAATTCAAGCATACTTAATTATCGTGCTTATAATTAATATGCCTAATTAATTAATATGTTAATATCATTCTAGTTAGTTAAAACATGCTTAACTATCTAATTGAGTGTCGTCCTAATTAATTAACATGCTTAAGTAATACTTACAATTTGGATTATAGATATGACATAGATTAGTTAATTAACATGCTAGTTAGTTAATTAAACATGCTAATTATTCTAATTATAATTAGTCGATTTACATATTCAAGAAGTAATTACACTTACTTAAGCATGCTCTAATTAATTATCGTTAATTAGCTAATTAGACATTAGTTCTCATGCTTAGATCAATTATTTAACAACTAATTATACAACTAATTAATTAATAAAGCATACTCAGAGTAGACATAATGTTATCGAAGTTAATTACATGCTCAGTATTAAGAAAATATACAGTACGTGAAACAACAAGTAAAATAAATACAAGTATAATAAATACAATATAAGAAAATCATCTTCAAGAAAATTAACTCATAGCTAATTCCTCATTATCATAACATAGGGTCTACGTTCATCATTTCAACTACGTTCATCATTTCAAATATTCTAACATAGAAATCATCATCAACTTCCTAGCTAACAATTATAACTTAAATTTAAGTAAGGGAATTTGCAGTAAAGGAAAGTGCATGAAGCAACTATACAGAAATCTACACAATATCAACCTAGAAAATAACAACAGTACATCACCCAAGGAAAACAACACTACTCACGCACTCTATTTGTAGTGTAGGGCCTCCAAATGGCCAAGACAGCTAAATGCCTTACCTCAAACTTTTATGCGGATTAGCGCTAAATCTTTATCCTCTTTCTCTTTCTGATACCTTCACAATTAAAAACATTATCATTAACAACGTCTCATCGAATTCTATACTTTAACACTTAACAGTTCCCAATTAATGTCATACCAAAATGCTATAATCCACGTACATTGAATAACAATTTTCATTAATAAAACTCAACAACCAACCAACCAACAGAATTATCCAACTCTTCACTATTATATTTTTCACAACCAACAGAATATAAACACTATAAAAATTTGTGGCCTGAAGTTCATGCAACCAACAACAGACAATAGAACAATATCCAGTTATTGTCCAAATAAAACCCAAGATGAAAAAACGAACATATCCAGCAGTCAGTCATAAATAACAAAGCATGAAACTTCACTTGATTAACAGAGGGCTAGATCTAACATGACAACAATCACTTAAATCTATTTCTCCCAATGTTATCCTCACAAACAACAAAGCAGTAAGCATTAGAAAATCAAATATGTTAATGTAAGTAAATAGGCAGCATAACTTCTATCAAGCATGCGATAGACATCAATATTCTCCAGAAATCCAAGCCTAAGTCCTAGCAGAAACCATGCATCCATAAACACAGGGGAGAATCTTATACTTGAAGAGTACCCGGGAGCAGCCTCTAGCATCCCAGCAACCCCCTCCCCTTCACCCTTGTTTTTCTCTCTGTCCTTAATTTGTCTCAACCATTATTGCATCACCAGCTCACCCACACCCATTAACAGATTAGAAACATCCATAAAATCCATTCAGAAGTGGAAGGAATTCTCACTTGGAAGAACACCTGAGGGTCTTCCTTCTCCAGCCTCTCTGTCTCCTTTTCTCCTTGTCTTCTGCACTTTTCATCTTACCCGAAGGGACACTCTCTGCCAATTCCCAAAAGGCAGAGAGTGTAGTTCTCCAACACGCCTGACAGCCACTGCCCAGCTTTATGGAGTGTTCCCCACGCCCCTTGATTTCATTCAACTTTTTAGAGGCTGTCATGCCTTGCTTTCTCCACCAATTTGCCAACTGAGTGCAATGCCAGCTGGAAAGGAGGGTGGAAGGTGGTCTGCAGACCACGGTTCAACCCAAGCCAGGTCAAACCAGATTTTTTCGAAATAGGGTTGGAGCACTCAGGTTAGAGCTATCTGCAATCCGACCCGACGCCGAAAATTACCCTACGCCGCCACCAATCTGTCCAAACTACAAAACGTAGGGACATGAATGGACTTACCTTGTCTTGACGCCAGAAATTGCAGCAATGGGAGCTCCAATTCGTCCTACAGGCTTCAGTTAATTTTCGTGCCCTAGCTCCACTGCTCAGACGCTTCACCGACGCCCACCCCTCGCGGTTTCGCTCGCACTACGCTTGTCAAAAATGTTGCCTCATCGCCATGCAGGAACCTGCCGGCAAAAGCTCTCCTATCGCCCTCGTCGCTCTCTCCTCTCTCTCTCTCATCTTCGTTCTTGCGATCCTCACACGCACAGAATGGCTGCAGGCCATTCTGTGTATTTACACGCTGGACCAGTTCAAAATGAACCGATTCAACCAATCCCCAACCCACTTCTTCTCCTTTTAATTTTCCTTCTCTATTCTTTATCTCCAACCATTATAATTAAATTAACATTTATATTAATTACCTAAATCTCCATTTTATTTATTTTTAATTCTTTAAATTACAATCATTACAATTAAATTAATATTTATATTGATTACCTAAATCTCCATTTTAACATTTATATTAATTACCTAAATCTCCATTTTATTTATTTTTAATTCTTTAAATTACAATCATTATAATTAAATTAACAATTATATTGATTACCTAAATTTAACATTTATATTAATTACCTAAATCTCCTTTTTATTTATTTTTAATTCTTTAAATTACAATCTTACGAATACGTCATTGGTAATACCCCGATAATTATCCAATATCCCCAACTACCTTCCAATTATCTTTATTAAATTCTGATATAAAAAGTCGGGGTATTACAAAAATAATTACAGAGAGCATGAGTTTATTGAGATCAATGAAGGCGGTCAACTAGGGGAGAAATGTGGTTGACCAAAATTTCTATAGAGTGTGCTAAATGTTCAATTTGGTGAAAGTGGTCGACCTGGAGGTGACTCGGTCAACCAGAAATGCTATAGCGAGCAGACTTTGATTTTCCAGTGCAGATCGCGATCGACCAGAAAAATGATAGATTGAAATGGTTTTTCTGAATAATGTTGAAGCATTCGACCAGAGAGATCATGGTCGATTGGTGTGGTAGGCCAAAATGAAAATTGATCGACTGAATGCATACAAAAAACTTACAACAATCATGAAGCGATCGACCGGTATGATTGGGTGGTCGACCAGCAAGCAGTTTTATGAAAAAAAAAACTATAAATAAAGGCACTTGCCAATTGGAGAACAATGAAGAGAATCTATACTAAAGTGCTGCCAACTTAACTTTCAACATTTCTTTTCTACTTTCAAAAGCGTTTAGTCTAACTCTCTCTCGTTCCTTAACTTGATATTATACTCTTGTGATAGTTGAGGCATTTGAAATTCTATTCTATTGTTCGAAACTCCTACTTATTTTGCTTGAGAGATATTTGAAGAGTGATGCCCCGGAACAATTATTGTAAGGCTTAATTGACACCCAGAAGATCAATCAGTTATAACTGGGAAGGTTATTGAAGGAAGAAATTTTCAAGGGGGAACCTCGAAGCGTGAATGTAGGCAAGGTTGGTTGAACCACGTTAGCATATGGTTTGCATTCTCTCTAACTCTCTCATTCTCTTGTGTTTGGTTATTTACTTATTGTCTTATGAAAGTTTAATTAAGAGAAATTCATGAATTTTACAAGCATAGAAATTTAGATATTTTATCTTTAGAAAAAGTTAGTAATCCTAATTCACCCCCCTCTTAGAATAATTTTGATCCTATAGGATAGACATTCGCGGATAAATATGGTAGTCGCAGATATATAAGGGTAGTCGCGGACGCATGGGTAGGTGACCACAGAAGTAACTGTGAGGAAAAATGCATTGAGAGCGGACAACTGGTCTTTTGAGGTGGACGTTCGAAAAAATGACAAAGTTTCAAGTTTTAAAACTATAGTCATGAGCGGTTGATTGGGGGTCTAGAGCAGACAACAAGAATTTGTGTGTTTTGCCATGAAATAGTCTAGAGCGGACGACCACTGCCAAGGAGCGAACGACTAGAAGTTTACAATTTAGAATATTTTCCCTAGGTTTTTAACCAACTCTTAAATCTTTTTGGGAGATTATTGAGACATAGATAGAACATATATAGAGAGATGTATGACACTAAAACATACATCATTTATGTATTCTTAATAACAAGATTTACATGGTTTATATTATATGCATATATGCTTAGTGAGGGGATGTCAAATCATGCATCATAAAAATATTTATATGTGCAAAATATTATCTGGGTAGTAATATTGGTCATAGAGAAATCCAATATACTGCACAAGCAATGTATTGTGTAATATATGTGAAGTGTTAAAATAGAAGGGGAGTAACTGTGAATCCCCCTTGGGTTGAGAAACCTAACCCTCCAAAGGTTTATTTGTTCATAGACACGCCTATTAAACCGAGTGGCCAATATGGTGGGTTTCATGGTTATATGCAACTTTACATACAATGGTATTTAATACTGCAAATTGACATTAAGGAATATGTTAATATGGTACTTGTTAAACAACTCATTATTTAAATTAAATGAGCCTTGCATTGACTTATATCATAGTGAGTAGACAGATGTTTGTCTGATATTCATATTTCATATCATTATTGTTGAGAATCAAACGCGAAACAGAAAAAGAAAACTGTGGAAGCAAGGACATTAAGATTAACGTGGAAAACCCTAATGGGAAAAAAACCACGGGCAGAGGAGAAATCACTAATGTAAAATCAAAGTCCAATGAGTTTTGCGACTCAAACATCAATATATAGAGAAACTAAATAACTCTAATATTAGATATGGGCCCAACCCAACCCAACTAGAATTCGGGTCACTCTGAACTCTAACAATCTCCACCTTGACATAAATTCCACCTGAGAGATCCAATGTAGGCTTCTAAGCCCACCCCAAAACGAATCCAGAACACTGAACTCTAACAATCTCCATCTTCAAAGAAATTCCAATGTAAGGCGAATGATCTGCAAAACTCCAATGAAAAATAATCTCCTCTTCCGCAAAGGCCCTTGTTGGGCCAACTCAATATCTGGTACTAATCAAGTTTAAGCTCCGCTTAAAATTAAGAGAGACACTAAGAGAGAAATCACATCTTCTCCATGGTACCACCGAATAATCAGAGTTGTCGCAACGAACTGTATGTGAATATGTTGAATCTATACTCTCGAACACACTCAATGCGTAGCCCACTGTAGATGTTTCACTATATCGTCGTGGAGCTTTACCCTTTCTCTTGGTTTTGCCTTTGACGATACCACTCTGATGTGAAACTGTAACTAAAACTTGTGATGATGTGGTGACTGCATCACACTGAACATCTGTAATAGGCTTATGTATCGGCTTTGATGTATTTTAAAAACCTAACTTGAACTTCACCTGAGAACCTGACTTCCTCTGAGTCTTCTCCAAACAATCTTTAGAAGATGAATTCACAAACTTTGTAGCCTGATTACCCGTCACTATAAAACCCTGTAACACATATAAATTTGCTGAGCTTCTGTGTCCCTTTAACCTACAGCGCTGTACTTGTACCCTTTCGAATCTTTATTCCTACTGATCTTTATTCCTCCACCTACAGCCCTGTAACACCCCTACTGATCTTTATTCCTCCACCTACAGCGCTGTACTGTACCCTTTCGAATCTAGAGTATTCAACAAGATCAAATTCTTCTTTAACTCAAGAACATGTCGCACATTACCCAGTGTCCTCACAACTCCATCAAACATTCTGATTCTAATGGTACCGATGCCAGCTATGTTGCAAGGTGTATTATTACCCATTACCACAGCACCTCCTGAAATGGTCTTATATGTCGTAAACCAATCCCGATAGTAGCACATATGAAACAAACACGCTAAATCCAGAATCCAATCCTTGTTTGGCTTTGAGTTTTCCTCTGACACTATTAGAAGATCTTCATCACTATAGTCTTCTTCTGCGACAACTACTTCACCGGACGTCATCGGTTGTTTTTCCTTCTCTGTAGCTCTCTTTAATTTATTCTGCAATTTACGGCACTCGGCTTTGATGTGCCCCCTTCTTTGACAGAAGTAACAAGTTCTATCTCTGTACCTTGACTTTGATCTGCCCTTCGAATTCTGAACACTTTCACTGCTTCTGTTGTTTGACTCTCTTGTTCTACCCCAAACGACAAGTCCCTCACCTCGAGACTTGGATTCCACAACAAGCTGCTTCATCTTTTCCTTTGATAACAAAAAACTATAAACCTCTTTCAGAGTTAGACTTTCTCTAATGTATAAAATCGTATCTCTAGAAGTACCATATGAAGCAGGAACGAAAATAGCAGAATCAACCCTAAATCCTCCTCATCATACTTTCATCCCATGGTCTCCAAATCTGAAACTAACTCCTTGAATGCAGCCAAGTGCTCTGTAATACAGGCTCCTTCCACTAACTAATGAGAATAAATTCGTTGCTTCAAATGCAACTTGCTAGTCAGGGTTTTCTTCATACACAACTACTCCAATCTAAACCATAATTCAGCGTCAGATTTCTCTTTCAAAACATCCTGCAATATCTGATTTGACAAATGCAGACGTATCAAAGATAGGGCTTTTCGATCCTTTCGAATTTTCTCCTCATCACTCTATAATGTGGGCATTTTATCAAGCCCTAACAACATGTCGTCTAAATCCATCTGTGCGAGCACATCTCGCATCTTCACCTGCCATAACTGAAATCTCGTATTCTAATCCAACAGCGGAATATCGAATTTCACCGAAACTCATGCTGCCCAAAAATTTAAGAAATTTCCTCACAATTTCTGATCAAAATATCAGCCTCCAAAAATTTCAAGACCAATCTCTAAATAATTCTTGAAAATTTCCACAACGGCTCCCACAAACTTGAAAATCAAACCAAAATTCTATACCTAGAATATTGACACCCAAAACCAAAATTCCAAAGCCCACAAATCACAAGTCTACACCCAAATTCTGCAAATAAAAATCCAAGCTTTTCGAACAATTACTCCAGTAAAATTACTCCAGCAATTCACTACTTCTATCTTGATGGCGAGGCACAAAGACGAAAGCAGATCGGAGTCTGAACGATGGAGACAGTGGCGGACGGGCGGCTGTGTTGTACAGTGACGGAGGATGGCTGGCGATTTCATTCTTGTCATGTGGCAGCTGTCGACAACGGAGTCCAATCTTGCAGTCGAACGGAAACAAACGGTGTGGGAGATGGCAAACTTCTTCCTTCTTGCGATGACCTGCGGTTTCTGAAGACAAAGAGGACTTCATTTCCTCAGCGACGAACGTCAGCGGATGACTGATGGCAAGCGACGATGGCTTCTTCGCTTTCGTCTTCTTCTTCTCTCTCTGGATGGTGAATGTAACGACCCAGATTTTCGTAAATCCTTTAAAATGCATGAAAATTTGAAATTTTTCTTTGAAACCAAATCAAAGAGCGCCTAAGTCCGGATCACTACCAACCGTTCATAAAAATCATTACAAAAATCTCATTTAATAAAATTATGTGGAAGCGTTATAAAACGAAGTCCTTTATTGAAAACGTTTGCGGAAGCGTAATTAACTAGTTTAAGAATGAAATACTAACCCATTGAAATATTACTTTTTATACAACTTACTACTTAATTTAATTACGACTTTGAAAACTAAACTTAATTAAAAATCGTTTCTCTTTTACCCTTTTTATGTGTCTGGCCAGCCACGAACTCCCTCGCACGTGCAAATCCATCAACCGCTGCCTTTATTATCCGATTATTATCCTTCTCTACTCCTAATCCATGCATTCCTTATAGCGTACTAGTACCTACATCTACACCACAAGCAACTGTAAGCCTGAAGGCTTAGTAAGGAAAAATGGAAATGCAACATGAATGCCACTCTTTAGTCCATTTTGGAATGGGGGCCACCCAAACTAATCCTTTCATTAAGTCATTAATCTGTTTATTACTTTACTTCTTCTTTCTTTGATCCCTTGGGATCCATTATTCTAACATTCCATTTTTCCATACTCGTACTTCGAGCTAGAATTGGGAGGTTTTTCTCGTGCAATGGCATAGTGGTCAAACCTAGCCTTTTTCCTCTCATCTAGAACTCTCGTACCCTATAAGGGAGGGGATACGCCTAGATCGCAGACTAGATCCGCTACCCATCCACTCCCAATTCCCTTTTTCTTCTTTACTTTTTCTTAGTTTTTTACCTCACATATGCATGCTTGCGTACCACCCCGTGGCACTCCCTATTAGTCTCTATTAACATGATGCATACTTATACATTCTTAACCTATCATGATGCATGATACTTTACAACATAACATTCATAGAAATTGAAGTGCGCATAAAGAAAGTAAAGCGTACAATAGAAGGAAATAACAACGCACAATAGAACGCAAGTACAACATGGAATTGAAACATCGAATAAACAACGAATTATGAAACAACACAGAAATTGAGTATAGCAGGCATGAAACGTACAGAGTATAACAAGAAAGGAAACCAAAGTTAAAACATGCTATCAATTTACACGCTGGTTATCCTGGAAATTTTCTAATTCATTTACATGCTTCCTACGTTTGTTATTCTAGATAATTATTCTAACCAGTTATCAAAGTAAATTAACATGCTCGTGACATGCTATGGACATGTAACATGCTAGGGGCAAATAATCGTAGTCGAGATCATAAGCAATACCAAGAAGACAATAACAAAGCAATTATAAAACATTCATTCACATTAGATGAGATCCTTAAGACCTTAATTCATTCACTTTTACTACATTCTCTTTTTACCTTCTTTCATTCTATTTTCTAGTAAAGTAAAGCATCGATTATTGAAGTACGCATAAAAGTAACTGGAAGTGAACTGAAATTGAAACTTGAGTAAAGAGATAGTAAAAAAGCATTCAATGAATTACGATTATCTAAACGTACTCGTTAAACTAAACTAAACTATACTAATCATAATATGGAAGCATGCTTTAAACAGCAAATGACTAGAACTTATTCTAATTGATTAAACATGCTTTCATTCTAACTAATTAAACATGCTAGATTTATTAGTCTAGGTATTACCCTAATTGCTTACATATTGATTACATGCTCAATCGACTATCATGCTCAATTTCTAATCAATTAAATGCTAGTTAATTAGCATGATCAGTTAATTATTTTTAACAGGCTGCTTAATGTTAATTAATTAACATGCTATTGCTAAACGTGCTCAAGGGTTGAGTGTTACTTACAACTAGTTAATTAATCATACATGCAAACTAGTAAATTAGGCATGACATGACCTAGTCGATTTAACATGCTAAGTAAACATATTAACTATAATTTACATGCTAATTATTTAATATGCTTAACTAGTAATCACGTTGAGTTAATTATCCTAGTTAACTAATAAGCTACCAATTAAACATGCAATTCAACATGCTAATTACACACTACGATTCACTAGTCAATTTACATGCTCAACAAGTAATATAAGAAATTAACATGCTTATCGAAGTGATTAACAACTATGAATTGAACATCTAGTAAACGTGCTTACGTAAGCTAATTACCCTAGTTAAATAAATTATTGGTTAGGTTGAACATGCTTGGCTTCATTATTTAATAACTAATTAAATGGTTAAACTAGTTACTCCACAAAATTACACAACAACAGCAAGTGAAAAAGAAATCACAAGAACAAAAGTAACACGACATATAACATTCTAAACTCATTCTCAGACTTCATATGATATCTTAACCTTTATTTATCCCTCTTTCATTTCACTCTTTCATTTCAACTATCCTTATCACTATCAATTGTAGGGAACTAACACAACAATTAAGGGAGTTCATAGAGCTAGCAGCAACCAAGCAAATCATTTACAGCAAGGAATTCAACACTAATCTAACACAAAATCACAAGCATTCTACAGAGCATTAGTCACACCATCAATAACTAACAGTAGACTTTCAAAACAATTAACATGCAACAACTAACAGTAAACGTTTCAGTGAACCAATGCCACACTTACACACTCATACTTGTGGTGTAGGGTCTCAATGGCCAAAACACCCCTTAATCCTTACCTCAATTCTTCATTGTGCGCTAGCACTTAGTCGCTACGCTTCTTCCTTCCGATACCATCTGAAGCTCTCGGCCAATCCTAAGCAGACCTCCCAGCTTGCCTCCAGCTCCATCTTTATTCTCCGTCCATCACAGAGTCCTCAGCCCTCCGGTTCCCATTTCTTCCCTTCTTCCTCACCCGAGAGCTCCACCTCCAAAGAGCATTGCACTCCCTCTCCCATTTCTCTCCTTTTCTTCTGCGTTAATTCTCTTCCTCCTCACTACATTTCTACGCCTTCCAAAGGGTACCCATCACCCTCCTCTACCCCTCTACACCAGTAGATCACTCCATAAACTACTCTCTGCCATCCACAGCTAGGAGGTCTAGTTTGTCTCCCTCGTCGACTTGTAGAGCAAGCACTAGAAGGAGAAAAACTGAACCACAAGCTAGACCAAGGCCTTCGGCCGGTCCAGCTTAAACCGCCCAAAACGCCCAACGGCCCGAGGCATCACCTGCAGCATCTCGACGCCCTCCAGCTCGTCGCCGTCTTCAACCTCTCACCGTCGCTGCTTCATCATCGCCAAGCACCGCCCATTACTATTCCATCGCCGAGCATCGACCGGAGTCCTACAGGAATCACGACTAGACGCTCGACGCCCAAAATCGGTGACTCGAAGCTCCAGGCGCAACCCCCAGTCCGTCGTGCCTCCGTCCATCGAATGGTGCCCCGAGCTTCGCCGTCGCACCCTCCTCCTTCTCCCTCATCTCGTCCGTTCTCTCGCTCTACCTGCTCTCTCGCTCTCCTCGTCTCTCCCTGTCTCTTTTTCACATTTTCTGGTTCGCTCGCGAAGGAATGGCTAAGGCCATTCCTTTAATTTGAGCAAGCCAGTTCACTAAGTGAACGGGTTCTGTTCTTCTCTCAACCCATTTTAAAATTACCCACTTACACTTCCAATTTATTTAATTTATTCTAATTTTATAATACCCCCAATGGATTTAATTTATCAAATGAAGTCCATTTATTTCCTTAATATTAAAATACCTCATTTATCATTTTTAATCCTATTCTATTCGCTAAACCGAGCTAATTCAGACTTGTGGGGACGCAATGGTCTCGTCCGCATTCGTCCGAAAGACTAAAGTCCTAAAACTAAAAAGGAATTTTGGACGAGGTGTGGCGTCCTCGTCCTTGGTCGTACCGTCTTAAACCTTGATTCGGACGCCAATCCACATCCTCACGTGGCGTCCGCGCGTCGTCTAAATTGTCCCTAAAAAAGGACAGAGGCAAATTGGACGATACCCTAACTCGTCCACAGCCATCCCACTCGTCTGAAACTGTCCAGATTTAGAACAGATTCGATGTGGACGCCATTCTTCTCGTCAGCATCGTCCGGAACCTCGTCTGAAACATCACAGCATAGTGAAGTCAAGACGATATCTCTCATCCCAAACGTCGGGGACTCAACGCAATGCACTTTTGGACGACATAACGCGTCCGAAAGTGTCGTCCGCAGGCGTCTAAAAACACCTTGGACAACCTTTCTCACCTTTTTCCCCTCTTAACTCCTATCCCATAACATTTCCTCCATAAATACATGTCATAAGATGACACGTATAGATACGCCATATAATGTCCTCATAACTCCAACACTTCACTCACATCGCGTATACGAGGGAAGCGTTAGCGGAATTACCCCTAACTTAACGCTCCAGAACGTTCGTGGCAATACCCGATGGTTATCCAACTTAAAATATCAGGGTGTTACAATGAAGGCAGAGTCTTCTCTGTTGAAGATGGCGACGCACACAACATGGAAAAGAAAAATCAAAAGTTTTCTTTTCTATGTTTTTTTTTCAATTTCTTTTTCCAAAATACAATTTTTCACAAAAATTGTAAACCCTGAATTCCGTTCGATCCGAGTACTAAATACTCTAACTTCACTCTATATCAATTGTTGGAAAATTGATATAGAGAATTTCACCTGGGCTCTAATACCAATTGTTGAGAATCGAACGCGAAACGGAAAAAAAAAACTGCAGAAGTAGGAACACCAAGATTTATGTGGAAACCCCCAACAGGGAAAAAACCACCGGCAAAGGAGAAATTACTAATATGAAATCAAATTACAATGAGTTTTGCAACTCAAGCATCAGTATATAGAGAAAATAAATAACTTTAATATTAGATATGGACCCAACCCGGCCCAACTAAAATTTGGATCACTCCGAACTCTAACAATTGGGAAAATGACAAATCAACCATCGTGGTTTCTAGTCAATGACAAGTAAACCACTATGGTATTTTTTTTTAACAAGTTAACCACTGACGTATAAGAAAATGACAAAGCTACCATCGCGATCACGTTCTCTGTTAACAAGTTGACGTGAGACATGCGGTGTCTCAAGACACCGTCTCAAGACACCACGAGTCATGCGATGTCTGTCTCTCAAGACACCGCAAGCTACATGGTGTCTGTCTCAAGACACCGCGTAGCTAGCGGTGTCTCAACAAGGTGAGACATAAAACTTTGTTTATTTTTCAGCTAAATAATGGAAAGAAAAAGAGAATTACAGAGAGAAAACATTGTCGCAGCGTTCATCGTCGTCTGAGAAGAAAGACGTTGCGACGTCCGGAAAGAAAGGCGCCCAAGTCTCAAGACACCGCAAGACATTACGGTGTCTTGAGTCAAGAAAGCGCAGTGTCTTGCGGTGTCTTGATCATGACACCGCAGTGTCTTGCGGCATCTTGACTCAAGACACCGCAGTCTTGCGGTGTCTTAAGTCAAGACACCTCAAATTTGAGGTGTCTTGAATCAAGACACCTGGTGTTGGTCAAGACACCTCAAATGGTGTCTTGACCAAGACACCGCAAGACTGTGGTGTCTTGAGTCAAGACGCCGCATGACACTGCGGTGTCTTGAGTCAAGACGCCGCAAGAAACTACGGTGTCTTGAGACTTTGGCGTCTTTCTTTCCAGACGCTGCAGCGTCTTTCTTCTCAGATGCCGATGAACGCTGCGACAATGTTCTCTCTCTGTAATTCGCTTTTTCTTTCCATTATTTAGCTGAACAATAGACAAAGTTTTACGTCTCACCTTGCTGAGACACCGCGAGCTACACGGTGTCTTGAGACAGACACCGCGTAGCTTGCGGTGTCTTGAGAGACAGATACCGCCTGTCTCGCAGTGTCTTGAGACACCGCTGTCTCACGTCAACTTGTTAACGGAGAACGTGACCGCGATGTTGGCTTTGTCATTTTCTCATACGTCAGTGGTTAACTTGTTAAAAAAATACCATAGTGGTTGACTTGTCATTGTATAGAAACCACGATGGTTGATTTGTCATTTACCCTAATTTATAAAATGGTCTAGATATAAACTTAGGTGGTGAGAGTGTTCTTATATCTATGAATTGCATGGAATTGTAATTCTGGGGTATTAGATTTATTTGCTGAGTTTTATAGCTTATTACATTGTGGTTTCTTCTTTTCAGATTCCGAGATTAACCAAAAGGTCAAAGTTAAGGCAGATCAGAGACAAGAGGCTAGACACTCAAGGTAGGAATAGAACTTTATATCTTGGACATGTAGTGTGTGTGAGTTTTTACTTTCCACTGTGTATAGTTTGATGTGAGGATTACATGTAGTGATTCTAGCGTTTATAATAAAGTAAAAACTACTTTGATTTGTATATATAACTTCCATGGTTATTTGTTAGATAAAAATATGATTGTTATATAAATAAATCATATGTTTATTATATTGGTGCATATTAAATGAAAAGAAAAAAGATTATATGGACTAAAATATGGTAAAACATG
Organism: Begonia loranthoides; assembly: GCA_022433065.1. Lineage (NCBI taxonomy): Eukaryota > Viridiplantae > Streptophyta > Magnoliopsida > Cucurbitales > Begoniaceae > Begonia > Begonia loranthoides. The sequence continues at coordinate 22,743,596 of CM039483.1, forward strand.
TTGGGATTACTGAAAATATTATCCTTTGTAAAATTACTTGAGTGATGTAATCTAACTTTATCATATTTCAATCTAAGTAATAATGTACACGTGTCATTCTCTAGATGGACAATCCTTATTACACTTCTGTAATCGAGGGGGTTCGAGGCTGGGGTCGTGACGTAGGGCTGAGAAAGAGTATGATCTAGTTCTAAGGAAAATGCTAAGTGAATGACATAGTATCATGTTTGACATATGTACAATTGAGCATGGAGATGAAACATTATTAGTTGGCTAGGCTAGATGCCTAATAAATTTAAGAATAAAATACAAATTAAAGCTTAAACTTTGGGGGTTCATTCACAAACTTGGACCCTGAATGATCCATTTAACTTAAACATTAAAAAAAATTAACAAAAATAAATTTTGAACTTTGCACCGTGAACAAAAAAAATTCTCAAATAAAGTTTTTCAATTTTGCTTGGTTTGGTCCCATTCAATTTTGATTTTAGATTTTTTAAGTCTAGACTTGGGGGTCGGTTTTAACCAGCTTAGACTTGGTTAGGGCCGATTTTGGTTGATTTAGTTTGGTTTTTTGTAATTTTTAAAATTAAAATTAAAAAATATTATAATATTATAATATCCATTAATTTTAATTAGAGGAAAACCAAGCGCAGAATTTTTTCACTATGTAAATTCAAAATTCATTTTGTTAAAAAAAATAGGGAAAATGACAAATCAACCATCGTGATTTCTGGTCAATGACAAGTCAACCACTGTAGTATATTTGCTAACAAGTTAACCACTAACGTATGAGAAATTGAAAAATCCAACATCGCACTCAAGTTAACCCAGGCAAACAAGCCTGGACGATGTGACGTCCAGGCAAACGCGGCGTCTAGGCAAAAAGGCCTGGACACCGCAGCGTCTCTGGAACTCTCTATTTGTCATGCATGGCGTTCTCGATCAATTTTGTTTCATGGTTACTTCGAATTCGTTATGTATATGTTTTATGAATGCAATGTTTTAATTGGTTTTTTGACCTCTGCACCTTCAAACTAGCATAACTTTTGCTACGGATGTCAGAATTGGGCGCAGAAAGTATCAAATCGAAGCTCTCTCAGAGCTCTATGATCGTCATGGGTAAAACCAATGACCGCCTTTCTCAGCCCCAAAATCAATCGTTTAAGCTCTCAAATTTGCGATCAAACATTTTTCCAGACTAAGCAAATGTTTGATCGCAAATTTGAGGGCTTAAACGATCGATTTTGGGGCTGAGAAAGGCGGTCATGCGTTTTACCCATGACGATTATAGAGCTCTGAGAGAGCTTCGATTTGATACTTTCTGCGCCCAATTCCAACATCCGTAGCAAAAGTTATGCTAGTTTGAAGGTGCAGAGGTGAAAAAACCAATAAAAATATTGCATTCGTAAAACATATACATAACGAATTCAAAGTAACCATGAAACACAATTGATCGAGAACGCCATGCATGACAAATAGAGAGTTCCAGAGACGTCGCGGTGTCCAGGCCTTTTTGCCTGGACGCTGCGTTTGGCGTCCAGGCTCGCGACATCCAGGCTTTTGTTTGCCTGTGAGTGTGATGTTGGATTTGTCAATTTCTCATACGTTAGTAGCTAACTTGTTAGCAAATATACCACAGTGGTTGACTTATCATTGACAGGAAACCACAATAGTTGATTTGTCATTTTCCCAAAAAAATATTTGAAGGTTGAAGTTAAATGAATCCCAAATTTTGAAATTCATTATATTTTTTTAAAAAATTAGACTTTTAAGTTATACGGCCTTCCAAAAAGATTGAATTTATACTTCACCTTAAATTTAAACACATGGGTGTGCAAACCATAGCTATTAAATGAGGTTCAAGCATGCCACGTGTAATTAGTTATATAAACATCAGGACGAACGTTAGAGAGTTGTCAATGATAAACTGGTGCAGATATATGCTCTAGTAAAACATGATTGTTTGTTGAGATAGCATGATTTATTAAATAAGATCGGGGAGAATTTTCTCTCCTTCATTTGAACTCTTGATTAAATGTTTCATAATAATTTCTCATCCAGTTTATGTTTTCTCATCCGCAAGTTTACCCAAATACTCAGTTTTACACTCCAAAAACCTGCACAGACGCATAGCAAACTTTGCTGCTGCTATGTGTCAACATAAACAGGTCAGTCAAATGAATAACATTATAAAATGCAGAAAGGACTTTCTTTATTACACATGCATTAATACTTCTCTTTGCATAATGGGTTCAGGCAACGGCAGGCAGTTCAGTCTCATAAATTCAATTTTCCGGATAACAGTCAGCTGCAGTCTGCTTCGACGGCTAGTTTCTTTCTTGAATTTGGACACAAGCTCGTGTTGAAACTCTCTTCTGATAGTGCAATGGCACAGCCGTTTTTGTTCAGACACATCTGCACAAATTTGTGAGACATAATTACAATGTAACACTTACAATTCGAAAGCTACAAAATATTCATTCTACAGTCCGGATAAACGTTTAGGTCGTGCTTGGCTGTTGCTTTCATTAACTGTTCATGAAATCTAAGAAAAATCTGAGTATTACCATGTTTTCTGAAAGCAAAAAACAGCTTTAAACAACACATTTTCAGTGCATTGTGAAAACTTCGTTATTTTTCTCCTCTGAAAAATACATATGGATGCATAGTTACCAGCTATTCTTAAAATTCTATTTTTAAAACACAAGAAAAATTGCAAAAACAAGACAACTAACGTAAATGGCAGATATCAGCAAATGCTACATTTATCTCAGCTAATATAGATATAGTTGTAAAGACAAAGCGAAGCCTAACAAAAAGCAATCCAATTCTTACCTTTTCAAGAACCAAGGAAGAGTTGGGATCGTGGCAGTCACCTGGGACGTATGAGCCACAAGTTCCGGTAGGAGTGCCAAAGCTTGCAAATTTGATGCTGGTTATAACTTTATTTTCCGGACATTTCAACTTGACCATTGGCCTATTTTGGTTTATCCCATTCTCTATTTCAGACCAAGATTCAACCTCCATAGAGGGATAATCCTCTGCTACAAGTGAACATATTCCCGATACTTTGCGTCTTGAAAGTCTTATTTTCATTGGATCTCCCCCTTTTTCCTCGAAAATGACTAAGACATTTTCAGACGGCTTGAACCACGATCGTGGAATGTGGTACCTGATTAAAAAATGGACGCCACCCTTTTCAAAAGATCAAGATTTTTTCTCTTTACAAATAGATTTAGGAGTAAGAATAGGAAGATAATATAGCGTACTAATCCAAGGACAACAAGAAACATAACAAGATTTCATAAATTTGAATTGTTTTGCTTATTTCAGTTAAAGGTATAAGATCAGATACAAAGAAACTATATTTGTATCTTACCATCTTTGTGTTGGTTCACCACAACCAGTCAAGCATTTGTTCGGCATAAATTTGCCTCTGTAGTCACATTCTTTAACACACGTTTCGTGGATAGAGCTTTTCCTAGGCCAATATCTTCCAATTTGTTCACCATTTAACCATGCTAGACCTTTCCCCATGTGAACCATATCCAACCCCACCGGTTCGTCGCCAAGTGGAGGGTCCACAATAACCTGGAAATTGAAGTAATCTTTATTTATTTCCCATTTTCAGGTTTTTTTAGGAGGCTAAAACATCAAAAGGCCTAAGAATGCTTCTGATACAGAATGGTTTTTCCCAGTCAGTTTACCTTGTACCATGTTAGAGGCTGGTTCTTTGGCGGTTCGTCAGTTAATGACCACTTTACTTTTCCAATTCCATCTGGTTTATATATACCGAGGTGCTCCCCTTGCAGTCCAATCTAAGATAAATAGAAGTGATAAGAAGTCCATACGATACTTCATGTTATGTAGACACAAACCATTCCATTTTGCTGAGAAATCTTTGGAAGAAACAAGTCTGAAAACTCAAAGAAGCAAACTTATTGCAAGACAAACAATAAATATGCAGAGACAGAATATCGTGCGACCCTATATCAATCCATTTACTTCCTCGAATCTATCCTTATTTGAATACCCAAATTAAATCTGAAAAGAATAGAAGCATTTCAAAATCTATTTCTGAGGAATTCAAAATAAACTGATCCAACGAAAAGTTCAAACAACATAGTTACTAATCGTTTTCCAATCGGTAAAGAGATTTATGTTAACAAGAAACCACAAAAGAGAGTGAGCAAACAAAGCACGCTCACCCTCCCTCAAAACTGAACAAAAAACTAAACCAACTTCGGCTCAAGAAAAGATTATAACAAAATAATGCCTCCATATCTAAAACTCCATTAAAAAAATCATTTTTGCTTGTTTAAATGATACAAAGAATTGCAAAGCATAACAAGTTTAAAGGAATGTGTCATGGTTAGGCCTTGGCCCTTGGTGGGTTGCAAGGGGACCTGCAATACCACATCGGAAATGGGATGGTTGTGGAACTAGTGTATAAGTGTGTACCCATCCTTACCTGTTGGACGCGTTTTGGCTTGGGGTTATGGGGCCCTGGGCTGAGAACAAACCCGTGCGGGCCATATGGGAGGCCCAAAGCGGACAATATCCAGCGACGAGGTAGTGCTCACTTGTAACAGTGGTATCAGAGTCAGGTTATATCCGATTGTGGAATACCGACGCCGGGAGACCGGGTCGGGCCCTAAGGGGGGTGGATTGTCATGGTTATGCCTTAGCCCTTGGTGGGTTGCAAGGGGACCTGCAATACTACATCGGAAATGGGATGGTTGTGGGACTAGTGTATAAGTGTGTACCATCCTTGCCTGTTGGACGCGTTTTGGCTTAGGGTTATGGGGTTCTGTTACAAGTGAGTACTACCTCGTCGCTGGATATTGTCCGCTTTGGGCCTCCCCTACGACCCGCACGGGTTTGTTCTCAGCCCAAGGCCCCATAACCCCAAGCCAAAACGCGTCCAACAGGTAAGGATGGGTACACACTTATATACTAGTCTCACAACCATCCCATTTCTGATGTGGTATTGCAGGTCCCCTTGCAACCCACCAAGGGCCAAGGCTTAACCATGACAATCCACCCCCCTTAGGGCCCGACCCGGTCTCCCGGCGTCAGTATTCCACAATCGGATATGGGCTGGCTCTGATACCACTGTTACAAGTGAGCACTACCTCGTCGTTGGATATTGTCCGCTTTGGGCCTCCCATACGACCCGCACGGGTTTGTTCTCAGCCCAGGGCCCCATAACCCCAAGCCAAAAAGCGTCCAACAGGCAAGGATGGGTACACACTTATACACTAGTCCCACAACCATCCCATTTCCGATGTGGTATTGCAAGTCCCCTTGCAACCCACCAAGGGCCAAGGCCTAACCATGACAGAATGAAATTACTCTTGTCCATTAATTAACAAGTTCCGCCTGTGCCAAAAGAATCTTGCCAGAGAAGAAACAACTCACTAAGGGTGATTAGAAACTTATCAATACCCCAGCCCTAGAGATCTTCGGATTAACCACCATGTCCCATCTCATTCTTCTGTATACATCAATCAATTCTCTTGAGGAACCCACTTTAGAAATTCATTCTTGTCATGAACTACATGGTTTGTGGTGGTTCAATTATCCATGTTCTAGGTGGTTAATTTCTGTGGTGTAGTTTAGGGTAGTTTTGCATATGTGGAAGGAAGAGAGCTATTGGTGGAGTTATGCAAATTGCCTCCATTTCTCTCTAATTTTCCACTTCTCTTCCTTTATATTAGCTTGCCTTTAAGTATGTAAAGAAAAAAGATTTTGTTGAAAAATATAAATGACTATTAGAAAAAAGATATCTTTAAAAATCTATCTTTTTAATATAGTTCTCTTTAAATAGAGAGAAATTATTTAATTGAGTGTTTTCCTTTTTCTCCATTCTTATTTGTAATCTTCTTTCTTTTTAGTATAATTCGTTTCTTTTCAAATAAATGACTATTGTTCTTCTTCTCTCTTTAGATCTTCTCTCTTATTCCCTCCTAATCTCTTATTTTCTATCTGGTTCGCTCTCATTTTCCGATCACTCTTCTCAATCTCATAAAGAATTAAGTTATCCATACAATTCTCTTCTAAACCATTACTAAGAAATCAAAGACTTAGTATCAAAGATTAACTTTAACAAAATGTGAATATGGGAGCCATAAAATCTTCCTTACAAATGAAATTAAATGCAATATTCTGCACGAACATATTATTGACATCATGAGAAAAGTTTAAAAAAAGCACCTTATACATCCAGGGGTATGAAGATAAGTCTTTTGTACCATTCGTAAATCCCTCAATCTTGACACTTGTCAGTCCAGCTCCAACCCATTCAAAAAATGGTCCTGCATTCTAAGAAATCCAAGAAAAAACAAGAGCATAAGTAAAACATTTCAAGGAAACAATTGTTACTAATCTATTTGTCCAAAAATATAATTATTTTCCTCCAATTAAATTATGACCATGTTTCCAATCCAATTAAATCAATTTCATAATTTGATCCAAATGTCCGTACTTAGAATCAGTCGCCATACATTTTAGATCAAGATACTGATTTTTGCATTGGCAGGTTGGGAAATTGGAAGACAACAAATTAGAATAATCTGACTAGAGCAGCTACAAATGAAGGGAAACAACTCACTTGGAGGCCAACAGTCATGCTCAGCAGGGCAAGCTCATTTTTTCCAGGATTGAGAGGAATATGTTGTTTAAATATAAATGTTGAATCAGACCCATTTCCAGATGCACTAACTGAATATCAACAGGCAATCTATCAATCTACGAAGATGTGTTTGATATAGTAGAAACAAATTAATCGACATAATGATCTAGCACAAAAAAATCCTGAAAAATTAGGGGGCACTTGATACTTGTTTTGATTGAGAGTTCAAAATTTATTTCTGAGATCAGGATGGAATTTTGTTTTCACAAATTACCTCATGATTTGTTGCGAACAAACATACCGGATTTTCAATTTCGTATTCTCTTCACACTCTCACTGACACTTTCACACATAATAAAATGGAAAAATAACATATTCATAATAGAAATACCATATTCATTAATAAAAAGACCAACTATCTGCTATGTGAATACCACAGATCTTCAAGAGAAGATGCTTACCTACAAGTTTTTGATTCACGAAGGCATGAAGAGCATGACCCTTTGATTCAACCAAGAGAGCTGGTTTTCTTCCCATCTTTAAAAACTCCTCATTTTCATCAACAAAAACACTGCCAGTAATGGCTACCATCAGTAACAACTACAAATATTGAGTAATTTGAAATATTTATGTGCTTTCACCAGTTTTCTTACTGACAAACAGAAAAAACAACATAAATAAACAGTGCTGAGAAGTAATCCAAGCTGTCTACACTGTGAACAGAAAATCAACCCTATAAACCATCTAATGGTGTTAAGACAGAGGTAAAGAAATACTGTCCTTATCAGCTATTGACTTCAATTCAAACGAGACCTGATTTATCTAAAATGTGAATTCTGTTCATTCTCTTTTTTTTGTTACTCCTTTTTCAATACAATTTTGATTTTTAATTAAAAAAAGAAAGAAAAGAAAAGAAAAAGGTAATGGAAAACAGCTAACCAGCTCTCCAAGACTAAGAGCATATTAAGTTTCTAGGGATGTCACAAAAACTGTTAACATAAAGCTAGGACCTAAAGCAGTCCCGGTCAAGAGATATTCTTAACCACACTTGTAAAGTAATAAAATATTATAACCTAAGCACAAAAATTGACAAATATAAAACTTAAGCCGAATAAATATTTATAAATGCATTTTTAAATAAGAAACATACGTATCTGTAGCAAATTCTCAAAAGAAAATCATGATATCAGTTGATGTAACAAAAAAAGAAGATTCTAGTTTCCGGCAGGAAAAAAATATGATTGTGTAATTTCACGTGTGAATGAAAACTTGATAACAAAGTCATCCATTCTTTGGAAAAAATGAGAAAGAGTTCTTGAATCACTTATTAGTTTCCTCTACATAGCCCGCATATGCCTAATACATTTCATGAACTTGGCAAATATTGAACATTGTGGTTGGTTTCATGATTTTCATAAAAATGGAAAGTGTTGTGAAAGAGAAATAGGAAAAGGTAAACAATAGCAATGCACTGCATGAAAAAAAACATTTCATTTTGTATGAATGTAAAGAAAATTCTTCATACACAAGGAAGATATTTCAGATCTTTTTAGATAGAGTTAGTGTTCAAACAAGAGAATAAAAGAACGAGTTATGATATGAAGAGATGTGTTCATACATAGATCTTTTCCGTTAGTGTTTAATACCTTCGAAGTCTATCCTTGTAAAATAATCTTATATTTTTTGAAATTAACCACAAATTCAAAAACCCAAGTCGTTGGGTTGAAGTTAATTTAATTATTTATTCTTAAAATGGTCTCTTACCTTTAGCCCAATTTTGATTTTTGGTTTTTGTACTTGAATATTTTAATTTTTGAATAAGATAATTTTGAAGATGCAAAGATTCATACTCTTCTGATAACATGATGAATTACAAACAATTCTAAAAGTTTAAATTGTTGGATTGAGGTTAATTCAACCATTTATATTTTTGAACACATTTTGCATACATTTTACTATGAGTAAATAATTAAATACAGCATATGTGAAACAATTATGGGAAAAACACATTTTTTTTTGGCTGAAGAAAGACAAACCTTGTAGTATACCAAAGATAGTCAGTTGTATCTTTTGTGGTGTTTATATGGTCCACAAGATAGTTTTTAATGAAATCTGCATCATCCCAAATCCCAGCTTTTTCTACAAATACTTCCCATTTCAGTGATTTCAAATCTTTATCAGTGGATACAGCAGATGGCTTCAAATTCTCGGGAAACATTTCAACTTTTGTAGTTTGGCATCTAACCTGTGTAAAATTTAACATCTCAAATAAAGGAGAAAGACATACATTATGTAGATAATACATATAAGCTTCATCTACTTGCGATTTCTTTAGTATTTTCACCCTCTGTTATCCTCAACTACAAATTAAATTGATGAGATCTTTACTCTAAACTTTTTAGCTTTTCCAAAATTTGTTAGAGAATGTTTTTTTTGGATGAAATACACCTGAAAGTCAATCTATTCATCTCCAAGTTCAGTGGCCAACCAAACCATTCAAGTATCCATCTACTTTAAAAGATGTTAAATTTTCTAAGGGGAAAAGCTGCATTGGTTTCCCAAGTAAGTTGTAGGCTTAGAATATACCAGAGCTAAAATCTACATAGACAGTAGATGGATTAATCAAAACTCTTTTTCTAAGTTCAGCATTTTTTTGTGAATTATTTAGACAAAATCTCTCGAGAAAATGTCTCGCCTCCAAAACTTAATGACAACCGAAGATCCTGGAATATGTTAATAACTATTGACCAAATCTCTAGCAACCAATAGCACCTGGTTTGAGAGAGTAAAAAGTACTTTACCCTATATCATTGATTCATGACTGTTGTTTTTTCTTTCAGAACATCCTTTAACTACACTTCTTACTCTTTGTTACATTTGCCTAGAACTTATCCAGTTTTTATTAAATGGCGGTAACCCTTGCAAGATTAATACAAGAAGATAGATTCCCATCTGCGTCAATAGCAAATGTGATATTGGTGGACATGCAAACCCCCAAAAAGCAATCAGCTTTAATCTTGTACAACTATAGAATTGAAAATTTTCTATAATATGTTTTAGGACAACATTAACTTCATTATCACTTAATAGAATTACAGTTCTAAGTTTTTTGATTTATCCATTTAGTTTTTTTCTCTCTACCTCAAAAGAAATTGTTGTAATCTAAATGCTTCTACATGCTTCATTTTGAGAGGGGGTTTTCCCTTCTCTTATTTTGTAATTTCTTCTTCTTAACACATTGTTTCTTATAAAAACAAATTCTATAATTTTTAAGTTGTGAAAGAATAAGCAACTTACCTTAGCAGTGTTAAATAGGACAGTCTTGCAGTCAGGCAATATGCTGACTGACCATGCAGGTAGTTGATATGAAATGTTAAGAAATGTCACCGTCTTATCATCTTTTTCATCAATATTAGACAGAAAGGCAACACACGATCCGAATGAATCAGTAAATACGTCAGCCTACAATAAAGTAGCTGCATCAATAAATTATTCTCTATTTCTAAATAACATAAGAAAAGAAGCATCTATCTGAAGCAATATGTACATATAGACTGAACAATGGCAGGTGAAAAATATTGAATAATGAACGATACAAACAAGCATGTTTCTTAGCAATTTATTTAAAAAGTATAGATAAAATCTGAAGTCACTTTCTACCAATAAAGTAGTAGAAACCACTATAATTGAGCATACTTGCAGGATAACTATATTAGCCATCAACTTAGAAAGACAAGTGAATGAACATTACACCAGCTAGATGGTCAAGTTGTTAATGTAGAAGTGCGGGCACATGTTACTTACAGAACTCAGTTTCTAGAACAAAGCAAATTGTTTGAACAATAAATATAAGATCACGAGATTACCGTAATCTTTGGAGATAAGATCATGATAGCACCATGATCATTAGAAAACAATTATTTCAGAATTATTACATTGATGAATACACATGTGTTTATGATATCTTTGGGAAAGTAATATAAAAGGGAAATAACTTTTTTTTCTAGGTTTCTTTCACAAATTTTAGAAGAGAACATTAAGCATTGATTGTTTTAGAAGAAAAAGAAACTTAAATTGAAGAAAGATGATCAATCGTAAACATTGTTCGCATGATAAACATGTATAACTATAGTTTATGACTCCATGATAGTCCACGCATCCGTGATCCAAAACTGTGACACATTATTTCGGTATAACTCTGAAATTCATTCCAAAATTATAGATCTCCATATGCAGTGTATTACACTATATACAGTTTTTACTCATTCTTTACTGTTCAGCAAAGCAGTTGATGGATGTGAAATATTGATAAGTAATTACCAATAATTTTTTCAGTTTCATAACATAAAATAACAATAAAAGCTCATGAAAGTAGCAAGAGGTGTTTAAGAAATTACCTCCAATGAAGGACCCAGTGAGGTAAAAGTTGATTCCCCACTTAGCAGTACGTGTTTGATTGACCTTATCGCTAGATGAAGTTCTTTGAGGTGTCCCCATTTCGGAAGCCTTGGTAAACCTTTAAATGATATAAGAAAAATTTTAAGGTCCAAAATGATGCATAATGATCGTTGATAGAGCTAGATTTTCTGAAATATTAGTATTTAACCTTTAGAGAAAAAGGGAAGAAGGTCTACCATATTCATCAATTGGAGCATTATAGTCATAACTAGTTGTAATGAATGGTCCACCAGATGTACGGCCGAAATTCGTCCCTCCATGATACTTAGAGTCGGATGAATGATCAATAAAATTAGAACAGAAATGACTTTGTCCGGAAAAACTAGCCAAAAAGAAGTACATTGTGATGAGAAATATCTCCACTAGATTACCATGTAATAATTTTGTAAACTACCACCTTTCTGAAAAAAACGAGCAACAGAAAAAGCAATATCTTCGGGCGGCCTATGGGGATCTCTTGCTCCAAATGTTTTAAACCTAATAGAAGTGGCGAAATATCAACATTAGAAATATGTAAAGAGATTAAACAGACATCTGAGGACACAAATAAAGGTCATTTAACTCTTGAATGTGGCTTACTATATAATTTATGATACAAAGTCATTAAGTCAATAAATTACTAAGTCTATAAATAAAAAACTAAAAAAACTTTGTCAATCATATTCTAGAAAGCATCATATCATTAAAATTGTTAGAGACTCATATTTAACAAATGTCTGATAAAGTGAGTAGATTACTAATTCAATGTCGTTTGAATTCTACAACTATTTATATCTTTTATTAGCTCATCATGTTAAATGTGATCTAGTACTACCCATTTTAATAAGCAATCTTAGCTTTTTTTTCTATTTTCTTGATAGCGTTGTAGGTACAAAAATAATTTTCAAAGTTATTGACTATAAAGTGGGATTAAAAGTAAGATAGAGAGTTATATCATGTACAAGAACGGATCAACAAACTGAGATAGGCCCATTGTTAGAATCCGGGCTTGTCCAAGACGTGTTGTCCATGGCCGCCCCTACTGCTTAGTTAGACTTATTTCCATTTATAGTAATTTACTTGTATTTCTTTTATTTCCATTTTGGGCAAAGTGATTCCTCGCCACTATAGCATGTTTACTCCTGCCATAGTGAAGATGGTCCAGAATGCTCTTTAGGGGGAGAGGCATGACTGCACGTAGACCCCCCTACCCAATGTAATTTGCTAGCAATCAATGAAAAGGATTTTTACATTCAAACTATTCTCTTTATGCTCAATGACGCTTTCGATAAATCTCGCTCGCTGCTCGCTCGCTCGTTAGACACTCAAGCTTGTTCTAACGTCGTGGGCCCTCGGTGCCGTTGGCACACTTTGTAGGCTGACTCGTTGTTCCCCCTAACAACGAGTGCCGCACGGCCCTCCTGAAAAGTCTCTCAAAAGTAGGACCGTGACACCCATCAATGAAACAACTATTATTGTTATTGAAGTTATATACCAATTCATCAAAAAGATTTTGAACATAAAAAAAGAAGATTTAAGTGTTAGACTATCTCCGAGTACAATATTGTCCGCTTTGGGCCGAAGCCCACACGAGTTTGTTCTTGGGGTTAGCCCAAAACGCGTTGTACTAGGTAGGGAGGAGAACCCTACTTATAAACCATGCATTTTCTACTCTCCCAAGCAATGTGGGTTGTGCTCCTCTGATATGGGTTGGACCCACACCTAGGCTTTTTCTGGCCTTCACAGGGTGGGATGCCACAATCTCCCCCCCTTGGGGACCCGGCGTCCTCGTCGGCCACACTTCCGATCAGGATTTCACTTAGATACCATTTGTAACGTCCCCCAGTGCTCCCAGTACAATATTGTCCGCTTTAAGCCGAAGCCCACACAAGTTTGTTCTTGGGGTTAGCCCAAAATGCATTGTACTAGGTAGGGAGGGGAACCCTACTTATAAACCATGCATTTTCTACTCTCCCAAGCGATGTGGGATTGTGCCTTCTCTGATATGGGTCGGACCCACACCTGGGCCTTTCTTGGCCTTCACAAGGCAGATGCCACAATTGTAACATCTCAAATTTAAAATTCCCTAAATTATCCAATCTTTCCAAATAAGAAATCCATCAAATCGTAATTAGAACAAATTATAATCAATTTCTTTAATTTAGAAAATTATCCTATTCGGAAAATTTTCCCATTTCCAAAGCAAATCACTCCTAATCAAGAAAACTTCCTAAATTAACAATGAACTTGCCCTCAATTCGTGTCTGATTCGTAAACCTACGAAAAAGGAATGAATTTCGAACCTACCCCTATAAATTGAAGGAGATGAGTGATGGAATACTCACTTCAACCTTTCAAGCAATAATCTTCCTATCTTTTCTCTCTGCCAAACTCGAAGGCCAATCTTTCCAGTAAAGAAATGTTCCTCAATCGAAACCTTACCTCGCAGTGGTTCGTCCGATCAAGCCCTCACTTCTAGAGCAAACTTGCACCCCATCGTTAGCGAACTCTCACCCCACCGACGATGATCTCTCATCCCTTTGACGACGAGCTCTCATCCGACCGGCGACGAACTCTCATCCTACCGGCAACGAACTAGAGATCTCTCTCTCTCTCTCTCTCTCTCTCTCTCTCATCGTGTAGCTGCAAGTCGAAGAAAAACGAAGGAGGAATAAGAGGCAGAATCAGGTTTTGAAGTTGTTCAACCGAACCGAACCACAACAAAGACCAAACCAGCCAGCCAAGTCAACCAAACCATACACCGAACTGGTCCAGCTCAATCGAACCGAACCAGCCTAGCCAAACCGAACCGAATCGATCCAACCGAACCGAACCGACCCGACCCAAAATCATCTCCAATCCATTTTAGGATTTTTTCAGTAACAGATTTCTACCCAAATATCTTTTAAGAATTATTATTATATTTTTAGAAAGAAATTAATCGATAAACCCATTCAGTAGGCTAAATTATTTGAAGACTTAGGAACACCCAAATCCTTTATTCACTCGGAATCCAGGTAAGTAAAACACCAGTTTTACAATGTTTTGGCCATAAGCCCTACATCACAAGACATATATTATTTTCTTTATACTTATTTTATTATTAAATTTTGATATTTCATTTGGACACGCATGGTTAGACATTGATATACGATATAAATAAAGATAAAATTTAGAGGTCATCTTGTATGTGTGTGAATCTGATGGAATTGACGGAAAAACTCTGAGATGGCTAATGAAAGCCTGAACGCATGAAACCTTGCGATGGCTAATGAGAGCCTGAAACTTGGTAGAACTTTTGAGATGGCTAATGAAAGCCTGAACGCATGAAACCTTGTGATAGCTAATGAGAGCTTGAAACTTGATAGGACTGAAAAATGAATTTCAACCAATATGTAACTTCAAACATGGAAACTTGGTAATGCATGAGATTAACACATATATGCACGTGTTTTTACTTACTGAGCTTATCTCACTATTTAGTTTTGTGATGTAGATGAATTTTTAACAAAAGATGATTTTAGGCTGATCGAAGATTTTTCCAAGGTAGAAGAGCATACAGAAAGAGATATTGATAATATAAATAATGGGTTAGATAATTAAATTTTATTCTTTTAAAATAAATTATACTTAGTGTTTCAATTATTAAATTGTTTTGAATTAATTCCTTTTGTATTGAAATTTTATATAAACTCTGTTTTATTTAATAAAATTTTAAATAAATATTTCATATTCACTAATGTTTTATATATATAGTTTATTGAATGAGATATAATTAATAGGACAAACCCTAATAAATAGACTTAAATTATTTTGCTAATAAATATAATAGTTTTATTAATTGCTCCCGCTATAAATAACGATTTTAATGTTGTGAAAGATTAAAAGAATTTTGTAATTTAGAATTTATAACGACCTAATTGAACCTAATTTGTAAATCAATTTAGGAAAAATTTTAGGGTTTGCAATTTGGGGAAAAATTAAATTTAGGGTCATTACACACGGTGGCTTATATAAGCACTCACACCAACAAAAAAAGGTTAAAAAGAGTTTGTACAGTCTCCTAATTTAATATCAGTTACATCCCTTGATAGATTAGAAAGGTTTGTCTTAGACTTTGGGTTTGTGAGAAGTAGATTGAAATAAAATGCAGATCTCCTTACTTTTAATGAAAAGCCAAAGTACATACATATCCGTTTATTATGAAACTGAAAGTGCATCGAAAGAGAAGTATTCATCAAATATCTTTCTCATAAGCTTTAAATCAAGATCTTAACACCAAAAAGAACAAAACTTCATTTCAGCTACATCATTTAGGACCAATGGTTTTTAAAGAGGTGAAGAGAGAGTGGATAATATTTGAGGAAATGAGCACCTGAACATTGTCTACTACAGACCAGAAACTGCTTGAATTGTGATTTATAACTTTTTTAATCTATGTTATTAGTATTTTCAAAATTTCTCAACCCAGTCCACTCAAGTAACTTCAGTTACATTTTAAATTTTTCCCAGAGATAATGAGCTTCAAATTTTGGATCACTTCCTCAAAATTCAAGCAATACAGACAATTTTTAAAGGAGGTTCATGTATTTCGCCAAACATTGATTAATCCAAAGAAATGCAGGCAATTGAAGTGAATTCAGAGTTTTCATATTTTAACCACAATATTTTTATTCAAGTTATGGGTATCATTACCTATATTTTTTCCGTACGTAATTGAAAACAATTATCAACTTGCTAAAACAAACTATCTTCCAATTGGCATAGAATGGGTAGCAAAACATAAAATAGCAAGGGTCTACAACTTACCAGCCTGGCCAATTCTCGGTCCAAAATTTGGGTTTGTTTGGCGAATTGGGTTTGAACTGATCACAATAGAATGAATTGCAAGTATTGATCTACAAAGGAAATACACAGAGAACTAAATAAACAAACTAAATCAAAGTACTTTCAATGTTCATCATCAATCAAGGAATGAATCTTATTTGTGCGAGAGGCTATCCACTAAATGGTCATAATAAAGCTCTCACCACTGGATCAGGAGCATCATACTGTTGACACATTATCCAAGGTACACCTGTATTCAGAGACACTGCCATATTAGCAGCCCACATGGCATATGGTTTCCCTCCATCCCCATAAACTTTTTCAATGTCTCCATATTCATTTTCTACCTACAAAGTAAGCAACAGTATTTGCTTCAAACATATTCAAGGAACATTAGATGAAAAGCCCACACAATTTTAAAGACATTCTTATTAGAAGAAAAGAAAACAAATTCAAAAGAAAAAACTTAAAGCATAAATTAACCCCAAGGACAAAAGAAATTGACATTAATCGAAAAAATAATATTTGGAAAAAGGGCTCTGAATGTAAAAAAAAACACTTGCATGCTGACATACTAATCATTTTAAATTGAATGCATACAGACCCTTTAAAACTTTTCATCAAAAATCGTTTAACAGAGATGCCCATTAGTTCATTTTTACAATATTGCCAGTTTACGCACTCTTTTTTTGGGGAGGAGACTCTGTCCTCCATTTCCTGTGATGTTTTCCAACATCACTACACATTTTGTTTCTTCTAAAAAAAGGAATATCATCAGTTCAGGAATGGAAAATGTGTCATAGGTTTTGTATATAATTTTGTGCTCGTAGTTTGCAAGTGACTCATATTATATATGTGCCCATATCCAGAAACTATATTTTGTTACTAATTTTTGGACAAAGAAGGATACCCAAAACTATATTTTGTTTCACTGCTTGTTCACCTTGGTCCAATAGAACAAAATTTTTTGGAGTATGGGGTTGTTTGGATAACACCAGCCACAAGAAGTTTTTGCTGTCAATACGGAAAAACCAAAGTTTCTACTTGCTGATACATTTTTCATATACTTCTCTTCTCTAGGCTTAAAAATATACTTATCAGCAGGCATTATTCATTTCCATTTCTTAACGTAAATTAGATTTCATTGAAGGGCAATGATACAAGAGAAATTTAAATGAGATAGACCACCTCTTATCCAGGAGGAATGACACATAAGATAGCCTGAAAAACTCATGAATTTGCAATTTAAAGTTGAAGGGACACTTACCTGAGCCAATATGATTGGACCTCCTTGTGAAGCGAAAAATTTCTCATGTTTCATTAGATTTACTATTAACGTTGTAAACTTCTGCATGTGGAACTGCACTCCAGCAAGAAACAAGGTCAGTAAGTTACTCATTTTCCTTTTTCTTTGGTGAAAACA
This sequence comes from Begonia loranthoides, assembly GCA_022433065.1. Classification (NCBI taxonomy): domain Eukaryota; kingdom Viridiplantae; phylum Streptophyta; class Magnoliopsida; order Cucurbitales; family Begoniaceae; genus Begonia; species Begonia loranthoides. The sequence continues at coordinate 22,760,920 of CM039483.1, forward strand.
AACACACTGCACTTCTAAAAAGAAATAAGTGCAAAGGGAGGATAAAGAAGTGTCCCAAGAAAAAGATGCAACTACATTATAAGTATGGCCTTCCATTTTGACAGCACAAGAAATAATGGACTAGATCATGTTTAGACAAAGACATCCATCTGCTCATTAGGACAAAGGTACTCATTCACTTTGAAAACAAGTTAACCATAGACGTGAATGAAAAAATACACAACTAACACAAATATTATTACAAACTTGAAAAAGTTGCATATTAGTACTTCTTCGTACCTTGAAGGGAGGACTATCCGTTCGAAAAGTGGTATTCGGTACATAATGCAACCAAACAGGTACTCCACTGCATTAACATATTGCAACTTTCAGGCACACTTAAAACTTTAAAAGACAATATAAAATTAATCAGTGAGATGAATTGTTTTAGCTTTCTTTTTAATTTTAAAAAAGAGTAATGATATATTTACACTCTAATTTTATATTCTTATGTGGTGGTTACACGCATCCATTCATGGATTTATGTAATGTATTATTTTAAATTTTATATTGTACAATAATCATTCTACCGATTAGAGAATGACACGTAAACTCTACATTTGAGTAAGGTTAAAATGTATAATTAAAGTACGAGTCTAGCACCACTCTTAAAAAAATATACCAATAAAGTGATATAACTCTTGTAGTTGACAGAAAACAAAGAACACAACGCACCAGCAAACTAAAAAAATCAAAACTTACAGACTTCCGAGAAATCTGCTCTCTCCCTCCAATTCACTTTTGATTCTCAATGTCTTTTTCCCTTCCTCTAACATCTTCCTAAATAACCTACTTTTCTCATGCCAACATCAACTTTCACCAACTACTAACCATAACCAACCGCAATAATAAAATGGACAAGAAATAAATATTAAATTCTAATTTTTTATTTCCCTCTTCTTGCATATGTGAATTTCAATGGAGGAAACATATTAGTACTACCTGTTCAAAGAGCCACCTTGTCCTTAAGGTGAAAGTGAGGAAATTGGTCATTAATGGTGTCAAAATTTTCCCACGAAGCATCATTGTGCGAATGTCCCTTCCACGCAATCAACACTTCAATTCCAGTGGAGTTACCATCTTTGCATTTCCGAACACCCTGAAGAGCATCTGGTTCGACTCGTAGTTCATTGTCAACCATGAGAGGAGGCAAATTCAAAGAAGCGCTATGCTTCCCAATCGCCTTCTTAAGTTGTGAAACATGAAAAACCGAATGTATGACAGCTCCCGGGAGAAGGTCGAGTTTATATGAAATGGAACCCACTTTAGCTATAATGGGAAATGACCCATAAAAACGAGGACGGAGTTTCTCGTTCCGTTGTTTAGCTAGGGAGCGTTGGCAATACGGTTGTAACTTAAGATAAACGCAATCATGTAAATCGAAATGCACCTCACAGTGATGGCTATCTGCCAGTTTCTTCATCTTAGACTAAGCATGAAGAAGCTGATGTTTCAACTCATCCAAAATAGCATCACGGTCCTGAAGAAGGGAGTCCACTGAAGATATTGTTGATAAACCCACGCCATAACGAACTAACGGAAGAGGATCTCGACCACACACCACACGAAATAGTGTAGTATGAGCAGTTGTGTGATAAAAGGTATTATACAAATATTTTGCCCATGAAAGCCATTGTGCCCAGTGTTTGGGTTTATCACTAGCAAAACAATGCAAATAGATTTCAAGACAATAGTTTACCACCTCAGTTTCAGTGTCTGATGGAGGGTGGTAAGCGATGTTGTAGTGTAGCTTAGATGCTTGAGCCTTGAATAGTTCCTTCTAAAATAGACTCAAGAAAACCTTATCTCAGTCAGACACAATTGAGATGGGAACCCCATGCAGCTTAACAATATTTGAGATAAATGTCGTCACCATTGTCATTGCAGTATAAGGGTGTTGAAGGTCAATAAAATGAGCGTACTTACTCAAACGATCCACCACTACCATAATAAAATTCATCCTGTCAGAATGAGAGAGCCTTTCTATAAAGTCCATGGAAATATCATCCCAAAACTGCTTCGGAATGGGTAAAAGTTGCAGTAAGCCGGCGAGAGATAAAACTTGATACTTGTTTCTTTAGCACACTTCGCACGCAACCACATACTCTATCACATCTCGTTTCATCCCCTACCAATAGAATTTTGTGGTAATGCGCTAATAGGTTTTCACCATTTCTGCATGGCCTCCCAATCTGCTATCATGAAACTCCTAAAGGAGGAGAGGGATGATGGTAGAGCTCTTAACTGATACCACACGGTACTAATAAAAAAGTCGGCCATTATGTAACGAGAACCCCACTTGTCCCTATTCGTTGAACTGCAATGTCTGATATATCTTGCTAAAAAATGGATCAATCTAGACTTCAAGATCAAGCTAGTCCCACGGAATTTGTGTAACGATGGAGATAGCAAAAAGAGCAGAATCAGCAGAGCACCGAGATTAAGCGTCGGAGGCCTTATTCTCCACCCTTGGACGATATTGAATTTCAAAATCAAAACTAATAATCTTGGTCAACCACTTCTGATGATCAGGACTAACAAGTCATTGTTCCAAGAGAAATTTCAAACTGTGCTGATTAGTTCGTACCACGCATTTTCGTCCCATTAAGTACGATCGCCACTTATGAATAACAAACACAATTGTCTTGAGCTCACGCTCATAAACTGATCCGAACCGAGATTGCAGAGATAGTACTTGGCTGAAATATACAATGGGGTGTCTGCCTTACATCAATACCACCTCAATTCCACTTCTTAATGCGTCAGTCTCAATAATGAATGGCTTCGAGAAATCTGGTAGAGCTAATACTAGAACTGTAGTCATGGCTTCCTTTAGACGATGAAATGTCGTCTCAGCCTTCGGTCCCCAGTTAAAATTGTCCCTTTTTAAAAGGTTTGTTAATGGCTAAGCAATCTTTCCATACCCTGTAACAAACTTACGGTAGTATCCTGTCAGCCCCAAAAATCCTCGAAGCTCTTTTATCGTGTCCGGAACAGGCCACTAAATCATAGCTTGGATTTTGGATTGATGAGTCGCCACCCTGTCAGCCAAGACAACATGTCCCAAATATTCTACTTGAGGCTGTGCGAATTGACATTTAGCCCGATTAGCGTAAAGGCTATGCTTCTGTCATGTCTCCAACACCTGCTCTAAGTGGTGTAAATGCAAGTCCATATCCGCACTGTATATCAAATGTCATCAAAGAAAACCAAAACACATTTGCGTAAGAAATTTCGGAACACATCATTCATTACCGCTTGAAACATTGATGGAGCATTCGTGAGGCCGAACGGCACGACTATAAACACGTAGAGCCCCTCATGGGTGCGAAATGCAGTATTGGGAATATCTTCTGAGCGAACCCAAATCTGATAGTACCCAGACTTAAGGTCTAGCTTGGAAAATATATAGGCCCATGCAACTCATCCAACAACTCATCAATAACGGGGATTGAGAATTTATTTGGAATTGTCACCTTGTTATGTGCACGATAATCCACACAAAAACGCCAGCTTTCATCTTTCTTCTTGACCCATAAAACAGGACTAGAAAAGGTGTTGCAATTGTGTCGAATAATTCATGCAGCCAGCATTTCAAAAATTAGTCTTTTAACCTCGTTTTTCTATATATGAGGATACTTGTACGGTCTGATAGAGACGAAGAGAGTTGGCCCTCACTTAAAGTGATAGCATGATCATAGGAACGAATAGGAGGAAGCTCGGTGGGCATCGCAAACACATCTGAATATCTATCCAAAAGACTCTGAATTGCACTCAGTATTTCCACCTGGAATCCGGGTTTGGATTCCTCCAACTGTAAGCTGCACCATTCAATTAATACTCCTTTGCCCCCTTTTTTTAGGGAGATTATCAAGGCCTTCAAAGAAATCAAATTCTTACAAAATCCCGGGTCACCTTGCAAAGTCACAAGTTCGTTACCCACCGTAAATTTCATCGTAAATGATGCCCAATTTACCTGCATATCACCCAGCGATTGCAACCATTGCATTCACAATATAATGACGAAACTACCCAATTCCTATGGTAAGAAATCATCCATAATTTCAAGGCCCTGCAACTCCAATCGTATTCCACAACAAATTTCATCACGTTGACAGAAAACTCTTTGCCCATTAAAATTCCATAACTGCCTGTAGTATCTAATTTAAAATTGAACTTGTGGATCGCGCCACTATTGATTAAAACAATAATTGACATACCTTCGATGATACCTAATAACTTCATAGTTTTAGGCGGGGTTAGACAGACCACAAAATTAACTGATAACTCAACAGCATTGGGCAATGAGTAGGTCTCCTCCTCCCCATCAACCTCTATCACTCCACTATTAGTTTCTTCGTTGTCCATGTCGTGACAGATTAATAGTTGCAATTCTCATAACTTACAACAACGTCCAATGCTATATTTCTCATCGCAACAATAACACAATCCCTTATCTTGCTTTGCATGTAATTCTAAATCTGTCAATCATCTGAATTGAACTTGCAGTTTAGGAGCCACCTTTGTTGTAACAGTTTGCCCCATCCAAACCTCGGACGGCTAGATTCATTAAGTTTGTCAGATGGTGGTTGGGTCTTCCCCCATGGGTTTTGTTGAATAATGAAAATTGGAGCTTAGTGAATTCGGAGGCTTCTGCTCTCAAAACCCTCCCAGATTTTAATACTTTTTAGAACCTAGAATTTATCCTCAATTCTTTGGGACGGCTACATTATTCGCCCAAGCCTGGTTGGTCTAAAAACTAATAATTCTGCTCAAATATCTGCTCGTAACTCATTCACAAACTGAGCTTCCAACATGTGTTCGGGTATATCTCGAAAAGGCGATGACAACTTCTCAAATTGCTATCGATATTCCCTTACTGATCCATTTTGCCAAAGGGCCAAAAAACTCTCAGATAAAGTTCCTTCTTTGGATGACCGAAAAATTATCCAATAACTGAAATTTAAAATCCAACCATTCTCGAAACAATCGTCGGCTTTCCTCCCTTTAGAACCATGCCAAAGCCTCTCCCTCCAAATACATAGGAACTGTACGCATCTTCTCTGCCTCACTTCAGCCTTGAACATAGAAGAAGCGCTCCACACGGAATACCCACTCGTCTGGGTCTCCGTCCACACTGGCATCTCCAACTGCCGGAACCGCAAGTCGCTAGCAGAAAGACCGCGTCACTGCTCATCACCGGTGTGCGCATGGTCGTCGTGAGTCGGCCAATCACGTCGCTGTTCTTCTCTGGCCCTTCCCTAGTCAGCGAATGCCCAGCCACAGTGAGACCCAACTTCCTCCACCATCACCTCTTCTTCCCTAGTTTTGTTCTTACCCGCTACCTTCGACAAAGGAGCTTCCTTTCTCTGCAGCTTTATTAACAATGAGGCCAATTGCTCGAGGATGGCCGAGACGTTCGCCCGCAATGCTCCCATCTCCAAGGAAACTCCTTCACGCAGAGAACCCATCTCAATTCTCATCTCCTCCCGAACCTGCCCAACTCTGTCTTCCATCGAGCCTTCCTTGCTGTCTCCCTTGCGGCTCGCCATCACAACAAAGGTAATGTAATGCTCTGATACCACTGATATAACCCTTGTAATTGACACTTGACGAAAAACAAAGAACACAATGCACCAGTAAACTAAAAATAACCAAAACTTACAAACTTCCGAAAGGTCTACTCCCTCCCTCCAATTCACTTCTTGATTCTGAATGTCTTTTCCCCTTCCCTTAACATCTCCCTAAATAACATACTTTTCCTATGCCAACATGAACTTTCACCAACCACAATAATAAAATGGAGAGAAAATAAATATTAAATTCTAATTTCTTATTTCCCTCTTCTTACATATGTGAATTTTAATGGAAGAGACATATCATAAAGTTATATCAAAAGGGAGGACGTGGATTTTTCAGAAGGACAATACAGATGAACTGACTTTGAATCGATGAAAATTGCACTTGAAAGATAATGCCGGGTGATTTTGGATAAATTACACATATGTCGATATGATATCATTACCCAAAATTCCATTCTGCTGCAACAAATGGACCAATTCGTAAAATTAAATACAAGCCTGCTTCTTGAACAATCTTCACAAACTTGACCAAATCATAGCGTCCTTCAAAATGATACTGGAGTACACAATTGACATTAGGACAAACAAAAAAATGAAATTATTCTGTTAAGAGAATATTGCTATATAAAGCTCAAGTTTCATATTTTGCTTTCACTCACTTCATTTGGAGCAAGTTCGTGACCATTCCAGAACACGTAGGTTTCAATTGTATCGATTCCCCCTTCTTTAGCTGTTTGAACTAGTCCAGGCCACATCTTCAACAATCAACAACAATCTTTAAGCTCATAAACAATCAAAATTATCAGAAGCTAAAACTTACAGAACCAAAATGAAAATTTCATATGAGTAACCAAGCAAACTAGCCACAAGCATTAATCCATAAATCAAAACTAACCATTAAATTTTTCAGTGTTAACATTAATTTGGGTTGAAATGGTAACGAACGCCAAAATAGAAACTGTCTGTTTTACTTACGGAAGCAATGTGAGACATTTTAGATCATTACAGAGCATTCAGGCGTATAGAAGAAAGACGAGAGGGAAGAAACGTAGAAGCTCACCCCAGGAACACTGCGGGGATAATGAATGGAGGCAGAGATGAGGAGCTTCCGCTGTCCATCAATGATGAGGGAGCGGCCATCGTAGGTAACATTGGAAGCAAAAGAGAAGGAGAAGCAGCAGAGCAAAAGCAATGCTGCGAAAATGGAGGAAATCCTCAAAACCCACATTTCCCTCCCACTGTTGAGGATCGCAGAGAGGATCGTGGAAGTACCCAAAATCTCCAATCTCATCAGAGAGTGATGTAATTCTCTGAAACTAGTCTGGGTTCCATTTAAGAGCAGTGGGTGGGTTTGGTTTGGCGGTAAAAGAAGAGAAAGGGGGAAAAGGATTGAATTTTGTGGATGATCATCAACAGCTGTCAAACTGGATACTGCTGGAAAAGGCTCACGTTTTCTGTGTCGGATGTGGACACTGGCCGTGTGTTTTTCGCCATTTAATTCAAACGCATTTAAGAATTAATCAATTATTATAATTATTTATAATTTAGGAAAATTAACAAAACAACCACTATACTATAAAATTAATGACAAATCAATCACTGAAGAATTTTTACTAACAATTTAAACATTGAACTATAAAAATGAACAGATCAAATATAACTGTTAGCTTTTTGGGAACTCAAAAACTAATACCCACAGAAAAAATTGCAAGAACTCATGATTTTAAATATTTCAATGGAAAATAGTTAATATCCATGGAGAATGTATTTGAGAAAATATTGTATAAATTTATTTTAATTTTTTTAGTTTTATAATTTAGAAGATTTTGTAAAAGAATATATATAATGTTTTAGATTTCGAATGATTTAGAATTATTTTATTATCCATAAGAGAATCACAGCTTGTTTGTATTGTATGTGTTTTTCTACGAAGAAGAAAATAAATTTGTTTTTTATCTGCAAACTTTCATCAGCGAAAAGACAATTTTCATCAGCGAAAAGATAACTTTTCTCTACGGAAAGTCGTTTTTCTTCTACAAAAAGTTATCTTTCTGCATAGAAAAATTGTCTTTTCTATGCAGAAAAGAAAGATAGTTTTCCTGAGTCTTATTTCAATGACTTACTTTTCGTAGCGAAAAAACAACGTTTTGCAGAGGAACGACAAAGTTTTTTAATGAAAAACGTAATAATGATATTTGCTCTGTTTATTTACCATAATTCAATTTTTATATTATTAGCAAAAATTATTCAATGGTTAACTTGTCATTAATTTTATAGTACAATGGTTGATTTGTTAATTTTTCTATAATTTATAACATATTTTAATATTTATAATTTTAATTACATCAAATTAATGAGTTTTCCATTAAAAAAAAGTAAAAATATAGGAAAAATATCCTACAACTTTAAATCTGCATCATAACCTTACATTTTAAGGTATTATTTATTAATTTCTTGATGTAATCTGTTAGTTTAAATATTAATACTATATCATAATATATGTGTCAATTGATGAATAACGGACAAACATCATATCATAATATGAGATAAAGATGTATAATTATGTTATAAATATAACATTAATCATATATTTATTAAAAGAATGTTTCGCGTAAAGACTTAGAATTATAAACATCTTTACTTTTGTGGTCCGAAGAAAATTTATTTGAATCACATGAAAACCTTAAGACATGTAAAATGAAATCAAACCAATTATTTTAACATTATTTTTTGGGATAATTTTTTTCTCAATAAAGTTTGTGTTGATTAAAAATAAAAGTACCCAAAAAAAACTTGAGCCGAATTGATAAATTAAATGAGCTTTCACCAGATAAGATCAAAGTTGAATAAAAATTTTCATTTGTAATTTTTTTAGTATACATATATAGTAAAAATAATTAATTAGAAAATTATTTTGAATTTGAATATGATAATTATATCTAAAAATGGATTAAATTTGCAAATTAAATTAATAAGAAATTAATTATTTTTTTATTTACCATATTTCCCAATTACGTTGTCAAAAAACATATGAAGAGGATTCATAAAGTTGAGCTCGTGGGTTGCTTGACCATTAACACTTTGTACCTTGCCCCTTTGCCCTTTCCAAAACGATGGGTCCCACTTTTTTTTGGGTATTATCTTTTTGATTTTTTCAAGGAATTTTCATTTTAGCTACAGAACGGTGCCGTTTAATCACAATCCAACTTTATCCTATAATTTTGTCTGTTTCTTCATATTGGAAATTTCAATTGATTTTATTATACTTTTTAGGAAAATTAACAAAACAACCCTTACACCATCACGTCAATGACAAGTTAACTTCTAAATAATTTTTTCTAACAAATAAAATACTCAACTATAAAAAATGAACGGAGCAAACAATGATGTTACATTTTCTGTTAAAAAATATTTTTTTCCACTGTAGAACATCGTCTTTCTGCAGTGCAAAGTGAATTATTGAAATAGAACTCAGAAAATATTACTTTCTGCATGTAGAACGATCACTTTTCGCATAGGAAAGATTTCCCCTATGAAAGCGAGACATTGGACATAAGAAATGGATAACGACGACGGCCAAGAAGAGGAAAGAGAAGATGGTGCTGAGAACTGGACAAGTGAAATCGAAAGAAGGGGTGAACCACGAGAAGATGTTTCAAAAATAAAAAACGTGAGAATTATTTTCGACAACAAGAAGACCGTCTCAAAGCTTCCTGACATCATCTTCGCGGTAAGATTGCTTCAATTGTTGTAATTTTAGCATAAAATTAAAGTAGAATTAGAATTGTAGAGCATATTCAATACTACATTTTTTTTTCTAGAATTTAATATTTCTTTTAATAAGTTAACGGCGATATTTGTATCATTTGTTTCTCATAGTTGAATATTTTATTTATTAGTAAAAATTATTTAGTGATTAATTTGTCATTGACCCCATAATTGAGTTGTTGTTTTATTAATTTTCCTTCTTTTTAAGGTTGAGGGTAGGGGTGTTCACGCTCCGATTCAGTCCGGTTCCGAAGTGGAACCGCACCAAACCGGTCGGTTCTAGTTTTGGAAATCCAAAATCGGAACCGGTCCCATGGGAACTCGGTACCGAACCAAAAATTCGGTACTGGTTCTGATTCGGTACCGAATATATATATATATATATAAAATAAAATGAACTGACTCATATTTCTAGCCAAATGAATAGATTCATATTTCATAATTAATAACATAATCTCAAACACTAATATAGAATCTCAAACACATAATCAACAATCAACAAATTCATAATCTACGGACCATCAACACTAATAGGAAACTATCACAGGACCAACACTACAGAAATCAGAACCTACAATTTAACAGATTTAACAATTTCTACATTTTCAACAATGAACCCAACAGATTCATAAGTTAGTTAATTAGAATAACTAACAACTGAACTAACAAGTAACAACTAACAGGGAACAATCAGAACAGAAAAATCAAAACAGAACAATCAACACTAACATGGAACAATCATAACAGAAAAATAGTGTTAATTAAACAACTAACAACTGAACTAACAAGAGACAACTAACAAATCGAAGAGGACACATGACTAGCCGACTAGGAATACTGACTGAGCTGGTGAGCTCTTAGTCGACTGATGTGGCCCGAGTTCTGGCAACTTGAGCCCGAGCCAGTGGCTCTTTTATTCTCTAACTTTTTTTTATTTATTTTGCAGGTTTTTGAATCAAATAAACATCATTGGAGTTGGCATTTGGGCTAATGGAGATTTTACAATCTTTGGGAAAAAATTATGAGCTGTTTTTTCGCCTAGATTCTAACCTCTGATAGTTCAAGTGGATTTTTGACAATTGCAATTATGTCTTTTCAACTTTGGTCCTTCACACCAAATGTAGCCAACATCCAGAGGTTTCGAACAACCTATTGATCGTTGTATTTGGGCTCCATTTGGTATGTCAAATGTATTTGTTTCAGAGAGCAAAACTTAGACTCGGATTTATTGTTGTTGTTTTAATTAAGGGTTGTTTAGGCTTTTGTTAATTAGGGTTAATTTCATCTTATGTCATCTTTTTTTGTAAACAGTTTGGGTTAAAACCCTACCTGATTGCAATTGGAAGGGGATTTTGATGAATTAAGAAAATTTGGTTCTTTTTTGAGAGAAGACACCCGCGACCTCCCCTCCCCTTTGCGCCGTCCTCATCCATCACCCAAGCAAGGGATTCTTGAAGCTTCTCAACCTTGCATTTCTTGGGATATTATCTCTTCCATTCACTTATCTTCAAGGTAAGGTTTGTAGAGTGGAGATAAAAGAAGATTCCACCCTTGGAGAGTGTTGGATTTCAGCCAACCACAAAGTCACCCCTCTCATTAGGAGATCCGCGTACTCCATTGAATTTACTCTTGTTTCTTGAAGATTTTGTTGTTCTTTTTGGTTCTTGGATCTTTCAATGTTAGGGTGAATGTTTTCCTATTCTTGCTTGAAGGAATCGTTGATGGATTATTGATTAAAGAAGGTTATTGTTGGATTATTGTTATAGTGCTGAATCTGTTTTTCTTATTGGTTTGTTGTTGTCGCTGAATGTGGTATCTGTTCGAGGTTTTTACATTGTTTATCTCTATTTGGTGTCTTTTGAAGATTTATTCAAGATTGAGTCAGGGAGCTACCCTCCAAATTTGGGCTTCGTTTGATGTATGTAATTCGAGTTATGCTATTTTGAATAATCATTGGTAAATCTGTCCTGCTGAAACCCTAGTTTCGGGTTGATATTGAAATTGATATAAATCCTAATCTAGAGTGGTTTTTGGATTGGAATTTTGACACAACTCTTCTGAATGTATTAAGTTTTTGTCCTCCAAAATACAGCTCTAGTTCACGTGTATATTTGGAGCTTGATCCATTTCATTGCTACTAGCTCGGGTATTGACAGTTTTCCAGAACAGATTTCTTTAAGGCTCTCTAATTGTTTTTTGGAGCCTATCATTTGGTATCAGAGCATAAGTTGGCTTCTTAGTGTAACTCTGTGATTGTGAATTTGCACTCTGAATTTGGTGAATTCAAACTCTTAGTTTGATGGCGAGAGGCTATGGATATGATGTGACTTGTAGCGAGAAAGAAAATGAGTTTCTAGCTTCTATTCCTTCATTCAGTGGTTCAAAATGGATCGAAGATTATTTAGATTGGGAAGAGTAGTTGGAAGAATTTTTTTTAACTCATGAATTTTCAGATCGTAGAAAAGTTAAAATTGCTTCTTTGAAACTTAAAGGAAAAGCTAGCCTTTGGTAGACAAAAATAAATTCTGAGAGAAGAGAAGAGGGCAAAGAAGTTATAAGTTCATGGATATGGATGAAGAGATATTTGAGAAGCAAATATGCTACGGTCCTTAAAAAGGTAGTCTCATCTTCTCCACGACCAATTCAATCCAAGAAGAGAGTTTCACAAAGGCAGCAAGCGCAAGTGTTGGACATCAAGGATTCCCTGCGACATATAGCCCAAAAACTACATGAGCTGCAAGACGAGTACATTAAAGCTTTTCAACCAACAATCCTATGTGAAGAAGTTGAAGGACTTGAAAAGGTTGAAGAAAAGAAGAATGATGACTTTTTGATAAGGGCTAATGATATAGAAAACTTCAAAGAAGTTGTATTTCCACTTCTTGAACTGAATCTCGCATGAAAAAGGAAGACAATTTAGAAGAGTCGCATAGCCAAAGTTGTTCCAACCAAACTCTTCACATTTTGAGAAAATATGAAGGACCACTTCATGAGGAGGAATGTAAAGAAATCTCCTTGGAAGCCACTAATGAAGAAGAAAAATTGGGAGAAGAGTTTGTTTATGGTTATGAAGGTCCACTATTCATGATGGAAGCTCAAGTGGATGAAGAATGTTGTTTCCAAGTGGTTGAAAAAAAGTGTTTAAAAGAAGAAATTCTCGATGATGAGCATAGAGAGATTGAAGAAACATTATTGGCAACAACTAAAGTAGAGAAGTTGGAAGATGAGGATGTGTTTTATGCTAAAAAGGAATCTATCCATATGGTGCTTCAAAAGGCTCTCGCTATCCGCACCCAAGAAGAGTTTCCAAAGAAACAATCATATCAAAACCGATGTTTAAACATGGCTCTAGTTAACCCTATTAGCATTGGTGGGGAAACTTGTTTCTATTTGTCTTCAATAATTATAGTTGATAAATTTTATTTTGAGACAATGGTGAGCCCTAAATTCTACGAGTTAAGTTGGCTCAATTGTTGGAAGGATATCATAAAGGCTAATCAAGACATTGTTGCAATTTTTTATCACAAAAACCAAGTACCCTTGGAGTTATGCATAAAAAGAGAGACTCTAGAGCTTGCAAGCCATGAGGGTGAAGAAAAATTCTATAAAAAGATACCATGGTGGAAGGATGTCTTTGAAGCATTTCTAAAATTCTTAAAATGCAAGGAAAGGAAGACAATATTGTTGACCACCATACTAAAACCAAGGTACTTTCTCTTGTCCGAGTTAAATGCTAAAATTTTTGGATTTTATTGGATTAGAAGGTTACATATTGATGATAAAGGCTCTGGTCCTTAGAATATTTTATATACTAAAGAGCTTAAGGATGGGTATGACCCCATAGAAGACATTTTCTTGAAAGATGGCAATCCTAGGATACTAATGAGTGGGTTTCCAAATTCCACCGTATTTGTAGTTCAAACACTGACATAGAATCTCAAACACATAATCAACAATCAACAAATTCATAATCTACGGACCATCAACACTAATAGGAAACTATCACAGGACCAACACTACAGAAATCAGAACAGAACAGAAATCAGAACCAACAATTTAACAGATTTAACAATTTCTACATTTTCAACAATCAACCCAACAGATTCATAATAGTGTTAATTAGAATAACTAACAACTGAACTAACAAGTAACAACTAACAAGGAACAATCAGAACAGAAAAATCAAAACAGAACAATCAACACTAACAGGGAACAATCATAACAAAAAAATAGTGTTAATTAAACAACTAACAACTGAACTAACAAGAGACAACTAACAAATCGAAGAGGACACATGACTAGCCGACTAGGAATACTGACCGAACTGGCGAGCTCTTAGTCGACGGAAGCTGGAAGCAAGTTGGAAGGCGACCCTCGTTTGGTCGCAGTTCGGAGTTGGGAGACTCGAGAATTGAGAGGGCCAGAGGGGAGACGAACATCGTTCGGGTTAGGAGGGCCGGAGGGGAGACTCGCCTGATGCCTCTCAGTCGACGGAAGCCGGAAGGAAGTCGGGACACGGGAGCTCGGGACTCGGGAGGCAGCGGGAGTTGAGAGACTGAGACTGAGAGTGAGTGAGACTTGAGAGAGAAGCAGCGGGATTCGCCAGTCGGGAGGCGGGCGCCGGGGTGTGGGAGTCGGGACTGCGGGGTGATCAGATTCAGGGTGCCCTAAAATAATCAGGTTCTCGGTTCTTCGATGGGTACCGATTCTGCGGTACCAAGAACCGAGAATCGGACCGCCAAATTTGGTTATGCACAATCAGAATCGAATTCGGTTTGGCACCAGACAAAACTGCATCGAACCGGTACCAAAACCGTAGGTTTCAGTTTGGTTCTTCGGTACCGGTTCGATTTGCACACCCCTAGTTGAGGGACACCGAAAGTGTACTTGTTATGAGACTTTTATTCATTCCTAATCTCGGTTAAAAAAAAGGAATGGATTTGAGCTATGAAAATGTCTAAAAGTGTTTTAATTACATAGGAAAAAAAAAATATAAATTATATAAAATAATTAGAAAAAATTAATAAATAAATTATCCAATATAAAGTTTTGTTTGAAATCTTTTCTACTAGTAAAATAAGTAAACATAAAAGAAAATTAACAAAACAATTATTGTATTATAAGATCAATAAAAAATCAATTATTAAATAATTTTTGCTAACGACTTAAACGCTGAACTATAAAAAATAGACAACGCAAATATCACTGTTGCCTGTTAAAAGAAACATTATTGCGAAGAAAATGCTGAAATATACTATTCATAATTCTAATTCTACTTTAGTTTTATACTAAAATTGCAATAATTGAAGCAACCTTATAGCGAAGACGATGTCGAGAAGTTGAGGCATGGTCTTTCTCGTGGTCGAAATCAATTCCCATATTTTTAGTTTTTCGAAAACATTGTCGAACGTCGGGATAACTCACTCCTCCTCTCGATTTCACTCGTCCAGTTCTCATCACCATCTTCTCTTTCCTCTTCCTAATCTATCATCGTCGTTTAATGTTCATCACCAATGTCTTGCTTTTCGCAGGAAAAGTAATCTTTCCGCATGTGGAACGTTGACTTTCTGCAGCGGAAAGTAATCTTTTAAATTTGTTTAGTAGAAAGACAATGTTCTGCCGCGAAAAGACAACATTTCACAATAAAATAACAACATTTTTTTAACAAAAAACGTAACTACAATATTTGCTCTGTTTATTTTTCATTTCTTATGGTTTAGTGTTTAAGTTGTTAGTAAAAATTGTTACTTGTTATTAATCTCATAGTACAATGATTGCTTTATTAATTTTTCAAAAATAAATAAATAAAAGTTCTAATTTATAAAGGCTTATTTAATATTTTTGTATTTTTTTAATTATTTTTATTTAAATAATTTTACGCTGACACATTGTACGCTAATATAATAGTTAAGCTATCATAATTATTTTATCAATTAATAAATAAAAAATAAAATCATATAAGATTGAAATATAAAATAAAAGTGAATGCTTCTGTTGTTATTTTTCTTTTGTATAATTTGAAAGTTTATGCTTAATTTGATGAGTACGTATTATTACTTTTTATGTAAAAACTTATATGTTTATAGAAAGCCAATAAATACAGCTTTACAGAAGAGGAATTAGGTCAAAGATAGCAAATATAAAAAGAAGAATGCAAATGCAACCTACAATCAAAGGCTTACATTTATGATGATAACATGATCATAGATAGTCCTTGCCCTGAGCATGGGGGCGAGCTGTCTACCGTCTACTCCCCACCCACTCTCTCTCTCCTCACTAAATATTTTCTACACGTTCATAGATTGCAAATGTCACTAAATCGATTATTTTTGTACAATCATCTCTATCGGTCTTCTTTCTATCTGTATCTCTATCTCCTTTGTTTGTTAGGTAAATTGCGGATGTCACTTCTCAGCCAGCTATTTTTGCACAGTTCTCTCTCTTTCCCTATCGGCCTTGCCTCATTCTTGTCCTTTCAATTACTAATGCTTTCTATCTTTATCTAATTAGTTCTAAGTATTGGATTAAGATAACATAAGAGTGATTTTTTAGAAAAAAAATTCCAAGTAATTAATATAGCCAAGTTAATTAAGTTGATTTAAGATATTTAATTACAAACTTAATAACTAATTGATGTAATAGCCAAACACAATAAAAAATAAGGGAAAGAAATATGCAACTAAGTTCTTAACGTAATTTGGCAAAGCACTCCTATGTTTGCGTTTCAAGACTCATCCTTAAAGATCTTTTCACTTCAACTGCACGGGTTCCAATTGATTGAACTTTGAGAGTGTCAATCCAACCTTAGAACAGGTTCAGTGTCTCTCATACTCAACAAGCAATTATTTGATTACAAAATTTCAACACACAAATCCACACTATCAAAATTGATATCTCCAAGGATTACACAAAGAATGAGGTCTCTCAAATAACAGCAAGAAGGCTCAATGATAGCATACTTTAGCAGCACTTCGTCTTTAATTGATAGCTTGAGTGCCTTTTTCACTCGTAGTCATCCTCTATGTATTGATTTGTTCAGCAAACTTGCGGAGCGGTCAACCACCCAACCATTTTGGTTGACCACTATATGACCGTTATGTGTAAAACGTTAAGATTCTTGTCGATCAATTTTTCTGCATTAGTCAACCACATCGGTCAACCACCTTAGCCATAGTCGACAGCCTAATGCATTTCTGTAACGATTTCGATTTTTCTTATTTCAAAATCGCGTTAAATTTAAACCTTTTTATTTTCTTTTATTAAACAGTGGAAAACCCTTTTTAATTGTGATCAGAGTTCTTTTATAAAAAGTCAGATAGTTAAAACTTTTTTTTTCTTAAACTCGTTATGAAAATCATTATGAGCAGCGGAAAACTATAATTATAAAATACTTTTTCTCAAAACATAGCGAAAGCTTCAATAATTTATTTAAGGAATACTAAACAAACTGTTACGTGTTAATTATAAAACACTTTTCTCTTTTATTTTCTTTAGCCTGACCAGTCACAAGTCCCGCCCATGTAAAATATTTCATCAACTGCTCCTTCACCTAATTTTGTGCGTGTACCTACACTACAAGCAAACTGTGAGCCTAAGGGCCAACAAAAAATAAGGTATGCAATATCATGTATGCCTTTAACTCATTATGTCAGAATGAGATATGCCCAAACTGTTATTTACTCACGGTTACATATATATATATGTGTGTGTGTGTGTGTGTGTGTGTGCGCGCACGTGTGTGTATATATATATATATATATATATATATATATATATGTATATGTCTATATGTATATGTATATACATATGTCTATATGTATATGTATATATGTATATGCATGTGTGTGTATATATATATATATACATATGTATATGCATATGTGTATATATATATATATATACATATATGTATATGTATATGCATATGTGTATATATACATATGTACATATAGGGGTGTACAAATTCGGTTTCGGATCGGTTTTAGACAAAGTAAACCGAACCAGTCGGTTCGGTTTGAAATTTTTAAAACCTATACCGGTTTTTTAATTTGGAGTAACCAAATCGGTTCCAGAACCAATAATTCGGTTCGGATTCGGTTCAGTTTCTGTTTATTTATGTTTTTTTTCATATATATTATATATATATATATAGAGAGAGAGAGAGAAATATAGCATGAGTCTTTGACGAAAATAATGCAAGTAACAGTAAAGCAATTGACGAAAATATAGAATGAGTCTCTGTTGTTAGTTGTTACAACAGAGAAACGAAAACGAAACAGGCCTTAGAGTCAACAAAAGGGTAGAATCAACGTCCCATGGCATGAGAGTCCACTGAATCCAGAATCGTCAACACGCTAGTTGCATAAGAAAATCAGGGCAAGTTTTCATGAAGGTATAAAGTGGGTCAAGAAAAAGCCTTCATACATTCATGACAAAAAAAATGAGGCAGAGCGCATTCTTCAAGAAAAAAATCAACAAATCTTAGATATATTTCTAAATAAAGGGCAATGGATTTTAAAATCCTGGCATTCTCAATTGATACTAAGTACAAAAAAGATAACTAACTGCATTACCATGAACATCTGCATCTGAAACAAAATTTAAATAATCAATTTACCTCTGATGCTGCTCCTTCTTAGCTTGTTTACGAGCAAACTCTGCGGCGGTGAATCCGAATGTATCAAACTGAAAAGATGTCCCAATGGATCGACCTTCCAATTCCTAACAAAACAATGACAAGTTATACAACCCCATCTTCATTATTGCAAGAAACATGCTGCATATAGTAAGCAAACAAATCCTCTGGCTCCATAGTCATATCTTAGAGCAACAGAAAAGGGATGTAAAAAAAAGACATGAAACAAGCGAGTGAAGAAAAGGGATGAGAGTCGAAATATCCCCACGTCGCACTTGGAGCTCTGGCTTCATCGGCGCCGATTCTGTACTTCGACCAAAAATGAAACGCGGTACTGGGTAGGAGGCAGGAGCAGTCAGCCGAGGAACAGAGAGGGATGAGAGTCGAGAGACACTCGAACTCTGAAGGCTGGATTCGGACTCCGAACTCAGAACTCGGAACGAGAATACTGATTGAAGTGAAGAGTGTGAATTGTGAAGTACCTGAGGGACTTCTGAGGCACTAGGCAGCTTCCGAGTTCCGACCTAGCCGACGCAGCTTCCGAGTTCCGAGTTCTTGAGGGGCGACTGGCGAGGGCGGTCGGCTGCGCGAGAGTGAGGACCGTGAGGCATGAGGTGAACACTGAACAAAAACAAAAAAAAAAGTAACCCTAAAATTGATTTATTCTGCAGCCAGGGTCTGGGTCAGGGAGGGTCAGAGCCAATTTCGGTTTTGTCGGTTTTGACCCATCAAAACCGCAAACCAAACCGGCCTTATCCGGTTCAGGCATTTCAAATCCGAAAATCAACTTTTTTTTCACAAAAACCGAACCTATCAGACCAAAATTGACCGGTTTCGGTTCGGATGGACGGTTTGGATTCGGTTTGTACACCCCTATGTACATATGTATATGCATATGTGTATATATATATACACATATGCATATACATATGTATGTATATATACACATATATATGTATATATGTAGATATACATACATATGTAGATATACATACATATGTAGATATATATATAGACATTGGAGGTTTCCATCGTAGGGAGAATGACTGTTATTAAGCATTTAACACTCTGGTAGACAGACTCTTGCGACCCGACAAGGGAAGGGTATAATCTCGAGTCTCCCGTTATGGCAAATAGGCTCTCACATCCCACCGAGGGAAGAGTATAATCTCGAGTCTACTTGGTTACGATCCGAACCACCTCCCCACCTCCAATTCCCTTATATTTCTTTTCTTTATCTTTTCCCTCACACAAATGAATACTAACTCATACTTAACATTTCTAATGATTTCTATTAATATGATGCATGTCAATGCGGCACGACAATCGCAATAATATCTAACTATCATATAACAGAATATAACACTCCTACAAGTAAAACAGTCCAACCCAATTATCCAGAATTCACAATTCATATCGCGAAGGAATTACTAGTTTACAGGGGAAATAATAGAGATACTCAACATATTAACAACTTCAATCTGGGTGGAAACGACAGCAAATAACAGAGAAATAAAACCTGCTATCATGCTTCGGATTTAGTGAAAAATAACAGCGAATAATTAGCGAAATATAATGTGCTATCATGCTTCGGATTTAGTGGAGAATAACAACGAATAATTAATGAAATAAAACGTGATATCATGCTTCAGATTTAAAGGGAATAATGATAGCGTTTAATATCCTAACGAGCTTGGTAAATTCATAAGAAAACAGCAGCATATAAATTGGGAATACAACAATGATGCGTGAGATACTAAGCATGCTTGATGGTAAGTTAAAGGTGTGTAATGAAAAGGAGCATGACGACAATTATCGACCTATTATTCAGCAGCAAAACAGTAAAAACAGAGTATAATTGGGCACTATAATTGATAGCAGAAAATAGGACAGCAGAGCTGTTAACAACCGAAAACTAAACTGAAATCAACCATGAATCTGTCATATTTAGGGTAGCAAATAAATTGTGGATATACTTCCTTCCAGCGACCCATTATTCAGAACCAGCGGGCAAACCATGGTGCGGTGTAAATAAGTATACTCGTCAGGTAAATAAACACGGTAATCATTATCATTACAGGAAGAAAACAGAATAAGGTGAGCAACTATCAAGGCATTATGCAACAACTATATTAAACCAAGAGAGCAATAGCCAATGGAGCACAAACCAATTAGAATTCATGAAACAGTGCATAAAATTAGACAATATGGCAGCACCAATTAAGAAGATATCAACCTTGTAGTAACGAATTAAAAATAAGGTACCAGTTTACAAAATAATACACATCCACCAATTTGAACCAAAGGAGCAGTATGTGATCGAAATAACAACCAACACCAGGGAGTCAACTATCAATCTTCCAGTAGTCATGACAGAGAGCTAATAACTAGAACCCAATTATGCAAATTACAGCAACAAAATGGCATTTATACGACTTCTAACAGCAAGCACATTCAAATAAAACACAAAGACTTAGCTTGTGGTGTAGGGCTCCACTGGCCACGACACTACTCATTTTCTTACCTTTCAATTACCAGAAGTTGAGGATTTCCAACACTGGCCAACCGCAGTGATGAGAAGCTCTAAATCCTGCAGCTCGCTCCAATCCTACACTCGCACAACACTCAGCTTTCTCTCTTCTCACACACTTCTTCGTAGTCGCAGTTCTTAGTAAATACAGAATTTAGAATGCCCATCCAGCCACGACCTTAAATTTATAGAGGAGAAGGTATCACGTGAACGTCTAGGGTGAAGGGACAATTGTCCATTTCAATGGAAGTGGTCCAATGCCTAAGCTCCACGTTGAAGGTTTGCTAATGTGTCGAGAGAAGTTGCTGAAGAAGACCCGCTAGACAAAGACCAGCATGGACCGGTTCGGTCCAAATCGTCGAACAGCCTGCCCCAGCTGCTTCCCCCTGCGAATAGATGCTCCCCTGCCCAATTCGCCCTATAATTCCAGCTACAATCCAAACGCAGCAGCAATCAACAACCAAGGAATCAATCAACTCACCTTGACCGAAGCTTCGCTACACACAGGAGGAAACGCAGTGCATATGAGAAATCATCCAGTCGCCCGAGCGTTCCATCGGCTCACCCTGCACATGGCCCACATCCCTTGCCATCACACACAACCGCTGGACTGCACTGCATGCCCAGAGTTGCTCCGCGACGCCCCAGCAGGCCGAGCCCAAGCTCTCCCTCTCACTCGCCCTCATGCGATCTCCCTCTCCTTCTCTCTTCAGTTATTCACTAATGGCCATAGGCCAAATGGAAATTCCTTTTTTTTTTCTTAATTTCTAGAACTGAACCATTCACCAACATGAACCGGTTCGGCTAAACCAGTGCAGCCCTTCACTCCCTCTTTCTTTCATTTTCTTTTTAATTCTTCACTTAACCCTTAATTAAATATCCATTTAATTTAAATCCTCATTTCACTTTCTTTTAATAATTAAATTCTTCATTTAATTATTTTCAACCCAATTCTAATTTTTTTTTCTCATTTTAGCTAAAAACTAGCCACCCATTATTTTCGGACCGAGCCGGTTTAGCCCATATTTCTCTCCTTGGATTTATCCCATTTTTCGGTCGAGGGAGGTGTTCGAAATTCTCGACTGAAAGATCAACGAATTAGACAAATTCAAATCTTCCACATTCGCAACTTGACCACAATTCGACGGCAGTGCGACTAAAAACCCAAAATGTAGACAGAAGTGCATTTCGGATGTAAATCGCCGACCCCAATTTCGACCTCGGTAAGACCAAAAATGCAAGTGGACCCGTAACACATTTCGGACGCAAAACCACAACTACATCATTGACCGCAGTGTGACTGAAAACCTAAAATGCACATTTCCCATTAAACATTCATACCGTAATCACACCCAACCGTTTTCCATACGCTTACACGATATTACCAACAAAATACCGCCCTGCAATATAATATATTAATTTATCAAAATTCATAACATTATATAAACAGGAGAAAATTATCGTGGTATTACAATTTCTAAATACACATATTCGACTCTGTAATTTTTGTGGTCGATCATGTACAGTGTCCCGGTCGACCGTCTTTACTTCATCAAAATTCCTAGAGTAATTTGTGATTTTTGCAGTCGAGCGTCTAGAGTGTTTTGGTCCACCTTCTTCCGTGCTTAAGAAATATTGAGCAATCTGTCATTTTTGTGGCCGATCAACTACAATAAATACGTTGACCGCCTTACGCTTTTCAGAAGCCCTTGAACAATCTATTATTTATGCGGTCGATCATCTATAGGGAATAAGTCGACCATTGCCCGTGTATTTTGAAAATTTTGGTCGACCTTCTACTGTTTAGTCGACCTACCTCCTTTGATTTTCCTTCTCTTTGTTTCTTTTTGTCCCAAAACCTTAAGTATTAATTACATGGACTTAAACAATAAAGTTAGAACATTAATATCCATTATTAAGAGTATTTCCAAAACTTAATAATTCATTACCAACACATAATCAATTCAATTATTTTCAACTTTTAAACAACTTATCATCAAATTGATCATTCACGTAATATCCTGAATTCTAGTTATCATAAGCTTAGGATGATAATATTTATATTGAAGATAATTAGAATTATATTAGATGTTAAGAGTATTAGTTTGGATGTTTTGGTTTTGATATGTGTAAAAGTATAAAATTAGGTTGTTAAGTGAGGTTTATAGGAGGTGTGGTCGATCATATGTAGGTGTTGCGGTTGATCTCCTTCTACACAAAAAATCCAGAGTGAAAATAAGGAGTAGCGTCGACTTGATGATTGACCGCGAAAATGGCAGTGGCAAGCAGAATGCTGAGAGGTCAATCGTCCACTACGTTGGTGATCGACTGACATTTCTCTAAAGTGTGAAATTCTTGGATTGGCGGTCGATCACAGGAAGAAGGTGATCGAATGTGTTCATGAATTTTGTTCAGAATGAGTTTTTGCAGTCGATCGTCTTCATAAAGTTGATCGACCGGGAAGCTCGAGCGTTGCCTGAAAATAGCAGAATGTTGCATTCTGATTGGATGGAAAGTCAGTGGGAGCTCCGTAATCACAATTTAAAAACAGAGTATACAAACAACGAAAGACTTTTAGAATTGTAAAAACATGTAATCACAATTTAAAATGGTTTTAGGCAAACAACATTAATATTTAAAACAACTTAAAAACAAGTGTTTTAACTAAAACATTATTTAAAACATTAGAACTACTTAACACATTTAAAACATCATGAGCCATAACCCACCGAGATCAATCCGCCAACAGTACAAAAGTCCAACTCGGTAATACTCCATCAGCTACGTCCTTTATAAGCTTATCCAATCATGGTCTCCTTACCTACATCATAAGACTTAACTATGAGCTTAAAGCTCAGTAAGCGATATAAATAATAAAATACTCATGCTATGTTCTTTGTAAAACACATGCAGTTTTCAATGTTCATTCTTTATTACAATTACCTTTTCCTTTACAGATGTTGGAGATGTCAACTTGACAAGGTAAAACTCACATCTCTAAACACCTATTTACGTTTATTCAATTTGTTCCGTTTACATTTTCAAAATGATGCAGAAAACCATTTTCGTATATTTTGGAAAACTATGATGAATGAATGCATGTACACAATCCTATTATACATGTCTATCTAGAATTTCCTCAAAACATGATCAATTCTTACCGTTAAACATTGATCCTAAATCTAATAAATTATAGCATCACACATCAAGCAACAATACATGTAATACCCCGAGTTTTTATATCAGAATTTAATAAGGGTAAATTGAAAAGTAATTGGGGGTATTCGGATTAATAAGATATTTATCGGGGTATTATCGAGGGCGTAACCGATAGATTATAATTTAAGGAAATTTATTGAAAGATAATTAGGAATAATTTGGGAGAAGTAGTATATTGGGTAATTAAATTTATATGTTCTGTAATCGTTAATTTGGGGCTTGATGCGGTATAAATGAGGAAAGAAATATTTTGGAAAATTATAAAGTGAAGGATGGGTACGAATTTTGTATTTTACACATCCAGTCGAGTTGAGGTCATAGGTAGTCGAGTGCAGACATGGAAAATTTGAATATGTAAAATTTATTTGACTTGTCTATTGCTCTGTGGTTGACATGTGGACGAGGAGGATTTGAATCTGCGTGTATTTTTGGACATTTCGGTCGACATGAAGTCAAGGCTTCAGACGCCTTCCTCGACCAAAAAATGGAGATTTAGCGAAAAATGAAAAATAAAGGGGGTTGAGCCGGTCCATCTTGAACTGGTTTGGTTTGAAGACAAAGGAAAGGAAGTAAATTGTGTTTGAATAAAAGTATTAAATTGAGAAAAAAAAGGAATTAAAATAAGTGTTAATTTAATAAATTAAATGAATGTTAAGGAGATTGGAATTGATAATTAAAAGGGAAAATAAAAGGAAATTGGAAGGAAAAATAATGGAGATGGCTGAACCAGTTGAGGGTGAATCACCGATTTGGTTTGGTATGGATTTAAGTCAAATGGCTCGTGGCCATTTGAGAAGAGAGAAAGGGAGAGAGAGCGATCAAGGAAGAGCGATGACGAAGAGAGGGAGCAACTGAGCGTGTCGAACACGAGGGTGAACGCTTGGACTCGGGCGGCAGTTCTTGAGATAAGAATTTCCTCCTTGTCAGTTTACAGAGTTCATGGAGTTATGCCTCTGCTATCATTGGTTTATGGATTTTAAGTATGTTATAAGTAGAAGATAAAAGAGGAGCTCCCTTATGTTGGTTTACTGCTTTGAAGATTTGTGAATGTTGATTTCCCTGTTTTGGTTGTTGCCTCTGAACCATGGAGAAATGATATATATGTTGATGGAATATGCCCTGTTAATAGAAACGGTTCTCTGATTATTTATGGTCTTGTTGAATATGGTTATTGGACGTTGAGAAGTAATGAATGTTATGCTCTGTTTGTTAACTGAATTGTCTGTGGTAGTGGTGGAAATGATTTCCTGATATTTACTATTTGTTAGAAATAATTGATGAGAACCATAATGGGTGTTAGCTTTGTTGATTGTTACTCTGGTTCTCTGTTAAGGGATTTCTTTTGAAATGTTGTGGATATTGTTGGATGTTTGCTCAATTAAATTAGTGTTAATTTTTAATATTGATAAAAATAAATTGATGGAAATTGTTGATTGTTTAAGTTGGATATTAAAGGTTTATTATTATGAAGCTGTTAAGTTTAATGGTTTTTGACACTCGAACGATTATTTGGAAACGTTAATAATTAAATATTATTGAATTGGAAGGTATTGTGAAGGCTATCTTAAAGTGTGGAAAACGCGCTACGGATGTCAGGCAAGTGATATGCATGTGTTTTGGTCTTCAGACCCTACATCGCAAGAATTAGGGTTGTATGCTGACTGTTTATCGCTTTCATAGAATATTTAAGTTGTTTACTGTTTTACCAGATATTGAGCATGTTTTGTAAATTGTATTACTGCTTGCTTGGTGTTTACTAGAATTAAGTTCTTTTAATGATTTGTTTAATAGACGAGCATGTTTAGATGTTATAGCACTGGTACGATATGAACTGTATGCACTCACGAGCATTCATGCATCATGATTAAGACTTATGAAATTGTTGATATATTGCATGACATGTATAATATATGTAAATAGGCATGTGGGGGTTTGGGAGAATTGATGACGGTTCATCGGTGGTGACACCCCTAATGGTGTACCTTCTCCCATGTAGGGAACGAAGTTACGATTAAGCCATATGGACCCTAGAATCCTCTTCTCTTGTATGGAAATCCCCAATGTCTTCAACAAAAGAGTGCGGTGACGACATGTGGTGACACTGTTAGCCTTTTTGTTAGGCTTAGTTTTATTTTGATGATGACCAAATG
>CM039483.1:22796558-22898374 GCA_022433065.1 Begonia loranthoides
GGGGGGGGGGGACAAATTCATGTCGGTGAATCATATTTTAATTAGCTATGCGTCAATTTTTCTGATTTTAAATCCTTATTTGTCGTAGATTTGTGATATTTCGGACGAGTGCGGATGTGATGGTCTCATCTACATTCATCTGCATGTGTAAAATTCTTAAGGCTTACAGACGAGAAATGGCATCCTCTCTCTGTCCATAGCGTCCAAATGCAACATTCGGACGTGATATGGTGTCCGCATGTAGCGTCCGCACTCGTCTGAAAGTGTCCAAAAGTTGGATAGATTCAAAGTGGATGCATCTGCCTGCGTCTGCGCTCATCTGGGCTCGTTCGAACTTCACGACACAGGTGGAGTCAGGACGCGAGATCACATCCTGAGTCATCCCAAGGTTTAGGAGCGACGTGCAATGCATTTGCAGACAACACGTCTCATCCACACATCATCCACAGTCGTTCAGAAGTCCATCATCAGACTCATTAGGACGCAAAATCTCATCCTGATGCGTCCCAAAGCACTGGGGGCACCATGCAATGCACTTGCAGACAACATTTCTCATCCTCATGTCGTCTGCATGCGTCCGAAACTTTGTAATCCATCTTTTTCTCTTCAACTTTCCAACTTAACTTTCATCCCATAATATTTTCCTCATAAATACACATCACAATTTGACACGTATAGATACGCAACATAATACCTTAATCATCCCAACATTTAATTACGTCACGTATACGAGAAAAACGTTTTCAGGATATTACAAAATGCAAGCATCAAACAAACCCTAATTCCTGTGATGTAGCCCCAAAGGAAAAACGCATGCAGTATCACTTACCCGGAGTCCTTAGCAAGTTTTAGCACATAATGTTGTCTTTCTTAAAACACTTTCAAAATCAAATAAATATATATCAACACTCCTAACTTGAGGCAATAACTAAAACTCAACTTCAATTCTACAATCTCAAGATCCAACTTATCACTCAAAAGTACAACTTAATTACTCAACCAATTCCAACATTCAATAAAGAAATAACATATATGTATAGCAACCTAAAAATATGCTAGAATCTATATGCTTGAAACTAGCAGAAATAACGTACCAACTTAATAGTGTGTTTCCAATTTGCCACTGAATAAACACAATACACAAACCCAAGCACATATCAGTAACCAACTTCATGGATATCACCCTTCAAGAATACGTAGATTCTACTTAGCAAACATACAATGGCTTAATCCAATTTCCAAAATATATTCATCCACTAGTGAACCGATGACAAACTAATAGAGTACAACCATTGAAGCAGTAATTCATAGACAATGATTCATTTTCCAACTTAGCAACAACTAATCAGAATTTAACCAACTAATTCTATATATTTCACAGGCATTAACCAATAGACAGAACCAAACTATATCATCAACCAACATCAACTGCAAATGAAAATGCTGAATTAGTATAATGTGTTTCCTATTGAGTTCTGTTTGCTAAATATGATTTTTTCTTTGATGTTGTTTAATAGATATTAGGTTTGATCATGCTTATACTTGGAGATGTATTGCTTTGATGTGTTGTTTGATGTTACTATTAAGAACTAGTGTTAGATGTTGTAATTAGCAAAGGTTAAGGAAATTATATGATTAAAGAAGTGTAAGAAATGTGAGCGGGTTTTCCCCTTTTTGGGGCTACATCATAAGAGATAAGGGTTTATTTGGGAGTTGATTGTGTTGTTTGATTAAAGGTTCTAAGATTTGTTAAGAGCATGTTGAGAATTGTTGCTTTGTAGTTCCTGTATAATAGAATGTTAGATAAAGAATTATGTTCCAGATATTGGAGATGTAATGTTCTGAAGTGTTGTTGTGTTTAGAAATGATAGGTTGTTTTTATTGCTGTCTGCTATGGTTGATAATTCTGTTATGCATAAAGGTTGAGGATGTTGCTGTAAAGTGAATTAATCATGTTTTGGGGTGTGTTTAACAGATATAGGTCCTGATCATGCAAATTATTGGAGATGTATTGTTCTTAATTTTTGTTTGAGTTGAATTATAGTAAGCTTATTGTTATTGTTAAGCTGTAAATCATGTCACTGTTGAGGATAAACTATCATTTGAGGATGTATTTTTCTGTTGTGGTTGATGTTTCTATTAAGCATAAAAGTTGTGGATTTCGTATATGTTAATAATGTAAAGAAATGTGTGCAATCATACATGTTCATGCATGACGACATAAAAGAAAATGAAACAATTTTATTGCATAAGTTTTATAAAAGAAAGATAAGAATGAAAAGAAATACGTAAGGAAAATGAGAAGAGTTTGAGTTGGGTTTAAATTTCACCACTCACTCCAGAGATGTTTGCAGAAAGGAAATGGTTTAAGTTTATCATGATAGAATAAGTTCACCATCATGATACAAGTTCACAATTGAGGTATAAGTTCACCAGCCTGGTCCAAATTCACCAGTATGGTCCAAGTTGAAACAACCCGATTTTTATTACCTTTGAAATCGCGTGAAATTTAAAACTTTTTCTTTTATAAAAATAGTAAAATTTTTTATTAAAACCTTTTAAATTATAATTAAAATTTTTTCCTTAAAACCTAATCGTTAAAATCATTTACTTAAAACACATTACTTAAATCTTTGTAAACAACGAAAGACTTTTTGTTATAAAGACTTTTATTTATTAAAACTTGTAATACCCTGACTTTTTATATCGAAATTTAATAAGGATAATTGGAAAGTAATTGGAGGTATTTGGATTTATTGGATAATTATCGGGGCATTACCAAGGACGTATTCGTAAGATTTTAATTTAAAAATTTATTGGAGGATAATTAAGATTAATTTGGAAGAAGGGGTATTTTATTGGGTCGAATCAGGTGGGTTTTGCTCGGTCCAAAAATTATGAATGACTCGGTTTTGCTTTTTATTAAAGAAGAAGGGGAAATAAGAATTAGGGGATTAAATAAATTCATTAATTGGGTTAAAGAAAATTAAAAAGGAGGAGATTGGAAGGCATGAACCGGTTCAGCTGAACCAGTTCATGCGTGGTTTGATGAAGGCTAAAAGAATGGCCTCAGGCCATTCGATGAGAGACAAGAGAGGGAGGCGAGAAGAGAGAACAAGGGAGAAGGAGAGAGCGATGAGGGCGACGGGAGAACTTTCTCCAGCGGGTTCCTGTGCGGAGATGAGGCGACATTTTCAGCATGTGCAATGCGAGCGAAACTACGGGGTGGGCGTCGGTGAAGCATCCAGGTAGCAGAGCTAGGGCATGGGAATTGACTGAAGCCTGCGGGATGAATTGGAGCTCTCACTGCTGCGATTTTCGACGTCAAGACATGGTAAATTCGTTCCTCTCCTTGCATTCTGTAGTTTGGATGGATTGGCGCGGCGTACGATGATTTCTAGCGTCGGGTCAGATTTCGGGTCGAGCTCCGACCCGGGTGCTCCGGCTCGATTTGGCCCGATTCGGGTGGATTGTTGCCTACTATGCAGACAACCCCATGCTTCTGTCCAGCCTGGAATTGCACCCTGCGTGACTGACAGCTTCTGGAAAAGCAGAAAGAAACAAGGGAGTGATGTCAGGGGAATGATTGTGGCTGGAGAATAAAAGACAGTGAGGGATAGTGAAGTACTCAGGTGAGCTGTGCAAAGAGGGAATTGCTCTAGAGAGCTTGAGCTGAGAGCTAGAGGAGGAGAGCAGCAGGGAGAAACGTCCTCGGTGAGCTGTGAGGTATTCCTCCAACTTTATCCTGGATTTTTATTAACATTCATACTCTGTTATTGGTCAATAAGTGGATAAATACACTCAGTTGTTGGAAGAGTAATCTCTATTGTGTTAGTCTTTGGTTTGATTTAGGTGCTGGAAAGTGGATTTCAATGTTATTGGTTGGTTGGGGTGTTATGTCAAGTGTATTGGTTTGTTGTTCTATTATTGTCAACACTAAGGGGTTAAATTTATGATATGTGAATGGGTTTTTGGTGCTAGTGGCTGGAGATAAGTTATAAACCTGTCTGGTGTTGGTTTTGGGTCTTCGAATCTTGTCCTAGTTGATTATTGTCGGATGCATGAATATGTTGAAATCAATCGGTTAATCTACTATTGTAATGTGAAAATTTAAGTACGTGTTCTGCACGTTATGAATATACCCTGTACGTTTGGATGTACTGTGATAATCTGTTGTTTGAATTCGAGTCACTAAGTGGATAAATATTGGTGTACACTGTTGGATAAATATTATATTGCATCTTTACGTGCACGGTTGTAGTTAGGAAATTGATATTGAATATGGATTATGAGACACTATCAAATGATTAATGTTTCTAATTGTGAAGGTATCGGAAAGAGAAGAAGGATAGCGATTAAGTGCAATACGCGATAAAGTTTTGAGGTAAAGATTTGAGTGTGTCTTGGCCAGAGGAGGCCCTACCCACAAGTAGAGTACGTGAGTTTTATGGCTAGTGCACTGTGATTTCCTTATTGTTACTGCTGTAGTTAATTGTTAGCTGGTAGTTAATTGTTAGTTGATAATTGATATTTCCTTTGATAGTTAGTTTCCTGCAACTTTATATATATTGCTGTTTATTTCTTGCAAATACTTCCTTTACTGCAAACGATCCCTGCAAATTGTTAGTGATGATTGTAATGAATGCTGAATGCTGGAATGGTAAATGGTTATGTGAAGTCCGGAAATGAGCTAAGAGTTCTATTATGTTCTTGGATGTTTACTTGCTGTTCAGTTATTAACTATGAGCTGATATTTCATTTGTTATTGGTCTGCTACCATTTTTTCATTCTATTTCCTTAATCTTAGCATGTTGAACTAACTAATTAATTTATCAGAGTTTAGGTAAATAACTAATTAATTTAAGCATGTGAACGAATACCTCGGTGTTAATTTAATTATGACATGTTTACCAACTAGCATATTAATTAACTAATTGGCATGTTTAATTAACTAGCTTAACTAATTAACTAGTTGTGAATAACTAACTTGAGCATGTGTTAATTAGACCCTTAATTGGAGCATGATTTACTAATTAATAATCGGAATAGGTTAACTAATTTAACTTGTATGTCAACAAATAAATTGGTGTTTCTTGGAACATGTTAATTCATTGGAATAAATAATTAGAAGCATAATTGTTGAGCATGTTAATTAACTAACTAGTTGAGCATGTTAATTAACTAGTCGAACATGTTTAATTAACTTGATTATTCCTTGATGCATGATAATTAATTAGCTCAATTAAATAATTAACAAATTCATTAGAGTAGCATGTTAATTATTACTCAAGCATGTTAGGTAACCTATCTAGAGTAATTAATTAGACTTAGCATGTTAATTATTACTCAAGCATGTTAATTAACTAGATTGTTTGATTAATCAATTAAATTACGAATCAACCCAAACATGTTTACAATTAATCTTCACTCATGTTAGTTAACTATTACTTGTTTAATCTTCTAGCGTGCTAGTTGACTATTAACCTTCATGCATATTAGTTACCTATTAGAATTGCTCAATATTAACCATTCATTGTTAGTTTCCTGCAATTCCTGCAATTTCTCTTCATTTCCTTTATTACAAATGTTTTACTTTGATAGATATTTGATAGAGATCAATGCTATGATGAAAGTTTAAAGATGGAATGTGATAAATGCTTAGTGCTTGAATGATGATAGTTTCCTTAACAATGGTTCTGTTATGTACATTTATTATTTAGTCGTTGTAATGATAGTTTCCTTATATTGTAGCGATAATATTACTCTTCTTTTGTTAGTTTAGTATTCATTACATGTCAATAACCTAATTTAAGCATGTTTGTAATCTTTCTTGAGCATGTAACTTAATTAAGATAACGAACTATAATATAAATCTTATCTTTCTTGAGCATGTTTAATGGATTAGAATAATAGTTGGAACTAAGTTGTTAACTTTAATGCTCTACCTTACTTTAGATGCACGTTTCCTTTAGTTCTGGTTATCCATGTCCATTTACTTTCGTCACACTCTTGCGTAGCATGTTGTATTCGTTGTTTCCTTTATGTTTCTTTTATTGTTCTATCTAGATGTTAAAGCATATCCCTTGCTGTTTAATTATTTCTACAATTGTCTCCTTCATGTGTCTTGCTTTCAATCCTTGTCATTCAATTATTGGTTGCTTTCATTTCTATGCGCTTTCAATTCCAGCTATTCAATTACTTTCTTTTATATGTGCAATTCAATTTCTGTTAATGTTACGTTATACTACATCATGCTATAGGGAGAATGTGTCATCATGCATCATGTTAATAGAAATCAAGTAGGGAGTGCCACCGGGTGGTACTCACACATGCATAATGTGAGGGGAAAGTGTTAAGAAAATGATGAGATGAGAAAAACAAGAAAAAAGGAGTTGGGAGGAGGATGGGTAGCGGGTCTAGTCTGCAATCTAGCCGAAGCTCCTCTCTATTAGGGTATGAGAGTTCTAGTTGTAAGTAAAAGGTTAGATCCGATCACTATTCCATCACAAAGGAAATCCTCCAATCTCCAGCTCGATGTACGAGTAACGAACGAATGAACTAATGTAAAGTAAAGAACGAATGAATGACATAATGAAAGGATTGGTTTGGGTGGCCCCCATTCCAAAAGGGATTAAAGATAGGCATATTATGTTGCATAAACCCTTTTTCCTTACTAAGCCTTTGGGCTTACAGTTTACTTGTGGTGTAGGTGTAGGTACTTGTATGCGAAGGCAATGCACATATCAAAAAGCAGGGATGAAGGATTTGCACGCGCGAAACTAGTGGCTGGCCAGGCTGAAGAAAGTAAAAGAGAGAACAGTTATAATTAAATAGTATTTAATTGTTTAGCTTTCATTTCTTAAATGCATTAATTACGCTTCTGCTATATTTTAATAAACCCGTTATGTTTCACAAAAGGTTTTACAACTGCTTTCCCTATGTGTTAACGAAAAAGGTTTTTAATGGTTCAGCTTGGAAGGCACTATGATTTTATCTTAAAAAGGGTTTTAATAAAAGTTTTGAATTTTAGCAAATTTTTAAGGAATTACGAAATACCAGATCGTTACAAAACTACTTAAAAGGTGATACTAAAGTTCTTTTCTTGAAACCCTTTGTAAAACACAGTAGAAGACTAATTGAATAAAACACGTAACAAATTAAAAACATCTATTAAATCATTTACATAATGTAACGACCCGATTTTTATTTACTTAAAAATACATGAAATTTAAAACTTTCTTTCTTTATAAAATCAGAGTATTCTTTTTTTATAAAAACCTGAGCATTAAAACTCTTTACTTAAAAACACTTATAGATTTCAGTAGAAATAATAAAATTCTTTTTATAAAACGCAGTGGAATTTAAAACAAAACGTTAAAGAATATTAAGTAATTTACAAACCACTTTACAAATCATTTCCTTTTAAAACTATTTAGCCCAGCCAGCCACAAGATTCACTCGTGCAAATCCTTCATCAACTGTCTTTAACTTGTTCTCCTGTTTTCTCGTACAATACCTACATTACAAGACCTAAACTAATGAGCCTGTTGCTCAATAAGTGATATAAGAAAATAAAACGCAGATATGATGCATGATCGTGGGATGCATTACAGAGGAGAACCGTATCTCATCTGTTATTTGGGACGATAGATAAGTCAATTGTTCTCGTGGCTTAACCTATGGTTCTGACGAGGAACCAAGCCAATTGGGGTGTCACCACGAGCCATACCCAGTCGTTTTGTTGAAGATGTTGGGGGTTTCAGAACGGGGTAAAGGTGAACCCTAGCTTCCACGTAGCTAACTCTAAACCTACCACTCCCCACGTGGGAAGAATACTACCGTATGGAAGTGTCACCAATCACCCGAACCCCCACCGCCTATTTACATATATTAATTATGTCATGCAATATGCCTATAAATATCTACAGTCCTATATAATCGTACAAATGTCTAATAATCATATCATTAAAAGAACACACTACATGCAAATCCTAACTCTTGTGATGTAGGGTTCGAAGACCAAAACTCAGTAAGTATCAACTTACCTGGCGTCCGTAACGCACCTTAGCACTTAAGCTCTTTCTCTTCAATGCCTTCAATATCATTAAAAGAAAAATCATCAATGATCACAGACTAGCAACCTTATTCTTACAGTTCTTATCTTTCACTAATTCGTTATCATTATTTCCCATAACAGAATTTCAACCCAATAATGTATTTAACTGATCAAAACCCAAACATACAGCAGTAGTAACAATATTTCACAGCCATCATGCTCCATCGATATACAAGCTCTAATATAGTAATTACAGTTGCTATATAGAATTACTGAATTCAAATCTCAAATCCAACTAGAATTTCCTTTGCCAAAACAACAAAATAAATCTAAACAAATCAAACCTCTATGATCAAGTATAATCTTAGTCTTAACAAGTAATTCAAGTGGCAGAACCCAATAATTTATCCCGCATAACATCTAAGCTTTCATTCACTAAGTAACCTATTAACATTCGATCAACCAAACCATTTCTAAGGACCAAAACAGACAAGGATTGAACAATTCACCAACTCCACAACCAAAAGGCATTAAGTAACTTGAACTAATTCTAATATATGTACAATATTTCCACTTCACAAACCATTAAGCAGAACATTAAAAGAACAACGCATTTAACAGCAAAAGAAAAAATCCAACTTATACACACTTAAAATAGTCGATAGAAGCATCACCAAGTAATTCCCTCATCAGATTAGATTACCACAATCAAAACAGGGAAGAATTCAATACCTGAAAAGCATCCAAAAGCTAATTCCCAACTTCACCTCTTCTCATTTTCTTCTCAATCATTTATTCACAGCCTAATTGCATTCCAAAACCAATAAAGAATATTAATCTTAATCAGAGCATACTCATCCTCCACTCTTAAGACAACTTAACAATAAAGACCAATGAGAAAGCCTCCTCACCTGAAGCTCACCTGAAGAATTCACAAAGGACCCGTAAGCACCTCCAGAGACCTTCCCCTTTAACGGATTCCCTCACTGCTTCCAGTTCACTCTTCATGGTTGGATGAACAGAGGAAATTCTCCACACAGCACTTCAGTCACAAAGCATCCTCACAACACCTCACTTACTTCACAATTTACTTCACACTCTTCACACAAAGTTCACTCACGTTCTCCAGAGAGGAACACAGTGGAGAGGGCTTACCTAATATAGATGACAGAGAGAGAGCTGAATTACTGTAGGGAAGGGATAACGTTATGCAGAAAGGGCTGCCAATTGCCCAAACCAAGGGGAGATGGTCCAATGATGGGGAAGCACGTGGAAAGCCTTCCAATCTACAGGGAGAGGCTGGATGTCGTAGTGGTAGGCTGAAGAGAGAGGATTTGGCGAGTGTTTTATGAAATTAGAAGAGAGATACTCAATTTAAAATGGGTTTCTCAAATTTTCCCAATGTTGCGGACGAGTCGAGTCATCCACAGTACTCGTCCGCATCGTCCGAAAGTCGATTTGGGACAAGAAAATGCGTCCCCAGCCTTTGTCCGTACCATCCACAGGTGCTTTGCGGACGCGACATGTCGTCCGCATATATTGTCTGCATCATCCGAAAGTGCCTAAGATTTAGGACAGATTCCTTCGGAAGCCATTCTTCCTCGGCCGCTATCGTCCGAATTGTCGCATGTTGTACAGATTCAAAACGGACGCTGTCCTGTGTCGTCCAAGTGTCCATCGGCGTCCGCAATCCAACACTTATGCATTTTTCCTAAGTTTTTCACATTTAGGTCATTTTCTAACATTAACCCTGTACTCGTTGCTTAATTTGACGCAATATTCGTATATTAAGATTATCCAGAATTATTACATCATCAAAAAGGAAAAAGTATTTTTGAGGTATTACACATAAACTCCTTTTCTTTTATAATTCGAATACTTTACAAAACTCTTTCCAAAACATTTTCCTTTCTCTTACTCATTAGCCTAGTCAGCCATAAGATCCACGGTTGCAAATCCTTCATCAACTGCTCATTCACCCGTTCTCGTGCGTGTACCTACACCACAAGCAAACTGTGAGCCTAACGCCCAGCAAGAAATGAGATGCAATATGATGCATGCTTGTAATAGATTATGTCAGAATGGAATCCACCCCAAATATTCTTTACTCACGGTTATATACGTTAACTCGTACATTGAGCTGAGACATTGGAGGTATCTATCGCAGGGAGAATAGCCACTAGTCGGCATCTAACCCTCTGGTAGACAAGCTCTTGCGACCCGACAAGGAAATGACATAATCTCGAGTCTACACAGTTAGATCTGAACTAACTCTCAACCTCAAACTCCCTTACATTCATTTACTTTATCCATTTTCCTCTCATAAATTGTATATGAATACCAATCCAAACATGACATTCCTAATTCTTTCTATTATCATGATGCATGTCAATGTGGCGAATAATCACAACAACATATACGTCATCTAACGGAATGAACGAATCCAATTAAATGAAATCCAAGCTAACAACCAAGAGTAAGTCAACAACCTATATTACCAAACAACACAATATAATACAACAGCTATGAGCAATAATCCAATTGACTAAAATCAGCGAATTAAATAACAAAGAGCTAACACGAGACAATATAGTGTGATGGCAATTAGCATGACATAATTTAAATAGAAAGATAGCAATAAAGCATGGAACATGGTATGAACTAATAACATGATATAATATGGAGTAATGTCCTAAAATGAGATATTTCAAAGTTATCTAAATATGAGCGAACAATTCATTTTATTAACAACGAAGTATATGTGTGTGTGTATATATATATGCACATATATATACACATGTATACAAATACACATGTGCACAAATATATACACATATATATAGAAATATATACATATATATACACATATACACACACTTATATACACTTGTATACACATATCGACACATATACACACATGTATTTGTGTATACTTGCTACACGTGTGTATATAAATACACACACATACACGTATGTACGCCCGAGTGTGTGTGTCTATATATATATTTGGTTAGTGTCTAAACATTGTAGAGCTCCAAGAAGCAAATTTGGGTTTTCTTGTTCTTTTCCATTAGATTTCTTTCAATTTTCATTAATTTTCAGTTTTCAATATCATGATATGTTAATTCAACCACCAGGAATATTTCTATACAAATTATTTCACGAATGTATAGCGAATTCAACGAATTTTTCGTGTATATTGATAAGACCAATGAGGTAAAGAATAACTTAAAATATTGGTTTTGCCTTGAGATTCTTATACCAAAATGTTTCTCTTGATGTTAGGAATGCATTTTATGTTGTGAATTTTTGACGAATTGCAACGAAACTCTGGGTTCATCAACTCTCCCCTTAGTCTCCACCTCTCTCTCTCTTTTCCTCACTTATTTATATTATTTAACATAATAACTTAAAGGGTAAATGACAAATCAACCATCGTGGTTTGTGGTCAATGACAAGTCAACCACTATGGTATTTTTTCTAACAATTTAACCACTGATGTATGGAAAAATAACGAAACCAACATCACAGTAACGTTAGTTACAAATTGACAAAACACAGTCTCAAGATATCACAAAAATCGCGGTGTCTTGCGCTGTGAGACACCGTAAAAATAGCGGTGTCTTGCGAAAGACACCACAAAAATCGCGGTGTCTTGCCATTTTTGGTAAACTTGCTCTACAAAAAATTATTTGTAATCAAATATTTATTTTTGGTGATCAAATATTTATTTTTGGTAGTCAAATAAACTTGTCATACAAAAAATAAACTTGTAGTACAAAAATTATTTGTAATCAAATATTTATTTTTGGTAATAACTTGTAATCAAAAAATAATTTATTATTTGTAATCAAATTCAAAAACAAATAATTTTTTGTACTACAAGTTTATTTTTTGTAGGGCAAGTTTATTTGATTACCAAAAATAAATATTTGATTACCAAAAATAAATATTTGATTACAAATAATTTTTTGTAGAGCAAGTTTATCAAAAATGGCAAGTTTATTTTTTTAAAATTATTTGTAAATAAATATTTGATTACCAAAAATAAATATTTGATTACAAATAATTTTTTGTACTACAAGTTTATTTTTTGTTTCGCAAGTTTATTTGATTACCAAAAATAAATATTTGATTACAAATAATTTTTTGTACTACAAGTTTATTTTTTGTTTCGCAAGTTTATTTGATTACCAAAAATAAATATTTGATTACAAATAATTTCTTGTAGGGCAAGTTTACCAAAAATGGCAAGACACCACGAATTTCGCGGTGTCTGCGCACAAGACACTGTGAATTTCGCGGTGTCTTGTGCAAGACACAGCGATTTTTGCGGTGTCTCACAGTGCAAGAAGACACTGCGATTTTTGCGGTGTCTTGCGCAGACACCGATATTTTTGCGGTGTCTCACAACGCAAGACACCTCGAAAATTCGCGGTGTTTGCGCAAGACACCGCTATTTTTGCGGTGTCTCACAGCGCAAGACACCTCAAAAATTCGCAGTGTTTGCGCAAGACACCACGATTTTTGTGGTATCTTGAGACTATGTCTTGTCAATTTGTTAAATGACGTTACTGCGATGTTGGTTTCGTCATTTTCCCATAAGTCAATGGTTAAATTGTTAGAAAAAATATCATAGTGATTGTCTTGTCATTGATCACAAATCATGATGGTTGATTTGTCATTTACCCTAACTTAAATGTTAATTTACATTACCATCTCATTTATCTTACATAAAAAATTACTTTATTACTTGTATTTACAATAAAATTGAACTTAATTAAATATTTAATTAAATTAGGCCATGTGTTGACATTCTATTTGTCAATAATTTTTATCATACCAATAGTAAAATCACGTCACTATATGTTCATACGACCTAAGTTTTTGATCTTCCAAAAGTTGAAAGGCCTAAATTATTTTTAAGTTAGGGGTTAATTTTTAATTAGCGTAATCTTTATGTTTTAATTCTAATTGACTTGATTTTATAGTCAATTCGTTTATTAGGGTTTCTAGTTTAATACCTTCATTTGGTTACGTTAAACTTAATTATCATTTCTAATCACAATAAATTATTATAATTGTGATTATTATTGTGCCATCACAAAGTGATTTTATAGATTGATTTTTGGGAAAATGATAAATTAACCACCATCCTTTACTATTTGTGACAAGCCAACCACCATCTTTTTTTGGTAACAAATTAATCACTGAACTATAAAAAAAATGACACTGTCACCATCGCTGTCACGTTTGCCGTTAGTGTGATGAAGTGGAGCTGCGGCGGTTCGCCATAGCTCAAGGGTTAAGTTGTTAAAACTGCGGCTATTTGTTGTCATAGTTTAGGGGTTAAGTTGTTAAAACTGCGACAGTTTGTCATAGTTTAGAGGTTAAATTGTTAAAACCGCGAAAATTTATCATAGTTTAGGGGTTAAATTGTTAAAATTGCGTGGTTTGTCATAGCTCAGAGGTTAAGTTGTTAAAATCGCAGCGGTTTTTCATAGTTCAGGGGTTAAGTTGTTAAAATCGCAAGGGTTTATCATAGTTCAGGGATTAAGTTGTTAAAACCGCAGCAATTTGTCATCATAGTTTAGGAGTTAAATTGTTGAAACCGCGGCAGTTTGTTATAGTTTAGAGGTTAAATTATTAAAACCGTGGCGGCTTGATAAGAAGAAAATTCTCTTCTTTCAC
The DNA here is from genome assembly GCA_022433065.1 of Begonia loranthoides. Classification (NCBI taxonomy): domain Eukaryota; kingdom Viridiplantae; phylum Streptophyta; class Magnoliopsida; order Cucurbitales; family Begoniaceae; genus Begonia; species Begonia loranthoides. The sequence continues at coordinate 22,810,306 of CM039483.1, forward strand.
GTATCGCGATGGTGAATATTTGAACATCGATAGTTCTCTCAATTTTCAACGGTTTTGGATGCTTGAGTACTCATTTTCTATCTTCTTTTTGCGATGCACAGGTAGGAGAGATCTGTTTTTGCATTTGGTGCTTATTAGAGCAGATTCAGGCTGGAAAACGTGTGGAGCTTTGCGGTTTTTAATTGTGTAAGGGAAATTGGAGGAGTTAGAAGCGTTTTTAGGCCCCGAAAGTGAGACAAGCTACCTTTGGCCAACTCGAAAAGTTATGCAAATAAAAAAACATTCGTCCAATTCGGTCGACTGAGCTCAAAGTTATGGCATTCCGAAGTTTTCTAGTAAACAATCTCATTTTTCTCATGCCCGAATATAATCTGATAAGCACCGAATGACAAAATAGATCTTTCCTACTTGTGCTTTGCAAAAAGTAGATAGAAAATGAGTACTCAAGCGTCCAAAACCGTTGAAAATTGAGAGAATTATCGATGTTCAAAGATTCACCATCGCGATACGTAAAAGAAGAGAATTTTCTTCTTATTAAAGCCGCTGCGGTTTTAACAATTTAACCCCTGAACTATGATAAACCGTCACAGTTTCAACAATTTAACCCCTAAACTATGATGACAAACGGCGCAGTTTTAACAACTTAACCCCTGAACTATGACAAATCGTCACGGTTTTAACAACTTAACCTCTGAACTATAACAAACTGCAGCGATTTTAACAACTTAACCCTTGAACTATGATGAACCGCCGCAGTTTTAACAATTTAACTCCTAAACTATGACAAACTGGTGCAGTTTTAACAATTTAACCTCCGAACTATGATAAACCGTCGCGGCGCCACATCATCACGTTTAATGGCAAACGTGATAGCGTTGTTGGATTTGGTATTTTCCATAGTTTAGTAGTTAATTTTTCATGAAAAAAAGAATGATGATTGGTTCGTCACAAATAGCAAAGGATGATAGTTGATTTGTCATTTTCCCTTGATTTTTTCTTTAGTTGGTGTGAATTTCCAAGAAAAAAAATTAATTTTTAAAGTAAAACTCTATTCGGAACAATTATATATCCTTAATTCATTGATTTATGTAATCTCTTTATTTAATTATCTATATTACACTATAATAATTTTATTAGTAGGTGAATAAAACATAATCGCCAAATTAAATTATAGAGTAAATCTCGTTTTTTTTTTGGTTTAGAAGATAATTTTTGTTTATAAATGCATTCATAAAAAACACAATACCGGTTCCAAATTTAGAAAGCTATGATTGACGCTAAATATTCAAATTTTAAAATTGCGATCAATTTTAACTTTGTACTATTCAATTGGATGCAACTAGAGCCTTAAGTCATAATTCAAACAAAAAAGGAGAGCTTCATTTCAAGATGTTGATCGATTTGTACGAACCACGGGTGTTCTAAATTTAAGAACGCGAATCACTGAGTTGTGTTAAACTCTAAAACATGAAGGTCTTGTTTAAAAGATGCAAGGGACTGCAAAAATAAGTTCGTGTAAAATATCACGTGCCTAATTTAACACAATTTCCAGTCCACTTTGCTCAAATTTCAAAGTTACGACAAATAAATAAAAATAAAGATGGCCCTGAAGGCCGAATCACTTGCTATTTTTGCTCACTGCATTTTATCCTATTTTTTAAAAATAGTTGAAAATACATTAACCAAAAATGCTCTTCCTAACATATCAAAATATCCACTTGTGATTTCAGACAAACCAATCAACTTGAGACAGACTAAGAGGTAATAGCAACAGACCCAGCAATCAGCATTTCAATCAAAGATCAGCCCCAAAAACTTCAAAAAAAAAAAAAAAATCATACCTCAAGGAAGAGTAAATACACTTGCGAAAGGGCAAACTGTACAAAAATGTCATTATGTCGGTCGGATTCTAAGTGAAGCTAGATGAGCGGCTCCATCTCCCTCGCAAGTAATCTTCTACGGAGATGCATTGCTCGTTGCTGTTAACCGAAAGAGAATCGTCATGGAAATCTACAAAAACAAGGTTGAGGTGGGATTGTATGTTAGAAGCTAATGGTTCTCCATCAATGGCTTCGAGTTCTTCCATTTGGTGAACCTGCCGCCTTGCCCAATTATTTACTTGCTCATCGCCTTGTAAAAGTTTCAAAACCTGCAAAGGCAAATGTAATTATTGTACTTAGATAATTTAACGAAAGCATGAATCAGAAATTGATTAAATCAGAAACTTACAAGAGCCATTTTAGGACGTAACTTAGGGGAGCGTCTAATGCAGAGGGTGGCAGCTAATATCATTCTTCCTATCTGATCCTGGTTGTAATAACTTCCTAGGCAAGGATCCAATAACTGAGAAATTTTCCCTTCCTTCAATATCGGCATAGCCTAATTGGCATAATCAAATTAGTTTGAAACATCAACTAAGCAAAATATAAAACAGAAGTACTGATTAAAGAATTTCTAACTTTGGAAAGAAAAAAATTGAGCCATGCTTAGTATCAACAATAATGCATTGAGGTCAGTTTCAAACACAATTATCTCCGTTTTAACATGAAAACATTTCTGAGCATTGGGCAACAATATGAAATAGAGGAGAACATACCCACATTACAAGGCTTTCTTGTCCCCTGGGATTGTCACTGTTGATCGGTTTCCGACCTGAAAGTAATTCCAGGAGTACGACACCAAATGCATATATATCAATTTTCTCACTTACTTTGCCATACATGAAGTACTCTGGAGCGAGGTACCTGGCATTTAAGAGATTTTTAACAACCATGTATGACTGATTCAATAATGATTAATCCAACAGATTTTAGACAAATTTGTAGTCGAATGATTAAGATTGAGGCTATAAACAAAATCAAAGATCCATTAACGAAATATTATTCATGTAACTAACCTAAATATAAAAATCTTGGTTTTGACAATCTTGAGAACTTGAAGATGTAATTATTTTACATTACCATGCATTAAAATTCCGTAAGAAAACTTGTGAGGAAAAATGAAAAATTACATAATAAAGACAACCATATATTTTGACTGACACCAAGAAAGAAAAAAGCATGGAAAACTACCCAAATGTTCCAGCAATATCAGTGCAAATTATATGGGATGATGAGGAAGCCCAGCTGGCAAGACCAAAATCTGAAAGCTGAAAAGCAATAAAATTTCGTGAAGGAAAGGAAACTTTTTTTTTAAAAGATTAAGAAAGAAAAGCACAGAAAGCAAGATACTTTCGCCTCGAAATCCCGTGTGAGAAGAATGTTAGAGGACTTCACGTCTCTGTGAATCACAGGTTCATCACATCCATGGTGGAGATAGTCTACAGCCTCTGCTACTCCAAGAGCGACCTTAAATCTCTCTTGCCAACCAAATGTACTTGAATCCTTTTTGTTACCTTGATCAGAAAAAATGTGTTCAGTGGATGAGAAGGAAAAGTTTGTTAGGTAATTGTCCAACTGATATTTTACCATGAAGATTCTCTTCTAAGCTCCCTCTTGACAGAAAATTGTATACCAAGAGTAATTTAAGGTCCTCAAAACAGAAACCAGATAAAGATATAATGTTCTTGTGACGTAAAGATGTTATGATTTCAATTTCCTGTACAAACTCTTTAAGGACATCTCCAGATGGTTTTAAGATCTTCACTGCCAGTTCATTGCCATCTGGAAGACAACCCCTATAAACATGGCTACTACCGCCTTTACCCACCATATTCTCTAAAATGATTTATAAAATATTGTTAGAAAATCCAAAATTAGTTATTTATCAAATAGAAAAACCATGAAATGAGAGAAAAACAAACCGGGAATGAAGTTTGAGGTTGCTGACGAAAGTTCCTCATAGGTAAATAATCTGCAAGTGCAGGAGCACTTATTAGTCAATGACAATAACTCTTCTGGAAGGCTTCCTAAAGATTGATGAGTAGCCGTGATGGACGGAAAAGAAGCATCCTCCCTGTCAACATTTGAACATTGATCCAGATCAGATTTGCACTGTTCCAGATCTGAATTTGCAATAGATGAAGAACAAAAATCCTCGGTCATAGACATTGTTCTCAAATGTTTCTTTGATAAAAAAATCCGACGAAGGTTTGGCCAGCTGGTATTTCTTTGCAGTGATTGTCGCCATGGTACCAAAGTAGATGAATTGCCCTCACTGTCATTGCTAGATGAGGGTGGCTCATTCATCACCCGAGCATCATTATTTTCAGATCCGCTCAAAGCTTTTTCATTAGTCACATTTCCCTTTAGATATTTCTTCAAACCTGAAACATATTTTAGTAACAAATGACGGGGAATGCCATCCTCCTTTACATCCGTCGTTGAAGCCTTTTTACTATCAAGTACTTCAAATCTCTGACTGGGTGAATAGCGAACAAAGCCAACACAATTTCCATTGCCATCCTTATCTACAAAAGCACCACCCAAAACGAACAGGAAGTAACAACATTTAATTCACTCAAAAAAGAAAAGAAAAAAATGATGATAAATTAACTTAGAATAGCTTATTTTGCGACCTTGAACTTTGTGGGCAGATAGAGTTACTTCTCTACGAAACAAAATTTTGCCATTGTTAACTGCAAGAATTTGAAATTTTTTGGATAATCTTCTTGCACAATACTTGGCAACAGATGCAGATGAATGAATTCTATGGCGAGATTTGGAAATTCCAACAATTACTATGGCCTCATCAAACGATTCAACTTCTCGTTTGATGATTTTATGAACAGGAGATCCACGGCATACCTTCAGTTTCAAACATACCTGGAAACAAAAAATATGAAGTCCACAATTTTTAATCTATGAAACATAGTAGTGACAAATGTATTATTTCTCCAGTTTCTCCACAACCAAAAGCCAAAATAAAAAACACAAGGGAAAAATTCCGACATCCTCAAGAACGGAGTACTGAGAAATGTATAATTTCTCCACTGTTCTCAGTAACCAAATGTCGAGTGACAAACAAAAACGAAGTTTGGCATCCTCGATTTTCTTATCAATAGGGCAGGTAACTAAGAAATGCATAATTCCTCGAACTTTCTCTACAGCAAAACAGAAGCCGAAACAGACCTGCTTCAGGTTGCAGAAAGTTTCGTACACTGACAGAACGGAATGCAACTCCTTCACCAAAGATAGCAGCGACGACGGAGTCTCTGAAACCACAGTCAACAAACAATACGCCCAAAAATCTCGCACAAATCAAAATCCAAACAGACAGTATTACAGCGTGAGGCAAGAGAGAGGAAGAGAAAGTTACCAGTGAAGGCATCGAGGACGTGAAGTGCAATGACAAGGTCACCAGGCTGAGCCACTTTAAGAAGAGTCCAAGTGAGCAATTCCCGGCTTTCCAACTCCAACTTGACACCGACAACCACCGTCCGGCCACTTCCGATGGCGGATTCGCCGACTGTGGCATCGCCAATCAAGTTCATCGGCAACGGCTCTCAGTTTCTCTCTCTAGTCTCACTCTCTCTCCTGAACTGGTTGTGCGAAAGAGACGAAAGAAACGCACCTCGAAGTCTCAACAACTACATGGAGCATCACGTTAGAAAAGTGGAGAAGTGGCAAGGCAGCGAATCATTGTAGAGAGAGAAGGAAGAGAGAGAGAAATGGAATTCGAGCTTTCCCTTTTTCTAACTGTCTTTCGGACCAAAGGGTACGGTGTTTCTCATTGCCACTGGGATCGACTCATTTCGACCAATCGGCAATCAGGACGATGGCAACCGTTGGATTTTATCTTCTACCTTTTTCCGAACACCCAAATATACTCTAGATAGTAATTTATTCTCTGTAATTTTAATATTTTTTTAAAAAAGAATTAGCAAAAATTCCCTTAAAATATACGCTCAGAAGTATTTTTATTAACAAACCCAATCTTAAACTATAAAAAATTAACAAAATAAACATTCTAATGACTCTTTTTTGGTAAAAAAACGCAATTTCGATGATCACTTCAATCCACAATCGATCAAACTTTATTTTAGGTCATCTGCTCGTATGTATATGCAACTCCACAGTCACTCTAATGATTAGTGGGCATCCAAAAAGTTGTGTTCAACCTATATTTTAGGCGACTTCCACGGGCCCTCGCTATTTAAGTAGGAGTGCCCACTTCACATGTCTGTGGGGCGACAAGCTTTTGAATCTATTTTTTTAACGGAAAACAGGATTAAAAATTTATTTTATGAGTTTAACTTTTAATTTATTAATCAAAATAATTTAAGATTTAGTTATCACTGATTCTATAATTTAAAGTTTTTTGTATCAAATATCTTTTTTTTTATGAAATGGACACTTTCAATTTTATTTAGAAATGGTTCGACCAATCTATATTCGACATTAAAATTATCAGAAAACCTATGTGATAATTTTTTAATGGTGTCCTATATTTATGGTAGTTACACTACTTTTATCATTTAAATAACAACATTTTTTATAATAAATTTCATTTAAAAATGACTTGCAACATGCATTCCAATTCCATATTTTAACTTATATCAATGGATTGTATAGATAAATGTTTGTCACCCGTGCCTTCAAAAATAAAGTTGAAACTATAACAGTGTTAATGAGAACATTAAAATTGCAATAACTTAATTGAAACGACTTAAGAACAAAACATATTTTAAGAGACAATAATTCATTATATTTTCAATAAAATTAATAAATAAATGATACATCATAAAGTTATTTTAAAAGCCAGACAAACGGTGTAATATCATCTATTAATAAGGAAAAATATGTCCGAGATAAAAAAAAAATGTAAATTGCAATTATTTTAATTTAATTAATTAAAATTATACTAATTAGATAATGATTCCACGGACAAAATAATTAGACTTCTTAAATATACAAAAAAATAAATAATTAAACCACTATTGTGTTTTTTTTTTTGTCACCACACGAAATATGGAAAATTATTGTAGAAGTTAAACTGTATTATAATACTTTAATTTTACACTATAATATTATTTTATTAATTAGCGTCGATATTTTAAATGTTTATAATCTACCATAATTATTATATTAAGAAATAAATATATCAACATGCCAATTGACATTTAATTTTACTCATAATTAGTGTTACTGTTAACATGATTATGATGCACCTTTTGCACAAATCTCAAAATTATCATCAATCTTATATATCCTATTTCATTTCCATGGTTAAACTGTCGTTAATCTTAAATTTGTTTCGCGTGATCAACTAAAGTGTGCTATAGGGAGAACCAAATTGGATCCCAACATAATTTCTTGTTCATTTCTAATTTGGTTCCTAGTCAGTTCCTAATTTAAAAAATAAATACTTTAATTTATCTTACAATAAAACATATATAGATTATGAATCACTATCAAAATAAAAAATAAAAAAAAAACACTAATATATATATAGTCTTATAATCAATAATTAGAAAATTCAAGTAGTAATTAGGTAATTCAATAGTAAAATCTAATTATCTAATTACTAATAAATGCAATCAAATAATCTAATAATAATACAATTACTAAGTATGCAATAGTCTAACATTTCAATTACTAATACGACAATTCAATACTTAGATACTAAATAATGCAATTCAAGAATCCAAAGGATATCTAATTAGTCATTCTTATCACTAATTATATAATTTAGGTAATTCAAATAATATGAAATTCAATAATGAATTTGTTAATTAATGCAATCAAACAATTTAGTTACTAATTCAACAATAATTTAATTACTAATTAAGTAAAAATTTAATATTTCAAGTACTAAATTAGCCAATAGTCTAACTACTAAAATTGGGCAATCTAATAATTCAATTACTAAGAATCTATAATCCAATTATCAAGGAACAATCCACCAAATAATCTAATCATGTAATAGCGATCTAATTTGTACAATTCAATAATCTAAGTACTATTGCTAATTAGGTAACCTAATTACATCAATTTTCAAGTAAAAACTAATTTTAATATTTAAATTTTGATTTGGTTTGATTTTCAGATGTTTTTTTTTGGCCTTTGAAAAGAAAGAATATAATTTTAAAACTTATATTTTTTATTTGGCAGCTTTTTGGCTCGGTCCGGTTCTTGGCTTTTAGAACCCATAACTGAACCTAAAACTTAAAACAAATTGGTCGGTTTAGATGGGTTCAATGGGCCTAGTTTGGTTCTTCTCACCCCTATAATTTTTTATACAGTTTTTGTAAACTCCAACCCAACCTCTTTTAGCTCTGGAACGTGACCTATTTTTAGTTTTAAATTATTTAAAACTCTTCCAATAAGTGCGTTTTTGGCGAATCAAATATTGCTTAAGCAGTAACTGCTATCAGTTCAACCAACTGTAGTAATTTGGTTTAAAACTCAAGATTTATGATTCCAATTAGTGATATTATTGTTTTATTTCATTATAAATTTATGGATATGTAAATTTTTGTACAAATTAAACCCTGAATTTTACAACTTAAATATTAATTTTTTTAATGAAAGAAATTTGAAATTTGGGATTTGTCAACTTAATCGTTGATTTTTTTAAAATAAAATGAACCTTGAACTTTGTATGGTGAAAAAAATGAGCCTTGAATAATTTTTTGGTTTTGTTCGATTTAGTTTCAATATGAGATTAGTTTTAGATTTTTTGAGTTTAGACTCCGTTTGAGTCAGTTTGCACTTGATTTTGAGTTGGTTTTATGGTTAGCGTTGGTTTTGTTCAATTTTTATTAATTTTAAAAATTAAAATGAAAAAATATATAAATACTATAACCTTAAATCAATTAGTTTATTTCCAAAGTAAAATCAAGAAGAGTCTAAATTATACACAGTGCAAAGTGAGAGTTTATTTGTTCGAAAAAATACAGATTCAAAGTTAAACAAACATCAAGTTAGAGGTTCATTTTGTTATAGAATAAAGTTAATTGAAGATCAATGGTTCCCAAAGTTCACTATTTATTTTGTACTTCATTTTTTTTTAAAATTTTGCAAAGTTATATTGGAGATAATATGCAATGGTAATAAAAGCTGCTAAAAATTGTTGGAGCTGAGCAAGCTAGAGTCTTGCTGATGTGGAATTATACTCAGAGCGGCCGTTATTTTTTCTGTTTCAATCTGTTGAGCTTTACATTCAATTTCTTATTTTACATTGTATAAATAAAAGAGCCGAGCTCTATGTAAAAAGTTAACGATGATGAATGCAATCTAATAGTTTTTTTTTTAATCTTTTTCTAGTATTTTTCTTGTAATATGGTATTTAATGTGCTACGGATTCCCTCAATTCACAATCTAGCATAAAGGTTCTTTAACAATATTTTTAATATTTATTTTATAGGTGTTTAAAAAGAAAAAATGATGAATTCAATTCATCAAGCATCCAAATATGTCATGATGTTATTCAAAATAAAACATAAGTAGAAGTTCATGTACAAATTTAGGAGAAATGTGAAGCAACCCAAAACTGCCTACAATCTGATCTCCGTGGGGTATTTATTATTTTTAGCAACCTCTACAATCTTATATTAGAAAGTAAGATTCTTAACAATTGTAGTTGACTTCCCAAGCTTTTTAGAATGTGGTCTTTTTGATAAATTTGGAGATCATTTGCTATGCTAAAAGAGCCATGAACAGAGAGCGTCAATTTGCCAAAGAAGCCCGCATCTTCCTAACTCCGAGTTGAAGACTATGTCACTTGAAAGAGGAGCTTGAAGATACTTATTTGGAACTTTACAGCATAATGTCATTTAAGGATTAATTTAGATTTATGTTTATTTATTTTATGCTAATTAAATTGTTTTTAAACTCAAAGTAAAAGTATTACTCGTCTAGAGTATGTTCTAGCCAAACAGGTGTGCTATGAGAGTATTTTTGGTAATTTTCTTTTAGGACATTAACCCTAATTTTGAGGGAGTATTTAAGCTCTCTCTAAGAGCTGCCCTAAGTAGTTGATTTAGATAATAGAACATTTGTTAAAAAATGTGGAGATTTCTCCATAGCCAACTCTCTTTTGGTGGTTTCATATAATCGAGTTTTGTGTAGAAATTGGTTTCATTATGTTTGTAAGTTTAAGGTGATGTATCTTATTGTTATATCTTTCTCCACCTTCTTCCATAGAGGTAAACATCTCCAGCAAAGGTATAGAAACTTACAAGAGAACCAAGTTGGAGTGTTTTCATCAAAGGAAATCATTGAAGTCAATAAGCACAGACATGGTGTCTATTCGAATGAGCTTGCACCCTGTCGACCATAACACTGTCATCCGAATGCATTTGCTTACTATTTTTGGAGGGCTTCTTCCTCACTTACTGTAATGATCCAGTTATTTATTTACTTTAAAAATACATGAAATTTAAAAATTTTCTTTTTTTTGTAAAACGCAGAAAACCCTTTTAATTTAAATCAGAGTTCTTTTCTAAAAAATCGGACCGTTAAAACTCTTTCCTTAGACTTGTTATAAAAAAAAAGTGAAAACTATAGTTATAAAATCTTTTCTCCAAACATAGTGGAAGCGTAAACAATTCATTTAAGAAATACTAAACAAATTAATACGTGTTAATTACAAAACACTTTTATCTTTTACTTTCCTTAGCTTAACCAGCTATAAGTCTGTCCGTGCAAATCCTTCATCAACTGCTTCTTCATTTGTTCATCATTTTCTCGTACGTGTACCTACACTATTAGCAATTGTGAGCCCGAGGCCCAGTAAGAAATGAGGTATGCAGTATACTTTATGCCTCTCTTTAGTTCTTTTGGAATGACTACCACCTCTAACTAATCTTTTCTTTACATTTCATTCTTTCATTTCTTTCATTCATAACTCGTACATCGAGCGGGAGATTAGAGAAACCCTTTTGGAGGTATAGTCTTGGTCGGCTTCTAACCACATATGGTAGCTGGTCCCATTCCCGACGAGCGGGAGATTGGTGGAATCCTGTGGAGAGGGAGTCGCCTATCAGATACTAACCACCTATGATAGACAATCTCGCAGTCCTGACAAGGAAAAGGTAACATTCTTTTCTTCTCATAACCCTTGAGAGGGTAGTAAATATATCTGTCTACTGGCCAGATCTGCACTACCCTCCTTCCATTCCCCAACTCCCCATTCTTCTTCTTTAATTTTTTTTTTCTCACTTAATGTACATGAGTACCAACCCCCCAAGGGTGATACTTCCTACTTGTTTCTATTATCATGATGCATGTTGATACAGTATAACATAACGAAATGTAAACAGCAAATATCAATGAATAACAGTAATTAAAAGCGAATAAGAGGACGAATATACAACGAATTGAAACAGCAATGACATGCTTGAATTTGCAGGACATAACAGTGAAAGAAACGACAATAATCTAAGCATACTTGGCAATTTAAGGAAAGCGGTAACAATACAGACATGCTTGGAAATTTAAGGAAAGCGCTAACAATACAAACATGCTTGGCAATTTAAACAAAACAATAATCATATGCTAATATCCTAAATATGCTCGAAATTAAACTAATAACATACGATTTGCATAAGCATGATAATTAAAGCAACATGATGGAAACGTAACAAACAATTAAAGTAAAGACACTGCTAATGGTGTAGGGCCTTCACTGGTCAATGACTCTACTCAATTTCTTACCTCAAAGCTTTACTGCGTTTAGCACTTAATCGTTATCCTTCATTTCCTTTTCAATACCTTCATAATTAAAACATTTATTCATTAATAATCGTAACTTATTAATTTCATTATTTTCCTATCCTTAATTATATATTAATTCTAAGAACTCGTCAACACCTAAAACGAAACATAACTCATCCTAGTGTCCAATTGATGTATCCAAAGAGTGCATGATATCATTCCCAATTAATGTCGTACCAAAATGTTATAATCCACGTACGTTGAATAACAATTCCATTAACAAAACTCAATAACCAACAAAGCATGCTCATTATTCTCTTTATCCAAATAGAATGGCAGCAGGCAGATCATCCCAACGTATATAACTAACAGCTCATAAACTTGTCACGATCAACAACAGAGAGCACATTCACAACTTCATACTAATCACTTAGAGATTATAAACAACTCATCAATCTAATCCAATTTAACGGATTATTCCAAATTCTTAACCAATAATTCAGTTAGCAGTGACAAAACCAAAGTACATATTTTACATTTACCAAACAACATTCATTTTTCCAAAGAAACAGCGAGCATACGTATTTCTCATTTTTCATTAACAATTTCCTAAGATGTAGAACAACCAACCTACCAACAGAATACATTTCCAGAACTCAACACTATCATTCACAAAACCAAGTAAATAATCCATGATGTTCAACAAAGAGAGAGTTCACAAAGTACTAAACCAATAATAGAGCATCGATCCTAACCAACCCACAAAGATAGCATAAATCCAATTATTGTCCAAAAATTTGTAATTAGTCATGTAGAATCAATCAAGGCTATCACAACAGGGGAAAAATCATTCGACAACAGAGAATGTTCCCAAACACAACACGTCCATTAACATAGTGGGAACATCCATAAGAAATCAGATTAAGGTGAAGGAATACCTCACAAAGAACACACCCGAGAGAACCCTACTCCTTCACCCTCTTCATCCTTATTTCCCCTTCGGCCATAACAATAGCGATAGTAGCTCATCTCCTCTCACATTTCTCTTCTCTGAATCTCCAAATTCTCCAGAACACTCGTCCACATCCAGAGAGCTTCCTCCCCTAAGCCATGCCTCTGCCTCTGCATTTCAACTCACCCGAGAGGCATTCCATGCCTTAAGCCATACCTGGACATCAGCACCATTCCACGCACGTCCATGTTGTCATCCACGCCATTACTTCCATCAGAGTAGGGCCAGAAGAAGAAACCAGTTCGGGCTGAACAGTAATTTGCCCAGCCGATTCGAACTCGAACCGCCAACCAGCCATCGACCCGAGGCTGGAATTGCCTCTAGCCATTGACCTGATGCCAACCTCCTCTACCGATTACGTCCCTACAGTTGCCATTCCATCGACGCCTGCACCACCAGTCACTTGACGCCCACAATCAACAGAACAACAATGCACATCGTTGCCTCAACCAGACCCGCGAGCCGCAACTTGAAATCGCTTGATGCTAGCTGCTCGCCATTCGTTGGATGACATCTCCCGTGTCTTCGTTTTCCACCCTCGTCTTCATCTTCTCCTTCTTTGTCACTGGCTCTCTCCTCTTCTCTGTCCTCTCTCTCGTGAATGGCCGAAGGCCAAATGAGAAATCTCCCCCTTCCTTATCTTCTTTCGTTTTCCAAAATCGCAGCAATTGGCGTGAACCGGTTCTACTAAACCGGTTCATGCCTTCCTCTCAATAATAAATCCCTCATTTTTTTTATTTTATCCCTTATAATTCAAATCTCATCTTAATTCTTCACTAATTATTCCCTAATTTAAAACAAACCCAATTAACCTCACTTCTCCTTCCCTTTTTTATTAAAAGAAAACTGAGCCACATAATTTTTTGGACCCAGCCGAACCAACCCGGTTCAATCTATTATTCTCCCTTCAGAATTGTGATTTCGGATGAGGGAAGGCGTTCGCCCCTTTGTCCGTGTGCATCAAAAAAGTCCAATAAATTTGACAGATTCAAACTCTTCCCATTCACCATCGTCCGAAATCTCGCGTCACAGACGAATTAGGACACGAAGCGTCGTCCCCGCTCGTCCCAAAACGCGAGGGATGACAAGAGGTGCATTTCGGAGACGCCCAGTCCTCGTGTCATCCGCGTGCGTCTGAAACTCCAAAATACATTTTTTCAATTTAATCCTAATAAATTCCCATAAATTCCTTAAATTAAAATCTTAAAAATACGTCCTTAATAATACCTTGATAATTATTCAATTAATCATAATACCCAAAATTACTTTCTAATTATCCTTATTAAATTATATTATGAACAGTCGGGGTATTACACTTACAGGGTAAGATGTGCACCAAAAATCAAGTCAAAAGGACGTACATTTCCGAAGATATGTTTTCCTCAAATTGGGTCAGTTCTTTCCTTATTCGGTACCAAATTTCAAGAAATTTCCATTTTTCCTCATTAAGGTGGTGCATCAATATCAAAGCATATATTCTAATCGATTCTCTTTGCATAAAGATGAGTAAAGGTAAGTCTACTGCAAGAACAACAACAAATTCTTCATCTTCTACTTCTATCATCAATGATCCAAGTGATCCTTACTTTCTACACTGTGGCAATCATCTAGGTTGTCTTGGTATCTCATCCAATGGATGAAGCCAATTTTCACACCTGGAAACAAGCCATGACCATGGCGCTAAATGCTAAAAACAAATTGCAATTTGTTGACAGTACAATTCAGCATCCTTCTCCTTATGATAGTTGCATCAATAGCTGAAATAGATGCAATAGTGTGGTAACCTCTTGGATTTTTAACTTCGTAAGTAAGAAAATTGCGAAAAGTCTGTTATACTTGAATTCTTCCATGGCAGTTTGGAAATATTTGCATGATTGATTTAACCAAGGACATGCACTATGAATGTATCAAATTCCAATCAATTGTTATCTTTATCATAAGGATCAATGGATGTTAATAGCTACTATAAAAAAAATTTAAAATTCTATTGGATGAATTACAAAATTTCAGACCTTTACGACATTGTACATGTGGTGGAGCTTGGTTTCTGATAGAACATCAACATCAGGAATTTGTTATGCAATTTCTAATGGGGCAGAACAACTCTTTCACTCAAGTCAGGAGTAAGGTATTAATGATGGACCCTTTACCTTCCTTGAGTAGAGTGTTTTCTTTGCTAATCTAGGAGCAATGACAAAGGATGATTAACCTGCCTCTAAGTGACATGAAGGAGAAAATGACATTTATTTCAAACACACCATCTCAACATTCAACAGCTAGTTATAAAAAAAAAAGCAAGCAAGATAGACATTTTTGTACACATTGTAAGATGGTAGATCGTATTGTGGATAAATGCTACAAAATACATAGATATCCTCCTGGATATATACAAAAAGATAGGAATTATTTGAAGAAAAATTCTGCTGATGTGAATTTCCTAAGATTGTAGAATGGGAACTTGACAGAAATGGATTCTGTCAAATCACTCACTGCTAATCAATGTCAATAATTTATTGCTCTTTTGAGTTCTTAGCTGTAGCACAATTCTTCTCATTCCACTTGAGGAGGCATATCAGCTATTAATACTTCTATTTCAAACTTCATAGGTATTTGTTTTTTGTTTCTAATGTATTTGTTAAGTTTGAAAATTCCAACTCTGCATGTTGGGTGTTAGACACATGTGCTACTTATCATGTTTGTTTCAATATCTCTTCTTTCTTTGCATCTCATCCTGTATAGAACAATTTTGTTACTTTACCTAACAATTCTAGAGTTCCAATTGAGCAAATTGGCTCTGTCAAGTGAACTAATGATTGGACTCTTCATCACCTTCTTTATATCCCATCTTTTCGTTTCAATTTGTTGTCTGTCAGTGCCTTGTCTTCCACTTTAAATTGTTCTATTTTTTTCATTCTAATTCCTGCTTGATTCAGGACCAATCCTTAGCCAAAATGATGGGGATGGGTAATCCAATTGGAAATATATACATTCTTCATAAAATCATCAAACTCCTGATATTGCTTTTTTTTAAAAAAGGTCGACAATCTAGCTAATGACATTAGGTTTTTTTGGCATTGTCTGTAATACCCCGATACTATTTTTCTCGTATATGCGATGTAATAAAATTTTGGAGATAATTATATATTACATTGCATATCTATACATGTAACGACCTAGATTTCTTAAACCATTTTAAGAACTTAATTAAAATCATTTGGGGTTATCAGAGTGCATCAAATCCGAATCATTAATAAATTTCATTCTTTCATGCTTAAGAGAAATAATTAATAAATAATTGCGGAAGCATACTTAAACGAGAAAACTACTTTTACTGAAAACGGCATTCAAAACATAGCATTCAAAACATAATTGAAGTTCAAATCCAAAGTTATCGAGATTACATAGCCCAATTGTTCAAATAAAAACACAACTGAATTTTTAACATTTCTTTTTCTTATGTCGTACCATACCATACTACTACTCCGCTGGCGCCATTATCGGACCAACCGCAGGCTCCACCGGAATGTCCTCTTCCTTAACCGTTGGCATAACTCCCTCGTTACCTACACCACAAGTAAGGACGTGAGCTTACGCTCAGTAAGGATAGGGGAAAAACAATTATGCATTCTCTCTTTAGTCCTTGTTGGATTGAGGGCCACTCAACCCAACTCTTTTCATATCATTACGTTCGTTTTCTACATTCGTTCGTTAAAACTCGTACATCGAGTTTGGAGATTGGAGGTTTTCCTTTGAGATGGCATAGCTGTACGGAAACTAACCCCTTGTGGGCTACTAGTCCCTTTCCCGTCTTGGTAGGGGTGTATCCTAGTAGCTAGGTTAGCTCCAGACTACCCATTTACCCCAACTCCCTAGTCCCGGCATATACCCGCCTTTAGGGTTTTTCTTATCCCGGCATATACCCGCATTTAGCGTTCCTTTTCATTTCCCAGCATATACCCCCCTTTAGGGTTCTTTTCATTTTCATTTCCATTCATTCTTCCTCACTCATGCATATGAGTACCACCAGAGTGGTTACTCCCTACTTGGTTTCTATTAATCATGGACTCAATCTAACTTTCTCCTACACAACATTACACCATCACAAAACAAGGATCATAGAGAAACAATGCATATATAGAAGAACAACACGATACAATTCATGCTTCTCTTATAATTTCATTTTCATTACCTTTCCTCCTAGTGATACAATTGTAGCATGTTGATTAATTTTACACTTTCTCTAACTCGTGTCTACTTTCATTCTGTTATTAATACCAAATGTAGCATATAACAATGGAACACAACATACTTATGCATAAGAAGAAAATAACAAGTAGTGTATTCATGCCCCTTTATATTATTTAATACTCATCACATCCTTAACATACTTATATATGCTTCACATTTACAAAAGGAATTCTAGTAAATGAACAGTTTTAAACATTGAGCATTTGAATATTCTACTATCATAGAGAAAGTTATATATATAAAAAAAAAAACTAGAAACAGAACATAGCCAAAATACAACCACTAAAAATCCCTTGTTCTATCTATAGCTTCAGAAATTTGTTCTCATGTTTAACATGTTAAACGTGCTAAACTAAGGAAGACATGCATATCAAAGCATTTGCTGCATAAAACCAGAAACTATAAAAAAAACCAAAAACTATATCTCACATATTTCTTCCTCTTTTACATTTCCTTTACTTAGAATCCCATTTTTTTCTTTTAACACATAAGTCATTAACATATCCTCAATCCAAACACATAAGTCATTAACACCAGAAAACTACAATACTAGAAGATTTATTCATATCAAGGACTTGGTTTCATTTTGCATCATAACCATCATCTTCATCCTTCTATTTGATCTAGTACATCCTAGAATCATTTCATGCTATATGATAAGTACAGAACAAGAGTTGCAGAAAAGTGTAGCTAAGAGTTGCAGAAATCAAACCAAAATCAATACAAAAATACTTGTGGGTAGGGCTTAGACGGCCAAGACACAACCCATTCCTTACCCAATTGTTGGAGAGCACTCTGCACAATTCCCAGACCACTTTCTAGACACTCCTTGCAACTCTCCTTCCTTCTCTGTTTTTGCAATCCACAAAGGAACATTCCCCTCTCTGCCATTGAATTTAAAAGCACAACTCCACCCTCCAAATCGATAGCTTCAGTTAATGCCTTAATTTCCAAATTGATTTCTTCACGTTTTCGATTCTCCCCATGCTCTCTGCAGCTGGAAGACTTTTTAAGAAGTTGTCTTCTGCTGATAACTTATCGACCCGAACTAGCCAAATCTGGCTCGAACTTCCCGGGTTGCGGTTTGAGTTCGAACCCGCACAGTCAGCATAGGGGACCCATCAACGAATCGAATCTCGTTGATTCACCCCCTGATTTTTCTCATACAGCTAACAAAATTTTCAACAGAAACGCAACAAAGGAGGAGCTTTGACGAACGTACCAAATTTTTGTCGCCGAAAACGCCGCCGGACAGGGCCAATGAGAACCCGAGCCGCAACGTCGTCGCTGTCCGTTTGTGCGTCACTGTAGCTGGACGGTCGTCGCACTCAAAGCGCCCCCTCCCGCTCGCCTCTCGCGTCTCACCATCGGCCGTCCTCTCCATCTCGCCGTCGCTTCGTCCCCACCGATCCCCCTATCCCTTTCTCCCTGCTTCGCTTCAGACGCGAAGGAATGGCCTCTCTGGCCATTCCTTTTGTTTATTTATTTTTTTTTGTAAATTAATTTTTATTTATTATATATATATAATTGTTATTATTATTATTATTATTATTACTTTTAATTTAATCCAATCCTTCCCCTAATTTAACCATTTCCATCTTCAATTTAATTTAATTGAAATTTTAAATCATTTTCGATTTCAAATATTTGATTTAGTCTAAAATTATTCAATGATTATTATCGGTCCAATTCATTTTCTTCCATTTGATTTTTTTTTTCCAAATAATTCTCAATAATTCAAATATACCTAATTAATTTTCAATTATTTTTATTTAATTCCATTTTGGAAATCAGGATATTACAATACATGTTAAATTATGACATGTATTCATGAGGAAAATATTATGGGATAAAAGTTTAGTGGGAAAATGTGAAGGAAATAGGAATCTAGCGTACTCGGATGCATGCAGACAACATGAGGACGAGAAACATCATCCGCACATGCATGGAAGGCAGACCCTGCACTTTGGGACGATGAAGGATGGGTCCTCGCATCCTAAACTGTCCAATTGGACACTTGCAGATGAATACGGACGACTCAAGGACGTGATGTGTCATCCACAAACATTTGGAACGTCGTCCCGGAACTTTGGGACGACACGGGAAGGATTCCTTGCGTCCTAACTCGCCCCTATCTCTATGCGGAAGAATGTGGACGAGGGCGGACAAGGATGAAGTGCATCCGATTTGAATCTGTCCGATTTTTGGACACATTCGGACGAGTGCAGACACTATATGTGGACGCCATTTTGCGTCCGAATGTCACTTGCGGATGGAAATTTGGAAGGGTTAGGACGCAAAATTCTCGTCCCAATTCGTTGTGCTGACAACAATAGTGCAGATTTGGACACATGCGGACCCGGCGAGGACGTAAATTCTCGTCAGAAATATCCTAGATTTGCGTAAATTTAGGGATATAAAATCAGACAATTTGTCGCGTAGTCATTAAAAACGCGGTCCCTCAACAACAAAATCACCCAAACCCACGCGAGAGCTACTCCCCCTCCTTCTCCTCAGGCGTATGGGTGTCAACCCTCCAGGTAGCTCCTCCTTTTAATCTCAGCTAGCCTTCCTCTACTTCCAGTCTGTCTTCTCCTTCCTCTGCGTTCTCTTCTTCCTCTGTGTTCAATTTCCTTCTCTTCTGGATAGCGTGAGTGAAGTCCCTTATGTAAAGAGTGAAGCTGGGAGTAAGAAGCTTGGCTGTCCATGATTAAGTCCATCATCAAGGGTAAGGATTTGGGTAGTCTTGGCTAGGGGAGGCGCTACCCATAAGTAGAGTGCGTGTGTGGTGATTGTTGTTGTAGTTAAATTTTGGTAAATTCTTTAGATGCCTTAAAGTCCTATATTTTCCCTTGGATGCTTTACTCTATTGTGCTATTACATTTCAATACTTGCTTAATATTGGATTTACATTCATTGGATGTTAAGTTTGGTAGTGTTAAGTCCCATTTGATAGTAAGCTTGGTAGTGTAGAACCATGAACTAATGATTTCATTGTGAAGGCTAAGCACGGACATGATAAACTCTATTATGTGAATGTCTGTTAGTGCTTACTTGTGATGCATGTTAATGTTTTACTTGTGGTATCACTTGAATTAATATTGTCTTGCATTTTATTTCCATTATGAGCATGATATTCTCTATTTCGTTCATTGTTATTCTCTGTAATTAACATGTTATTCATAATACCTTTGCTGTTGTTATGTTCGTTGATTTAAAAGCATGTTAACACCTTCGTTGTGGCTACGTTCGTTGTTTAAGCATGTGTAACTAACTCCTTGTCATCGCTTAACATTTTTGCGAGTACATTTAATTACCATCGCTGTTGTTATGTTCGTTGTTTAAAAGCATGTTTAATTAACTCCGTATCATTGTTTAACGTCTCTTCGAACATGTTAAACTAATTAGTTGTAATTTGAGTATGTTAAATTAATTTGAGCCTGTTTAATGAACTATTATTCAAATTTACTGAACTGAGCATGTTAATCAATTCACAAGCATGTTAATTAACTATTACATGTTTAATAAATTTGTAATACCCTGACTTTTTAAATGGGTTGACTATCAGGGTATTACCAAGAATGTACTCGTTAGATAATATATTAGGAAAATTAACGGAAAATCAACGTAGTCAAAAAAATAGAATAAATATTAATTTAATAAATTTAAAATATATAATATTTGAGGTTAAAAATGTAAAGGAATTAAATTAATGAAATTGAGGGGATTTAATAAATTAATTAATTGGGTTAAATAATTAAAGAGGATTTAAAATGAGAAAAGAAAGGGGAAGAGAATTGGTTAATGGAAAATTGGACCGGTTCACAGAATGAACAGGCTGATCGGTGCCCAGAAGGATGGCCTTCAGCCATTCTTTTGAAATAGAGAGAACAGTTAGAAAGCGAGGGAGAGGGGAGCCCGATCGAGACAGAAACGGAGAGAACGAGAAAGAGTGAGATGAACGGGGGAGCGACGAACATCGAGAACGACTAGGCAACGACGACGATCAGGCAAGCTCGGGATGCGTTTGGGGGCTGCTCCTTCACGGCGAGCATCGCGGGTCGCGATTGTGAGCTTAGGCGTCGAGTTGGGGGCCCGGTTCTAGGTGCTGCTCGGCGACGGGATGGCGACGGTGAGACGGACGGCGGTGGCAGCTCGGTGCTGGGTGCTGCGGGGTTCGGCCTTGGATCGTGGGGGCCTCGAGTCGGTGCTGGAACTGGACTAGCTGAAGGCCATGGTCCAGTTGCTGGTTCATGCAGAACCGAATTCTCCTCTTCTAATGCGTGCTCTACAAGTCGACAAGGGGACAGCTTAGACCTCGTAGCTATGGATGACAGGGGAGGGTATGGAGTGCCTCTACCCTGTTGTGAGGCAATGGACAGGGGAGATACAATGGAGGTGTCTTTTCCTTGCTGGTGAAGCCGAGTGCAAGGGAGGGAGAGGAAGGGAATTGCTCTCTAGAGAGCTGAACTGTGAGCAGAAGGACGAAAATGGAGGTAGGAGTTGGGAGTTCTCTGGATGCTGGGGTTGGCCAAGAGCTTCATCTTGGCTGCTGGTGAGTTCTTCTCCGATTTCTTAGTCCTTGGATTCTGTTTGTGGTGTTTGTCAGTCTCTAGAGTGTTTCATTTCCTTGGTTGATGGTGATTATTATGGAAATTTTGGATGAATGAGTTGGGAATTGCTTTGTATGGCATGAACACTCCTTGTTGTTGCTTCTGCATGGTTAGTGTTGGAAATGTTCTTGATTTCTGTTGGTTGGTTGATAATCTGTTGAGCTATGCTTTTAACTATGTAAATGGATTTTTGACTTTTCGTAAATGATTAGTAAAGGAGAATGTTGGGTTGTGGGAAATGTTGAATTTTCTTGTTTATAAATAATGCTTATGGATGGAAGGAAATGGATGAGGGTTGGGATTTGTTGTGATGATGCCTCTATTGGATTTCAATATCTTGGTTCTGTGAATGGAATTGCTGGAATTGATATGCTCTTGTAGATTATGTGAGGGAGTTCAATTATGTGTTGTTATTCGGGTATATGTTCTGTGAAGAATTGGATTTGTGAATTGATTGTTATGTGAACTTCCTGTGATAAATGAATTTTAGAGAATGATAGAAATATAAGTGTGATACATTGTTTTGGTAATTGGTTATGTTTGGATGCCATTGTCAAGAAATCGTGTTATGCATTTGATTGTTATTGGCCGAATATTTCTTTGAATGTTACTGCTCTGTTGACTTTATTGGAAGCATTGATAATTGGTTGTTTGCTAAGTTATGGTTGGTTGTGATCGTTGGGTGTTTTCATAATTGATGTTGTTTCTATCAATTAGAATAAATTGTTGAGATGGTAATATGCTCTGTTGATTATAGTTACGTAATGTTAGTTGTGTGTTGTGATTGTTACAAACTAATAATGGATTGAAACTTTTAATTTATTATTGAATTTGGACTCGTTATATGAATGACTATATTGAGATATAAGGAAATTTCTATGAGAAGCTTATCCGTGAATTATCAAATATTATTAATTTGTAATTTAGTTATAGCTTAATGTTCGTTGTATTGTTACAATGGAACGTTGATATGCTGGAATTGGTTAGTTAATTGACTACGTTGGATAATCTATTGATCTAATTTTTATGCTGGTTAATATCAAGTGTAATGTATTGTGGGAATACTGTGAGATTTAAGTGAGTGTTATGCACGTTGATAAATGCTTTAAACGTTTGGACGATTCAACTGTTGTTTTGTTAAGAATGCATTTGTTGTATTCTATTGTCTTGATTTGGTTTATGGATAATACTCTCTGTTTGACAATATAGTATTGTTGGGCTGGATTAATATATTCTGAATATCAAAAGTTAAGTCGTGCATTGATTGATAGTTGATGTCATTGATTTCATACCTTTCTTGGATATTATTATTGGTCGTCGGCTTTGTTCGGGTACTTATTATATGGGTGGTGTTAGGTACAAAGAAGAAGAGAATAAGGATAACAACTAACTGCTAATGTGCATTAAAGCTTCGAGGTAAGGAATTAGGGATGTCTTGGCCATTTAGAGGCCCTGCACCACAAGTAGTGTGCGTGAGTTGAGTTTATTCTTGGGTGGTTTCATTGCTGTTAGTTTCCTTAAATTTATTGTAGTTTATTTCCTGCAACATTCTTGGTTCTGTCATTGGTTTCCTTAGTCTCGTAGTTTATTTACTGCCATTATAGGAATGAAAATGTTTAACGAATGCTTAGATAAATGAAATGATTAGACGTGACAAAGGATTACTTAAGGTTTAAGGAAACTACATTTAGTTTATAGGTTTACTGCTATTTAGTTTAATTATTCCCCGTGTTAATTAGCGACCATCATTTCTTTCATTCAACGCACATATATATTGTTCTGCTGTATATAATTGAGCATGTTTAACTTGTAATCTTCTCTTAGCATCCTAATCAATTTAGTATAGTTTATTAACCAATTAAGCATGTAAACAATTTAATTAATCTAAGTATGTAAACAATTAGCTAATTAATGGTAATTAATTGGAGCATGCTTACGTAGGTGTAATCACTTCTTGAACATGTAAAGTGATTAATAAGTAACTAGAATAATGATCGTAGCATGTAATTAGCGTAATTAACTAAGTAGCATGTTTGGTTCTTTAAGCATGTTTAGTTAACTAGCCTTGTGATCATAATCTTGTTTGAGCATGTCAATTAACTAATCAGTTGAGCATGTTAATTAACTAATTAGTTATGTATGTCAATCAATTTACTAGTTGAGCATGTTAGTTAACTAATCAAGCATGCAACTAACTAGGAAAACTAATTAGAACAATCGCCTAGAATAATAAATGTAGGAAGCATATAAATGGACTAGGAAGTTAACTAGGGTAATTAACCTGTTAATAAATAGTATGTTTTGATTTCCCTTTTATAATCATTGCATTCTATTATCATTTTTTGATTTCCTTACATGTTTCGCTGTTTACGATTCAGTATTATTATTGTTCTCCTTTGCGTGCCTTCAATTACCACTATTTATTATATGCGCTTTTAATTACAGCTTTGCTTTCAATTACTTTTATGCGTACTTTAATTATTGTGAATGGTATGTTGTGAAACATCATGCATCATGTTAGGTTGAGAATGTATGAGCATACGTCATGTTAATAGAGACTAATAGGGAGTGCCACGGGGTGGTACGCAAGCATACATAAGTGAGGTAAAAAGTTAAGAAAAGTAAAGAAGAAGAAGGGAATTGAGAGAGGATGGGTAGCGGATCCAGTCTGCGATTTAGGCGTAGCCCCTACCTCATAGGGTACGAGAGTTCTAGATGTGAGGAAAAAGGCTAGGTCTGACCACTATGTCATTGCACGAGAAAGACCTCCCAATTCCAGGTCGAAGTACGAGTATGGAATAATGGATCCCAAGGGATCAAAGTAAGAGTAAGTAAAGTAATAAACAGATTAATGACTTAATGAAAGGATTGGTTTGGGTGGCCCCCATTCCAAAATAGACTAAAGAGTGACATTCATATGCATTAAATCATTTTCCTTACTGGGCCATTAGGTTCATAGTTTACTTGTAGTGTAGGTATAGGTAGTTGTACGTGGAACCAACTAGGAGTAGAGAAAAGAAAAGACGGACAGATAACATCAAAGTAGGGATGATGGATTTGCAACCGCGAGGGAGTTCGTGGTTGGCCAAACATAGCAAGGGTAAAAGAGAATTAAACTAAGTTTTCCAAGTTGTAATTAATTGATAACTTCATTTATAAAGGAAAGGAAAGTAGTATTTCAATTACTTAGCATTTCTTCCTTAAATTTGTTATTTACGCTTCCACAAACGTTTTCAATAAAAGACTTTATTTTATAACGCTTCTGCATAAGTTTAATTAATGAGATTTTATAACGAGTTTTATGAATGGTTGGTAGCAATCCGGACTTAGGTGCTCTCTGATTTGGTTTCAAAAAGAAATTTCAAAATTTCACGCATTTTAAAGGATTTAGGAAAATCCGGATCGTTACAAAATTCAAGCTTGATTAAATTAACTAACTCAAGCGGTTGAGTTAGTTAGTTAGAATAATAGTTGGAACTAGTTGTTAACCGTAGCTAAAAACATCATGGTTAAATCATGTTTCATTTCATATTATCTAATTATTATCGTCATATTGTTTGATTAAATAATTAGTTGAATTATAACCTTAGTTGCAAGCATGCAGTAATTATTCCAATTCTGGTAATACTTGCTAAATTGTTGGTACGGTTAGTTACAAATTGAAATATAAACTCTGTGTGATAGCATGCTCCGATCTCTATTTCTATATGTTCCTTTTTGTTGTCGTATCTTTAAGCCCTTTGTTCTTTGTATGTGTTTTACATTCTGTTATTCGATGATTGATTGTCGTTTCTTTAAACTATTGCTATTTACCTTCTGTACTTGCGCTATTTAATTATTATGCCATCATACATCATGCTAATAGAAACAAATAATGGGTGTCACATTGGGGTGGTACTCACATGCATTGAGTGAGGAAAATGTTAAAGAAAATGAATGAAAAAATGAACGGGGAGTTTGGGGGCGGATGGGTAGTGCGGATCTAGCCTGGCAGCTAGGATACACCCCTACCTTATTGGGAACAAGACTAGTTTGCACACAGGAGGCTAGAAGCCGATCACACTATACGATTCCATATGGGTCATTCAGTCTCCCACTCGACGTACGAGTAAAGAACAAACGAACGAATGAAACAAAAAGAAGGGTTTGGGGCAGTATCCATCACAAAGGTTTAGGGCGATACCCATCCCAAAAGAACTAAAGAGAGGCATAAGCATAATGCTCACGTCCTTACTTGTGGTGTATGAAATGAGATGATTGTGCCGGGAGCAGAGGAGGAAGCCTTTCTTGTGGAGCCTGCGGGGTATCCGGATGAAACGCGACCGAAGTAGATGTATGGCTCAAGAGAAAAATAAAGTATTTATTTTGTAAGGGTTTAATGATAAACATGTTTTGTAAAACACTAATTACTACGCCAACCCTTATTTTTGAGTATTAGTTATATTACACCTTTAACCCTGAACTTTAATTAATGCTTTGAGTAATGTTTCTGCTCACGCTCCGCTATGATTGAGAAAATGACTTTCAAAATAAGTTTTAAGTGAGTGGTTTTGACGATCGGGTTTTTTAAGAAAATGATTCTGATTCTAATTTAAAAATTTTTTTAATAAAGATTTTAGTCATTTTATTAAAGTTTTAAATTCAACGCATTTTTAAGATAAAGAAAAAAACTCGGGTCGTCACATTGTCGATTAGGTCATCCATCAAATGTAAATGTCCAACATTTGAAGGACACATTACCAGTGCATTTAGTAAAAAATTCTGTTTGTTCAATTTTTCCATTAGCAAGACAACATTGACTGCCTTTCATATGTCATAATACTATATCTGAAGTTCTTTTCCAATTGATTCATTGTGACATATGAAGACCTTTTCAAACAACCACACATGATGGTTTTTGTTATTTTTTAACTATAGTTGATGATCATAGTAGAGCCACTTGGATATATCTACTTCATTCAAAATCAAAGGTCATTCATATCATTCTGAAATTTGTTTAAATGATAAAGACACAATTCAATCTTACTGCCAAAAGCATTAGAACTGATTGTGCGTTAGAATTCTTGATCAATGATTATTATAACAAAAAAGGTATAGTTCATTACTATTCTTGTGTTAAAACTTCACAACAAAATTCAGTTGTAGAAGGAAAACACCAACACATCCTGAATATTACTCAGTCTCTTCTTTTTCAATCTCATATTCCTCTTAAGTTCTGTGGTGAGTGTATTCTTACCCTTGTATACTTGATCACTAGAACTCCTTCAAAGATTTTATTAAACAAAACTCCTTTTGAAAAATTATATTCAAAGCCACCAACCTTTGATCATAAGCTAATAATCTAGTAAACACAGGCAACATATAACCCTAACTCTTGCGATGTAAGCCTTTCAGCAAAACACAAGCAATATCACACACCTAGTGCTCATAATGCGTTTTAGCACTTAAGCTCTTCCTTTTCGATACCTTCAAAACTAGTAACATTTAATCATCAATAACTATCACAATTCATAGATTATTAACCTCAACATTATCTATACCATTATTCCCTATTCCTAACATTTTTCTTTACTTCACAGTTTATCATTAACCAAAATTGCAAAATGTCAACCCTCAACCTTACCCATCCAAGCAGTAAAATAATTGATGCACTTGTGAAAGCTTTGATACCAAATCATGCACTTGCAGAAGCTTTGATACCAATTGATGCACTTGCGGAGGTCTATTAATTGAATGATGCACCAGCAGAAGCTCACTTAGACACTTGAGTGTAGGAAAAAGAGGGGGACGGGTGTTTGGAAGAAAGACGGAAGTCAAAATTGGTGAAACGGACATCCTTTTTAGAAAGGGGAGAGGAACGTTAATATTGGGAAAGCGACAGACGTCCTTGTTAGAAGAACGAATGTCCCTTATGGCAAAGGAATAGATGGCATTAAGAGCAGGTAGGATGGGTGTTTGAGAGATGGGGAAGATGGACGTCCCTTTTTGAGAAGCGGACGTCCCTTGTAGGAAAAGGTAGAAACATCGACTGGGGGAACAACAGACTTCCCTCTTGAAGGAAGGAACGGACACCCTTTTTAATATAGTGGAGATGACCATTAACAGAAAAGGAAAGAAGGACGCCCTGATTTGAAGAATGTCCATCCTTTAAGGCGAAGAAACAAACGACTGTCATAGGAAAAGAAACAGACGTCTATTTTTAAAGGGAGCAGCCAGCTTTAAAATAACAAAGAACGTCCTTTACAAGGATGGATGTCCCCAATGAAGCAGAAACTTACAGCGAGCCACAAAAAAATGGTGATAGAGAAACCTGAACGGGATGATCTCAATTTTTGTACACACAAACTTGTTCGGATATGACTAACCAAAAAGGATGCGACAAATTGGAGAAATTCCAAGTTTTGAACAAACGTTCAGTTTTCTGTATTCAACTTATTATGCCTTACAAAATTCACTAAGATATGCTTAAATACCCCACTAATTAGGGTTAAGCCTTAATGACTAAATTACAGTAATAACCTTAAAAATAAAACACTAAACGTACAGACAACAACTACAAAATAACCCATAATAAATAATTCTAGCAACAATTAAACTATTACAAAATTAAATTAAATTAAAATTAAAATTAAAATAATAATGAGGCGGAACCTGTGGTACATCATACTCCCTGAGTTGAAAAGGATTTAACCTCAAATCTTGTCTTCCACCTCTATCTTCAACCATGTCTTCCACTCGGATCAAATGGGAAAACTTTGTTAACACCATGAGTCAATTCTTTCATATTAGAGTGCCCATAATAAACAACAATAAAACAATCTTCAATCATCAAATCAAAATCAACTTTTCCACAGCCTAAGTTAGCATCATTATCCACAAAATTCAGAAATGTATCCCAACTGTAATTATCTCCTTTATTAATAACCTGGATATCAAGCTCAGTACCATGGTGTTCTTTAGTCAGCAGCACTTCTATAGTTATACCACTAAGCATGCTAAGGTTAACAACTCCATTTGAAATTCCAATATATAAAAAGGGCTCAATAACACCAGCATGAATGAAATTTCCAATCCGCAGTGGTATAACAGATTCAATATCATCAATATCTTTGATCTAACCAATTTTTAAAACCCATTCAATTAAGAAAATTGATAGCATGTACCTTCCTTGGCTTATACATCAGTTAAGCAAAATTTGCTTCCTTGGAAGTTTGTCTCCATGGGATTGGAGAGTTAGAGATTCTTGAATTTTTGAAAGGAAAGATTTCTCTTGATCACCCTATTCTTCACATGTACCCTCTTTTCTTTAACTACATCCACTAACTCCAAATTCATTTGGCATGGCAGTTCATAATGTGAATTGATGAAATTCACTTTCACTTCTTTTTCGACTAGAGTTAGTTCTATGGGGAGATCCTTGCTCACATGGCTTATACTTTCAGAGAATCCTTCCGAAAAATCTTCTTCCATGCTCTAGAAATCCAAAGATAGCAGTGACCCTTCTTCAGGTAATATGACCACCTCTACAAAATTTTCTTCCTGTTGAGTCGTTGCCAAGGAGTTATCATCACTCCTATCTTCAACCTTCCCATGTTCTTCAACTAAGATCAATTGGTTGAATAGGTTGAGAGCTTACCAACCTTTATGAAGTTGAGAGATTATCAAATAGTTGAGCTATATGTTATAGTGAGTCCTTTGTGTCCAACACCTGGGCTTATTGGCTTTTGGAAACATTCTTCTCAGATCTGGCTAGGGGAAGAGAAAATGAGACAACCTTTGTAAGCTTCGGAGCTTACCTTCTTCTCAAAAGTCTCTTCATCAATTTCCACATTTTGATGCTTTCTTCTCTGTTTTCTTTTCTCTTAGAATCTATTCTTCTCTACCAAAGGGAAGCTTTTCCTTTGAGTTTTGACAAAGCAATTTTCACTTTTCCCTTATTTGAAAATTCGTGAGTTAAAAAAATATCGAATTCAAGCTCTGATACTAAATGATGCACTGGCGAAGCTTACTCGGATGCTGGAGCGTAGGAAAGAGAGGCACAGGTGTTTGGAAGGAAGTCGGGCGACTTTAGAAAAGACGGACGCTCAAATGGGAGAAACAAATGTCCTTTATAGGGGACAGACTTCCTTTATAGAAGATGGATGTCCTTTTTAGCAAAAGGGATGTTGTTTTGAGCGAAGGAAGATGAACGTTTAAAATGGGGAAAGACAAACGTCTTTGTTGGAAGAAGAGACGTCCCTTATAGCAAAGTAATAGACGACATTAAGAGCAGGTGGGACAGACGTTTGAGAGATGGGGAAGACGGAAGTCCCTTTTTGAGAAGTGGACGTCCCTTGTAGCAAAAGGCAGGCAAATGTCAACTGGTGACAACGGACGTAACTCTTGTAGGAATGAACGCCCTTTTTAATATAGCAGAGATGACCATTAACAGAAAAGGCAAGACGGACGTCCTGTTTTGAAGAATGAATGTCCCTTCAGGTGAAGAAACAGAGGGCTGTCACCGGGAAAGAAATAGACGTCTATTTTTAGAGGGAGCAACTGACTTTAAAATAACAAAGGACGTCCTTTACAAGGATGGACATCCCCAGTGAAGTAGAAACTTACAACGAGTGACAAAAAAATAGCGATGGAGAAACCTGAACGGGATGGCTATGCAATTCAATCCTTTCCACTCAGCTAATGACAGAGTTTTGAGTTCGCGTCTATCTGAAGGTGAAAGACAGTCCTTCATGAAGTCACGTCCCGAATCAATGGAGAAGTTGCAAATGAAAGACGGAAACTTTGGAACAAAACTTCTCTGTGAATTGCGGTAGTCTTCCTCCATTAGTAAGGGATAAATATCACTGTGTAGAAAAGTAACAACCTGGTCCGAAAAGACACTACTGTTGTGTCTTTCGACTTCAGTGGCTGCTTCGCAAGAAGTAGCTCCCAACTTAGATCTTCAAAAGTTTTCTACACCATTTTCTGGATATTCTTCTTCGACGGAACAAAGAAGAGAAATGAGTAGTAATAAGAGAAATCACATAAACTTACAAAAGAATATTTCAATTTTTGTACACACAAACTTGTTCAGATATGACTCATCGAAAAAGTGAGGCAGACTGAAGAAACTCCAAGTTTTGAACAAACGTTCAGTTTTCTATATTCAACTCATTCTGCCTTACAAAATTCACTTAGAGATGTTTAAATACCCCATTAATTAGGGTTAAGCCCTAATGACTAAATTACAACAATAATCTTAAAAATAAAACACTAAATATACGGACAACAAAAACAAACAACAAATGGACAACAAAAACAAACAACAAAATAACCAAAAAATAAACAATTCCAACAATAATTAAACTATTACAAAGTTAAATTAAATTAAAATTAAAATAATAATGAGGCGGAACCCGTGGTGCATCAATAATTAAACCACAAAACCTTATTTCCATAACTTATTAATATTAACAGCTTCACCACTAATATTCTTCAATGCCTAACATGTAGAATATAATAGCTTTTATCGAATAAAAACCCCGAAGGACAACAACCACATTTAACAAAACACATTCCTCATGGTGTTAATTCATTAAACAAAGCAAACATAAATTAACCCAAAACAACTGACAAATGTAAGTCCTTGACAATATTTATCCAAGCTGTGATTAAATAAGGACCCAATTCCCATTAACAGATCACAATCCAAAACAAGGACCATTCAACAAATAGAGCCTAACAAACCATAACCAAACGGTAAATAAATAATCCATCAATATTCTTCACATAACCAAGAAGCAGCAACAATAGGGAGCATTATCAATAAGGAGGGAACATATTATCAATTGAGCAACAAGAAGTAGAGACCCATTTCCAAGCAATGGGGCATATTTCATTTGAAACGTTCACAAATAAAACAGAGAGCATCACAACATCCTTTACTCTTTTATTTTATACTTTCAACATAAATCAGCTCATAATCCATAAAAACCAATAATGAACCTTTCTCACCTGAAGAACCCGAGAGAACCAAAGAGCATTTGACTTCCAGCAGCTCCCTCTCTCATTCTCCTTCTTCTTCTTCTTCTTCGTCTTCTTCTTCTTCTTCTTCTTCTTCTTCTTCTTCTGTTTCCTCACGATCTCATTTCTCTCTAAAGACTCCTCTTCCTCTCTCTCTGATGCACCCCAAGACCCTACTACCCGAGCTTGAACCAAGAGGCTCATTGTCTATTTAACTAGTTGTTATTTTGTAGGAAAAACTACACTAAATGATATGGAATATATGCTTGGACGTGAAGACGAGAAAAGCACCAAGACAAATGCTCACATGGATTGACAATGCAAAATTATAAAGTGACTTCTAGACAAGTGCTCACTTGGAGGCAAGAAGTTTCCACATGGCTAAGGCTTAGCTCCCACGGTTTTGGTGTGCACTTTGTGGCCGAGTCCAAGAAGGCCAATTAGAAGAAGTTATGTTTAATTTCCACTTTGACATATTAAATTAGATTATGTGGGATTGATTACTGCTGATTGGATTATATTTTGGTTAATTTTAGGTTGTTTAGAATTGTTTTGATTTGAGGTGCTCAGTTTGCATGTAAAACGAGCCTTTATGCCCAAATTTTGTGAATCTAAGGGCATTTTTATAATTTCTCTTTTACATTCATTAGAGAGGTATTTATCCTCCTCTAATGAAACCCTAATTCAGTTTTGAACCCCCAAATTCACTACTACAAAAATCATGAGAAGCTTGCTCTCTCAAACCCTAGGTGGAACAGATTGCTTCATTGCAAACCTAACACTAAAACCATCTTCCTCTATAGTTTCTTGTTCGATCTTGGAGAGGAAGATTGACACTATCTCTTCTAGCATCTTCATTAGGAGGTGTCCTTGGCGTGAGGAGGTAGAAGATCGAAGCAAAACCAAGGTGGAGTGGCCTTCCTTTGAGGAACCCAAACCAATGAGCCCAATCTTGTGATCTCATTCACACAAGGATAACTTTGGATGCAACTCACCAAAGTGTTTGAAAAAGGAATCACTCTAATTTTGAAATAACCAAAAGCTTTTTGTATTCAAACTTCAATGTCTAAAACATAAGCACGAGAGGGCTTTATATATTTCCCTTTAAGATTTGCCACTTGGATGGTTGCCAAATCCATGCAGAATCGGCTCTTCAATGTCCACTTGTCTTTGGTTGATTAAGGAAGGTTTCCTCAACTCTATTTCCTTTAGTCTTTCTTGCCCTTCAAGCATGTCTTCTTGGGCTCCTTTCCATAGCATTAGGGGTGTGGACCCTCTTTGACTTTCTTGGGTTGATAGCTCTTCTATTTGGGCCTTTGATGAGTTACCTTCCAAATGGATGGAAATGAAGAAGTTGATAAGATCTTAGACCTTTATCTTTGTAAATGAACCTTATAGTCTATCATCCTCTTCGGGTTTTTGAGGATTTGACCGCAAATCTTCTTTCTTTGATATGAATAAAGTAGTCTTCAACCTATTTTCCTTTATTGCTTTGTAATGTTTGGCTACTTGTTCCGGTGGAAGTGGAGTTAGCTTGATTATCTTTCCATTAAGCTTGAATGTATAACAATTGGTGAAGCCATCATGCATAGTTTTTGGATCATATTACCATGGTCTTCCCAAAAGTAGATGACTAGAGCTCATAAGAACCACATTGTATAGTACCTTGTCCGAGAAATTTCTTATAGAGAACTCAATTGGGGCTTGCTTACTAACCTTGATGTCTTCTTTGTCGTTCAACCAACTTAGCTTGTAAGGGGTTGGATGCAAGTTTGTGTCTATTCCCAATTTATTTACTAGATTCATAGAAACCACATTAGCACAGCTACCTCCATCAATAATTAGAGAGAAAATTTTATCCTTGACCTTGCAACGACTATGGAAGATGTTTTCCCTTTGACAATCATCAATGTTTACCTTAGTAGTGAGTGCTCTTCGAATGATCATAAGGAGGGGACCATCTGAGCATATGTTTCAACTTGTTCTTTCTCCTTGTGCATTTCTTGTGTCTCACTTTCATCCTCACGTTCGACCTCACTAGTTCCTTCTTTCAATACTATCACTTTCATATTTGGACATTGGCGGGCATAGTGTCCGATTCCAAGGCATTTAAAACATTTGATTTCTCTTGTCTTTGGTTTTGGTGCTTCCATAGGTAGATCCTTGTTGTCACTTGTCTTCGTAGTAGCACTTTTCATGTCTATACCTTTGTCGTCAAGCTTAGGTGGTGGGTTGGAGAAGCTTGCATTCCTTTGAGGGAGTCGAGTAACCCTCTCTTTCTCTTTCCTTTTCTTTTGTCTCTCAACCTTTAGAGCCAATTTGATCACATCCTCCAGGTGATGTAAGATTGTAGTTCAATAATGTTTCCAATGTCATAGTGAAGTCATTGGATGAACCTTACGATTGTTTGGTCTCCCGGCTCTCTCAAATCACATCTTGTTTATAAGGTTTCGAACTCGGCAACATATTCTTCAACGGTGGAGGTACCTTGCTTGAGACTTTGCAATTGATAGTAGAGCTCTTGATGGTAATGGCTTGAGACGAACTTCTCATTCATGAGCCTTTTTAATAGTATCCAAGTACAGATTTCTTCGCCCGTTTGTCTTCTCTTTGCACTAATGTTGCTCCACCATATGCTTGCATATCCCGTAAACCCGAGTGTTATTAGTTGCACCTTCTTTAGTTCCGAAAAATTGTAGCACTCAAATATTCCTTCCACCTCATCCACCCACTCAATATATTCATGACCGTTGCTGGAGATGTTGAACGCGGGATGGATACCTTGACAATATTTAAATTGTCCTTTTGGGTTCTTTGAGGAAATTTTCCATACTCAGTACCTTCTCTTGCAAAATCTTCTTCATTATCGGAGTGGGAAAGCCTTTCCTTTTGTCGATGTTGCACCATTGTGAGTTGTGCAACTTGAAGTTGAAGTTCTCTAATTTGTTGTTGCATGCTTGAATCGACTTGCATTGAAGGTGGCTCGGAGTTTGGAATAATATTCACCTCGTCTTTGTGTGCCGCTTTTAATGCTCCTCGTGTCATCATAAAAAAAAATTTAATTAGATACTTTGCACGTGACCCCCCTTCAACGTTAATGCCTTTGGCGTCCCTCCTGGCCGTCCATTCCGATCGAGGGACGTTCGTCGCTCGATCCAACGACTATGAATGATCGTCTGCAACACCTTTAGGGGATGGCCTAAATCCATCATGGTCGTCCATTCCGATTGAAGGACTTCTGTCCCTCGATCGAACGACCATGAACGATCATCTGTGGTGCCTTTAGAGGATGGCCTAAATCCATTCTCGCTGTCCATTCCCATTGAGGGACTTTTGTCTCTCATTGCAACGGGCAAGACAGACGTCCCCTGATAATTTACGTCATTCGTCGCCCTGTTGCATTAGCCT
This sequence comes from Begonia loranthoides, assembly GCA_022433065.1. Classification (NCBI taxonomy): domain Eukaryota; kingdom Viridiplantae; phylum Streptophyta; class Magnoliopsida; order Cucurbitales; family Begoniaceae; genus Begonia; species Begonia loranthoides. Next base: position 22,845,186 of record CM039483.1, read on the forward strand.
TGGACATCTCTCGTCGTTGTGGGACATCCGTTGTTATTGCCTTGGACATCTCCGTTCGACGGTCCTTGACGTTAACGAAATTGCAGTGTTAACATCGACAGTTTTTTACGGAAAACGTGACTGCGAGGTAGGCGTTGTTCTTTTACCATAGTTCAGTATTTTAGTTGTCTGTAAATTTTTTTCAAGATTTGACTTGTCGTTGATTCTAAACTAAAGGGTTTGTTTTGTTAATAGAGCATAAATTATTTAATTAGGAATTAGGATGACCAAAATTATATTTTACCTTTATTTAAAAAAAATATATTTACACTGAAACAAATTTATTTTTCGCCTGTACTCAAACTCATTTGAAGTGAAAGTTTGAGCTAAGAAGTCGGAGAGTAGGGGAAGAAATGTCGTGGAGAGGAAAGAGGAAGGAAGGCGATTTACGCGCTGCCGATGCTGATTCTGAAGCTCACAAGAAATCCAAGCCTGACTCCGGCGACGACTCTGACGACATCGTCGTATGTGAGGTCCTCCTTAAGTCCTTATCCCTCTTCTTTTACTATTTCATCTACGCAAGCCATTCTCTCTCTGAATGTTTTCTCTCTCTTTGTTTATTTTTTTTTGGGGCAGATATCGAAGAATCGCAGAGTAACCGTGAGGAACTGGCGTGGACAGGTTGTCGTAGATATACGGGAGTTTTATGCCAAAGATGGCAAGGAATTACCTGGGAAAAAAGGTGCCTCTTCTTCTGGATATTTAAATTCACCTTTTGTTTTCCTTATTTTCTCGCAAGAAAGATTGATTGTTGTTGTGGATTTTGCATATTGTAATAATTTTTTCAGTTGAACTGGTAGGGTTTAAGATTTTTTGTTTTTCCGTTGCCTTGTGCAATGGTTGCTAGTGAATATTACCCAAAACCAGCAAAAAATAATTCAAAGGAAGCTTATAAACGAATATGGAAGAACATTTAATGGATAATACTTAGTACCCTATTTGATCTGGGTGAACAAGAAACATAAAATTTGCAGAAATGGAGGTTCAAGAAGATGGATGGAAGGAAATGATTCTCCAGAAGAGGAATCTCACACTGATGTTTACATAAAAATGCACATCAAACCCTCAAACCATATTCTTGTATATTCTAGTTCATCTTCAAGAAGCCCTTTTTTTTTTTTTATCATTTCCTGAAATAAAATGCAGTACACCATTTGAATTTATGATTTTAGTTTTCTATATAAATGCATATCAAGCTCTTGTACCATATTCTGGTATATTTGAGTTTATCTTTGAGAATTTACCTTTTTAATGATTTAGAAATTTAAGTTCAATGGCCCAAATCTCTTTTTGTAAGGGCCAGTTTCACATCTTAATAGAAATGCCCAGGTAAGGAAAAAAAGGAAAGCAAACTACTCTTTTTTCTTCACCTGTTATAATTTTATTAATAGTGGGTTATAATGTGGTTAATAAAATGCTGATATGATGCTTTCTTAATAATCTAGATTTAGATCTTCTATGACTTCATGGCACCAAATAATTTCTCTAAACTCCTTCCCCTGAAGATTCAACACCACCATAGAAATGTGAAATCTGTTTCTTATAAAGTAGATATGGGGATTTATTTAAGAGAACTTTTGTTTCTTGAAATGACTTCTGAAGTAAGGTTATGTCATGATTTGGTGCCAAACGTTGTTAAACTCTGGCTCAGTTCCAACATTTCAATGCCTAAGTGGCATCCTTTAGAGAGGCGAGGAAGGGTTATTTAGCTGAGAAGGATGGGTGAGGAATGGCATTATTAACGTGAACAGATACTGTATTTTTCTCTCCCATTCTCTAGGGTTTACCCTTTCTCTTCCTTCCTTTTCCCTCTGTATTTTCTTCTCTATCTCCCTCTTTCCCTTTTCCTCTTCTAGTTCCTCCTTCTCAGTATCAAGGTCTGTAATAGGCTATTATATTGAAATAGAATTGTATTTTGATTTCATCTCCATTTGGAAGTATTATTCAGTTTATCATCTTCAAACATAATTAATGGTGTTAGAGTGTCCACGGACCAAGGCTGGAAACCAGATAAAATACATTCATCGAGAACATGAACTGACTAGACAAAGATATTAAAGAGCTTGGATTAATGGCTGCCACTCTAATATCAAGGATGGACTTCCACGACCACGTGATGCAACAATTCAACTTGTAACAGGAGCGCATTGAAGGAACCTTGCACAATTTCATGCAAGGCTCAAATTCAGAGCATGAAGCTGTAATGACCATGCTGGCTCAGTTAATGGAAAGTTGATCGAACCATAAGGGGTTGCATGCTCAGAACTTGGCCTGAGGAACCAGTTCAGAATTTCTGCATCTGCAAAATGGTAAACCTAGAAGAGCATACTATCTTACTGTTCTACAGATCTCCCTTTCCTTTCCTACGCTTTCTGAGGTAATGAATCTGAAGATAGTGCTCTAATTGTCAAGGAATGGGAAGTAGAAATGCTTCAGTATGAAGTAGCTTCAAGCCAGGGAAAAACAATTAGAAGGAGGTCACCTACAAGGCCCCCATTACATTATGTAAGACCTTATGAGTTTGGATTGTGGAAGAAAGGAAGTACCCTACCTGAACAGTTTAGGAGGAGATCATTTGGAACAAGGAGAAAAAAGTTTCCCAACTAAAGAAAATAAAGTCTTTCTCAGTGCTGAAGAAAGATCTTGTTAAAGCTTCTCCTACTAGATATTTGTTAGGAGCTCTTAAGGCAGCCTGCATAAGATTGGACCTGCCTGCTTTGGTTGTTGAGCTAAAAAAGGTCTACTAGTAAAGGAGTATTGAGGGAGAAGTTTGATCCAGTTGAAATTACTCAAGCATATGAGAGAGCTGGAGCAGTATGTTATAATGTAAAGTATTTACGGGGAAATGAAAGTTCTATCTTCAGAAGCGAGGTGAGATTCGGAAACCAATTCGGGAAGTAGGGGAGTCAAAGGAGCTGTGCAAGTGAAAGGCAAGGTTTATCAAATATATTATAGGGTAATTTTGAGCGTAGGTATCAAGCTTGTCTTCAGTTCTTTGGGAGATCATGCTTACATATTTCAGTAGTTTACAGATGAGAGGGCTAGCTGTGTCCAACTTACCTTCTTCAACAGACTTCTTAGAAACCCGTAGTGCTCCAACAAAAGAAATGCTGGGTGCAGTAAGAATGTGTACCCTTCAGCTGTTGGAGCATCCAGATTAGCATTTTTATCAAAACTTCAAAAAGATTCATCTCTACTTATCCTCTCCCAAAAACTGGAGAGAATGTGTAGCAGCAGACTAGTCGTGGAACATTAGATGATTGTAATCCAGTTATTGATTCAGAAAATGGCACTAACAAAAATCATCTGGTTGTTATTGCTACAGAGACTAATAAAATTCTTCAATGAAAGTCCCAATCTAGATGGAGTTAGATTAGATGCGTGTGGATTCAGATTATATATAGAGAGGCATCCTAGGGTAACTTATGAGTTTTGGCCAATCTTGCAGATCTTTGGTGGCTCATCTTTACTTGATTTTGATATAAGTGGCAACATTTCAAAAATTCTTGATGAAATAGGGACATCACGAATCTCGTCAAGGGGTTTGTTCCTCCAACTATTTTGATGTTGACTGGGCAGAGGCTTTTAGAGAGAGATTATGACGGGCAATTGATAACGAGGTTTCGTTTGAAAATTGTCCATATGACCTATCTGACACATCAATCATCATTGTACATTCAACTAAAGTGTAATACATTTGCAAAGCATACCGCTCCCTACTTTGAGCTCTCAGATAATGATATCAGGACCTGCAGAAAGAGCATTTGCTAAATGAGCAACACATGTTACTGTGCTACAGAAGAGGTCTAGTACTTGTGTTGAGGATCACATTTGAGGTGGACTTTCTTCTCAGGCTTTGCCAAAGCGAGAGGCATCAACAGCTTCTTCAGAAAACACCATCTTCAAAACATGTGAGAAAGTGAAATTTTTGGGCAGATTTTCTAATTGAATACCTACTCTTCCAAAACTGGCCTTTTAGAGGACCATCATATGATTTTCGTTGAAAAGTTCTCCTTGCTTTTGAAGAGAATGATTCCTCTAAAATGCGGGTTAGATTTGACTAATCTATTCCAGATGGCAATGATCTTGATGATCTTTGTTAGGATGATCATGGATTATTTTGTTCTGTTAATCATCAACTCGGCATTGATGGTTCAGGAGGTGATGATAACAAGAAGCTCTCTTTTATAAAAAAAAATAAATATTTTGACTGTGAAATTTCTTAGCAAAGGATAGGAAGTCCCTTATAAACCTTTGGAACAAGGTTTATTTGATGGGGAGGGTTGTCATAATTTGGCACCAACAACTTTGGGAAGAAAGAAGTGAATCGACGTCGTTCAACTTTGGCCCGATACCAGCATGTCAATGCATATGTGACATCCGTTAGAGAGGTTGGGAAGTATTTAGCAAAGAAGGATGAGCGAAGGTCATTATTGACGCGAACAGATTCTGTAATTTTCTCTCCTCTCTGGTTTTTTCCTTGTTCTCTTCCTTCCTCTTCCCTATGTTTTTTCTTCTCTATCGTTGTCCTCTCCTCTTTTTCTTGTTCCTCCTCAGCATTTAGGTATATATTGGGCCATTATATTGAAATAGAATTGTATTTTGAGTTTCACCTTCTCCATTTTTAAGTGATTTTCTTGTTTAGCATCTTCAACCACAAGTTAAAGAATAGAAGTTGTATGAAGCTTTCATTATTTTTCACAGACCTCCATTTTAATATTTTCCTTGAAGCTTTCATTATTTTTCACAGACCTCCATTTGCTAATATGAAAATGTGACTTCGTAAACAATTCCTTTGAACCCCCAATTTTGTTAACTTATTCCATGAAAATTGTGTTGTTAGACTTCTAGGGTAATAGCTTAAAATCAATGTTGTTTGTTTCCTTGATTGCTTTTGCACTCCCACAGGATGTGTGTTGCTGTGCTTGGTGTACTATGAGAGAAATGAATGATATATTTGGCTAAATGTTTTTCTTACTGTTAGCAATTTTCTTGGGCATTTATTTATTTTATATTATCTTTGAAATACTTCACATATTTATTTGTTCTTAAATCGGACGCGGGATTCGTAAAATGCCTGGTTGTGACAAATTTGTTTTTTTGGCATATGGGTTCGGTTCAACAGGCATATCACTGACCATGGAGCAGGTATTTTTCTTTCAACATTTACTCATGCATCCATTACAGAAAAGACGGTGTGAGTAGTAGCTGAACAATTTATTTTTTCTCTGGCAGTGGAATGTTCTTCGTGATCATGTTGAAGAAATCGACGAGGCAGTTAGTGAGAACTCTTAGATGATGATTCAGTAAATTTCTTTTGTTCATGTAGATTCCAATGCCTCCCAGCTTATTTTGTGGGTTGGAAGAATATATTAGGATGGCATTTTTGTAAATCTTGCTGGGTTCCTCTTTTGATTTAGCCAGAAAACTAACAGTAAGTAGGCAATTGTTGTTCTTCCCCAAACTCAGTGACTGGAAATTGGAAACTAAAATTGCTGCATTGATTGCATATGCCTGGATTCTATGATGGTTTAGGAGAAATTGTTGAATGTCTCAGTGGAGAAACGACAGTTGAGCTTATCTTGATATGTGCCTGACACAGAAAACCAGTCATTTCTTGTTTTTGTTTTTATATAATTTCCAGGCATATGGACGAAGCTTGGAAATGGGTGTGACGCTTTTTTTAATATAAAGTTTCAGAACTGAAATAAAAATTCATTGGGATGATCATGTTGGGAATGAAATTGCATGGAATATTGTTTATATTCAACTAAATTTATGTGCTGGAAAAGCAGATGAAATAAGTTAGCTTTAGAACCAATCACACACCTTTTCTTCCTCCCTTTTCTTGTCTAGTATTTACCAACCACACGCATATAACAGGGATTGCATCTGAACATCTGCTTACCACACACTCGTGAGAGGGAAGAGAGAGAGAGAGACAGAATGATCATTCATCCTCATCGTCTTCTTCAGGAAGAGAAAGCTACAGACCCTTAAGGGCATAACTCTGACGAGCAGATCTACACCTAAGAAGAACATAAGAAATGAACCTGTAAACAAGGATGAAACACACCATTATGCTCACATTCCTCCACATCCCACCGTTTTCATCCCCATACCCTTGCTCCCTAAGCACATCCTCCCCCTTCACCAGGCACTTTCCGAACATCCCCTCCACACACTTGTCCGGGTCGGAAAACTCGTTCCCCACAAACCCTTCGAACGGATACTTGAACAGCGATATGTAATGCATGAAAATCCAGTAACTCGGAATTTCTTTCTTCGATATGAAGTAGCCGGAGAAGAGAAAGAACGACCCCATCACCCCAGAAATCACCGAGTTTCCGACAATGAAATTCGGCACCAGTGCACTGAAACAGACCACCACTGAATTTGCAGTGTAGAGAATGAGCCAAATCAGCATCAGAAAATTGAGGAATGCCACCGGATTCTGATTCAGCCCCACCATCCAGTACAGTGGAAGAGAGAACAAGAGAGCTAGAATCATCAGAAATGGAATGTAGACCAGGCTGTTGGCTATGGCGTATGATGAAACGCGGTAGCTCCCGGAGGCCGTTTCCTTCATTAGAATCTCCTTTTCTTGCAGAAAAACAGGCAGAGCCTCCGTCGTGCACGACAATAAAAGCGTTAGAATGAAAGCAAACAACCCCACCCTTTCTTCAGCTCCAATCAAATCATAATCAAGATGGTAAAATATGGAACCGAGGACAACTCCGGCGACGAGCATTTGAACTGTCCGGCAGGCGAAAAGCTCCTTCGTCCGAAATATATTCTTGGAGAATCTTTGCATCAGAATCACGATTTCTCGCAGCCTCGAATTCGCAAAATTGTGATAAGAATCGACGATTTCTTCGTCGATTCTTCGTCCTCTGGATTGCCGGAAAAGCTGTTGTAGAGTGGATTTTTTATTTTTCCTGTGATCGCAGCGACGAGCTCGCAGATTTTCTTCAATGGCTTCGACCGACTCAATGGCGAACTCGACAGCATTTACATGATTAGGAATTTCAAGACCCATTAACCTGAGATTGAGAGTGAGCTGATCTACAGTACCTTGATGCAAGACTGAGCCATTGGCGATCAGTAAAATGGAATTTAAAAGCTTAATAATTCTATACCCAGGTTGGTGAATAGTCAGAACAATAGTCCTTCCTTTGCTTTCCGCCATTTTTTTCAGTAAATCGACAATCTGAAGCGCCGAGTTACTGTCTAGGCCGGAAGTGGGTTCGTCGAGAATCAGAACTTTCGGGTCGTGAATTACTTCAACTCCGATCGAGACTCGCCGCCGTTCTCCGCCAGAGATTCCCCTGATTCTGTCATCTCCGACTCGACTTCGACTCGCGTGACTAAGTCCCATTTCATGGATGAGCGAGCTGACTTGGGCGCTCAACTCAGCAGGGGGAAGGTTCAGTTTTAGCTTGGCACTGAAGAGGAAGGTTTCTTCTACTGTAAGAAGAGGAAAAAGGGTGTCTTTCTGAGTGACATAGCCGGAAGCTTTCTTGAACTGAGGTCTGTTAATGGCGGTCTGGTTTACGAAAACGGCGCCGCTATCTGGAGTGACTCTACCGGAAATGATGTCGAGGAGGGATGATTTTCCGGCTCCACTAGGGCCGACAATGGCGGAGATTTCCCATGGCTTGGCGTAGAAATTGACATCTTTTAGAATGCGTCGGACGCCATTGCAGCTCCAGTTCTGAAGGCGGTCTTCTTCTTCTTCTTCATCTTCCTCCTTCACATGGGTTTGATTTTTTCCAGGTTTCGGACTGGGGTTTTCATCATTCTGATTCCATTTCTTGGTGAAAATGTTGAAACGGGAATGGTTTTTGTGGATTTGGATGTTGTAATTTATGCTTTTGGCTTCGATCTCGTAGCCTTGCTTCTTCATTGAATGATCTTCTCTCTTCCACAATTCTATTTCTGAGATCTCCTAGCACCTGCTTGGCTTTTCTTTATAACCTTAGAATATGAATTTGGAGTGTATTTACTCTTTCAACCTATTTGCAACTGCATTCAGAATACCAAATAAAATAAAGAAAAATGACAAATCAACTATCGTGGTTTGAAATTAATGACAAGTCAATCACTGTAGTATAAATTTTAACAACTTAACCACTAACATACGTATAAATGACAAATCAATCATCGCAGTTATGTTCGCCGTTAAAACATTGTCGGGATTTCTCGGGACACCGCCACAGTGTCCTAGGACGCCTCGGCGGTGTTTCGGGACGCCGTAACGGCGTCCTAGGACGCCACGGTGGTGTCCCGGGACGCCGTCGTGGCATCATACATAGTTTAGGGTTAAAAATATTAAATCACAGATTTGAGAGCTTAAACAATTGATTTTGGGGTTGAGAAAAGGGGATGAAGGGGTTTACCCATGGTATTATGTAGATCTCTGAGAGAGCTTCGATTTGATACCTTATGCGTCCAATTCCAACACTCGTAACGAAAGTTATGGTCGTTTGAAGTTGAAGAGGTCGAAAATCTAATAAAAACTGTAATTTTGAAGGAGACCGCAGGGGTGTCCTCACGACACTGCAGGGGTGTCCTGGACACCCCTGCGGTGTGTCCTCACAACCTCGCAGGGGGGTCCCGGGACGCCGCTGCAATGTCCTGGGAGGCCGCTGCAGCGTCCTGAGGACACCCCAGCGGCGTCCAGGCAAAACTTTGTGTTTTCCTTCGCAACACACGACACCGCTGCGGTGTCCCCACTAATTTTTAACGGTGAAAGTCACTGCGATGTTAAATTTATCATTTTCTCATACGTTAGTGGTTAACTTGTTAAGATTTAAACAACAGTAATTGACTTGTCATTGACCTAAAACTACGATGGTTGATTTATCATTTTTCCTAAAATAAAATTGTATTTAAATATTATTTATGATTAGCTAAGCTTCCCTCATTAATTTTTCTAATAAATATTTCTATGTTATTAATTTTTAATCTCATAACTCGAAGCGTGACTAATTTTTTTCTATTTCCAAGGAGTTTTAAGGCCAAACTAAAACAAATTTTGAATTTTGACATCTTAAATATTACATCAAAAACAAAAAGTGCGCGAGTTTGTACAATCCTTCATGTCTTTTTCTATGTTCTTTAATGACCACTTTCAATATTTTTAAATCTAGCCATTCTCATACTGTTTTTATATTATTTTTTAATTTTTTTTTCCAACATTTTACAAATTATAATTAAATACACGCCAAGCCAATAATATGGAATACCCCATTTGATTCTTTTCTATTTGGTCTACACTAATTATAAAATTATTCAATGTATGATATTTTTGGGATGGGATTTTGGGGAGTGGGTCCTTGACATTTGTGGCTGACATTGAAGAACAAAATGTGTGGCTCTCTACCATCTTCAAGCATCAAAATATCTTAGACAATCCCCCACAACTTCTTTTAAAAAATAATTAATAATAATGCAACTTTATTTTGTTTCAAATTAATGAAAAATGTCTAAAGGTCTCCTTTTTAAGCTTCAATCTCATTTAAACTTGATTACTTTAATATATTTATCTATTATAGACATTATTTATTATTTATTAAAATGCCATAAAATATTGAGAAATTAATTAAAATTTAAATAAAAATTGGGTAATTGAATAAGAGGATGACACGACGGCGGAGTAAATCTTTTACGTGGCTGAGAGCGGAGGGGAAGATCTTTATTCGCACTTGTGTTTGTCTTCTTCCCCTTACTTTTCATTTCCATTTCTTATTTATTTTATTTAAAAAAAAAAAAAACTATCAACGTAATAATTGTATTAATGCATGCATCATTGCATATGTTTTTTAAGTCGGGTAGCTTTCTTATTTACACCCCAACCCCAACTCATCGATTTTGGTTACAAAATTTTACTAGCCCAACTAAGTGTGTTTTGGGACCCAATCAAAACCTAAACTATATTTTTCAATTTTTATTGGAGTTTTTACACGTGTAGTCAGTTTTAGTTGATTTTGGTATGTTTTAAATAGTTTATTTCTGTTTTTTGTAGTCAGTGTAAATCTTATAATTTTGTTTTGGATACTTAGATTAGTATATTGATTTTTTTCTTTAATTAGCTTGCAATCTATGTTGTCTCATCGACCTTTAGCGGAATTAGATGGATTTATTCTACTGGAGTGGTGGTTCAGTTAATCCGAACGAGCCAACATGGGTCAAGATAGAGTGCATTTAGTTTGTATGCACATAGATTTGTAGGCAATTGCTCTTTCAAGAGTGCAATTGACTACAGGACAAATGATTTGCTTGTTGGGAGTTGAGTATTGTCAATTTGAATATAGGGAAAATGACAAATCAACCAACGTGGTTTTAGGTCAATGACAAGTTAATCACTGTGATTTAAGTCTTAACAAGTTAACCACTAACATATGAGAAAATGAAAAATTTAACATCGCAGTGACGTTCGCCGTTGAAAATTAGTCAGGACGCCGCAGCGGTGTCGTGTGTTGCGAAGGAAAACACAAAGTTTTGTTTGGACGCCGCAGGGGTGTCGTGAGGACGCCCCTGCGGTGTCTCGGGACGCCCCTGGGGTGTCTCGAGAGGCCCCTGCGGTGTTCTCACGACACCCATGCAGTCTCCTTCAAATCAATGTTTTTATTAAATTTTCGACTTCTTCAACTTCAAACAACCATAACTTTCGTTACGAGTGTCGGAATTGGACGCAGAAGGTATCAAATCGAAGCTCTCTCAGAGATTTACATTCATCATCGGGTTTAGCCAATGACCCCCCTTGTTTCGACCCCTAAATCCATCGTCTAAGCCATTAAATCTGTAATTTAATATGTTTAACCCTAATCTATGTAAGACGCCATGGCAACGTCCCAGAAAACCCTGGCGGCGTCTTAACTACATTTTAACGACGAATGTAACTGTGATGATTGATTTATTATTTACACGTATGTTAGTGATTAACTTATTAAAATATATACTATAATTATTAATTTGTCATTAATTTAAAATTAATGGTTGATTTGTCGCTGAATGTCTACAATTAGACGATTCTTTTAGTCAAATACTATAGTTGATGATGCAGATGCCTTAATAAGATGAGCTGCTCAATCTCATAAGTTGATTCTTTGGAGATCAACGATGATGCTCAACTCAATTATAATAATTTGGATTTGATAGATGTTATTTCCATGTATTTTCTCAATCAAAATAGATGGGACACTTATTAATCATTACCTTAATTATTATTTTATTAATAAATGATAAGATTGAAACGTAAAAGATCAACTTGTGGTTTTAGAGGACGCCACATAATCTCTCTAATCCAATAATCTAATTAAGAGTTGTAGCACCCGTGAACTCTCTCTGTGCAAAATTTGGAACTTTCTTGTGGACCCCACTTTGTGGTATGGACCTGGGCCCCACTCCCCCATCCCTCCCAGCTCACTTCGCTCTTTCTCCTTTCTCTCCCTTACACACAGCCTTGCCCGTGACCCTCCACCACCAACTCCTCCTCCTCCTCCTCCTCTCTTTCTTTTCTATTATTTTTGCTTTGTTCTCCTCCTCTCAAATATCTCCACCTCCCTCAATTTCAAGCCATATTTTATCATTTTATATAATATTTTAAAATAAATTACATAGTACGTACAAACTAAAAGTTTGACTTTGTTCATAATAACCCAGCCTTAATCCCTCATATATCATGTGAAAATCATCAAGAAAAAAGTATGATGCAAAACATAAATTCATCGTAACCATCCTGTTTTGGGTTTTCTCGATTTGATATTAATTTCTATGATTTAGATCTTCTAAATTGATATGATATGCCTTATAAATAAATACTATGTAATCTCTCTAATTATAACATATAATAATGACAAAAATTGCATTCAAATTACTTCGCGAGCCTGGCGGGTGGGCCAACTCGCGAGCCTGCTCGGCAGTTGCTTCGCCGAGCCCTCCCGACAGATGAATGGCCGAGCTCGCGCGAGCCCAGACGCGGAGGCCGTGAACTGCTCAGCCTCCAGCTCGACTTGCGTGGAGGGCGTGGACTTGGAGGTGGAGCTCGACTCGTTGAAGGCCGAAGCTCGTCGTCGGGGCGTCGAAGACCGAGGTCTCATCGTCGAAGGCCGAAGCTCATCGTCGAAGGCCGAAGCTTGTCGTTGGGGTGTGAAGGCTGAAGGAGGGTCGTCGGCTCGTGTTGCAGTCTGGGCATCGAAGGTAGTCCAACGTCGAAGGCATCGCGTTGCAGTCTGGGCATCGAAGGCAGTCTGGGTAGTCTCGCGTCGCGTCGCGTTGCAATCTGGAGTCTGGACTCCAGTTTTGACTTTCGACACTCTGAACTTCAGAGTTCAGACTGGAGACTAGAGTGCCTTCGAGACTCCAGTCTACAGTTTCCACTCGAGTCTCGGTCTCGGAGACTGAGACTCCATCTCGTCTGAGGCTCAGTTTGAGCCTCAGACTATGCAGGGCAACGGTCCCACACTTATGGCTCGTTAGACTCGGCTCGTTAAGGCTCGTTAGGCTCGATTGTCTCGTTAGGCTCGGCTCGTTAGGCTCGGTAGACTCGTTAGGCTCGGCTCGTTAGGCTCAGCAGGCTCGTTAGGCTAGACGAGCTAGGCTTTTTCTGGCTCGACTGGCTCGGCTAGGCTCGTTAGCCACCTCTAGGTGTATGAGTGTATTGTTGAATGATAACTTGAATGGTTGGATTTGAATGATAAATGTACTCCTAGTGAAACACAGTAAACTAAATTGAACAAAATAATGAGCTAGAGTTTCTTATTGATTACTTGATTGAGTGATACAATAAAAAGTATGCTTAAATAGTCTTACAAAAATAAAAAATTAAAAGACTAATTTGCCCTTAATGAGAAATCCTAAATTGTTGTATAATCTAACATCCCACCTAAACTCATGGTGTCACAACAAGAACTCTATAGAGTTTGCTAACAAGAGATTAGAATTGTGAAATGGAATGCAATTTTTGTAAATAAATTGATAATCTGCATGCTAGACTGTACAAAAAGATGCGTAATATTATTGGCTTGAAAATGATATCGAACGACATGTTAGTCAGTCTCAATATGTTTGGTTCACTCATGAAAGACTTATCCCAATATAAAAGAGTAGGTCGATGCAAAATAATACACAACCAAATTATCTCACATGCAGAAGAAGCCATAACATGATATTGTGCTTTTGTAGAAGATCTAGAAACACTATCTTTCTTTTTCCTCTTCCAAGGAAAAAGGGAATTGCTCAAAAAAATAAAAAAGTCCAGTTGTGGACTTATAATCTGTAGGATCCCTTGTTTAATCAGCATCAGAGTAGGCACACATCTCTAAAGATGAAGAGGATGGAAAAAGAAAACTCTGAAACTAAGTGCCTTGAAGATATCTTAAAATACAATAGACAGTAGCCTAATGAACTGTAGTAGGTGAAATAACAAACTGACTAACAATAATAACATGTGCAATATCGAGAGAAGTGATGGTAAGATAAACCAAACTCCTAACAATAGTGCGATATAAGTTAGGATCAGATAAATGAATTCCATTACAGGAAAATATCAAACATTAAGTTCAAGAGGTGTATCAACATTCTTATTATATGTAAGATGACCACGCTCAAATATGTCAGTAGTATATTTAGTCTAAAAGAGAAGAACTTCATTTGGTGAAGAAGCAACTACAATTCCCAAGAAGTAAATGTTGCTGATTTTAATCATGTAAGCGTATGTATCGACGTAACAAGTAATTTTGATTTTAAAAACCAATTATTGTACCATAGAGAATTAATATTTTGATAAATTAAGTACTGAAATTGATCACATTAAACTTGTTTAATCAATCAAAAAATTGTTTTCATGATCTAACTAGCTCTAAACACAATAAAAATCAAAACTTTCTAAATTCAACCAAACAAAAACCTAGGATTTCAACTTCCCCTCAGCTATCAATTTAATTATCCATTCTTCTTTTTAATTTATTACTCATGCAATTAGATCAACCAAGTATTCAAAATTATTTATAAAACTCTTCTATAATTGTACAAAAATAGTTATTTAATTACTTTCCCTATATTCTTTTTAGAAACCAATAAATCAACTTCATTAAGCATACAATATCCATACGATTACACGCAACACAGATAAATTCTTATTCTACGTGTAAATTAAATTATTAAAAAAATAATAAGATGACACGTGTTGTTTTTATCTAAGTCCAAACCCTAATTTCTTTTTTCAAAGTAAATAGAGTTCTAACATATTTCAATTGGTGATCAATTAATCAAAATCAATTCCTATTCTATGTGTAAATTAAATTATTAAACAAATAAGACATGACACTTGTTGTTTTTATCTAAGTCCAAACCCTAATTTCCTTTTCCACGGTAAATAGAGTTTTAAATATTTCAATAGGTGATCAATTAATCAAAATCAATTCAAGTAGGATAAAACAATTCAAAATTAGAGTAACAATATTAAAAAGAGAGAACTTCAAACTAAATCAATAGTATTGGTTCTATTCAACTTAGACAAAAGAATTAGTTAATAACAGAATTAAAAACACAAACTTTAAATAACAAACATGGTTCAATGTAGTATTCTAAACAGCAAAATAATAGAAATAAGACGAAAGGAGAAAGGAGAAAGCAAAACTATCAGCGTTTGGTTATGCTCACGATGATCCATTCTTTAATACATCAAATCCTCCAAGTGGCATTAGTAACGACTTCTAGGTTTGTTCTTTATGTTCCTTCATTACACTAATTCCTGCTAAGACATGTATTTATAATGTAATGGCCGTGGCATAATTTTAGTCCATTTTTGTATATGTACATTATAAAAAAAAATTTCATGCCTTTGAGACCTTTTACACAGCAGAAAAGTTTTTTTTTTTTTTTTATCATTGTTAATCCGATTTAACATATTATCTTCAATAATCCATTCATTTTAAAAAAATATAAGTACATACACCAAGTGGACAAAACATTTCATGTGTAAACATTCACCTTAATTATATTATAAAATAGTGACCAAATAGCACATAATATTAACTTTTAAAATCCTTTACACAATATATATTTTGTAAGCCACTTCCCACGATTCAAAATCGCATTAACAACCTCAAGTGCTCCTCATGAGTATGTGCCATCAACTGCATGGTCATCCATAGTGAGTATCGTCGTCTAATTCATTTACCTACATCACAAGATTCATCTACAATCCTAACTGTCACAACCTAGATACATGCTTAACAAAATTGTCTGGTCAGGCGACCCAATCCTTAGAGAGGATGTAATGTTTCATGATGTAAAACCTTTTTTCAAGCCAATTTTTTTTAAAATCCATTAATAAAAATCATATCTTTGAAATTGTTCACAACATAACTCTTTAAAATAAATCTCAATTATAGTTCAACATGATAAAACCAACATAAATATTTTAACTTAAATCCAACGTACCTTTGACTATTTATTAAAACTTAAGATAATTCCTTTTTCCTTTGGTCTTGACTTATGGGTCAGTTTCGTTCAAACAATACTTTATCTTCACCCATGAGAGTACTTTGTCAACCGTCAGTTTTATTTGTTTCTAATGTCATGTTTCATAGTAAATTCATCATTACCTACATCACAAGGTTTAAACTATGTGTCTAACACCTAGTAAGAGATGCATAACATAAATAAATCATGAGCATATGTAATACCCAAGAAAAATAATTATTTTAGTTGAAAGAGTTAGAATATTAAAGGATCAATAAAATAAAAAAATTTATAAAGATTTAAAAAGTTGGAAAATACTCACGGCCGATTAAATAATAAAATGACATTTTTATTGGGAGAGAAATTATTGTTGGAAGAAAAAGATGTTCGGAGGAAGGTGGTTTAAACTAAATGAATGTTTTTGGAAAATGGAGAAATACCAACTGTTGGATTAAATAGAGAATGGTTAAGATTAAAAGATGGGAGGCGCTGAAGGTCAAAATTAGGAGAAATGTCGTGCGTATGATAGGAGAACGTTGGATTAAGTAATAAAAGAATTATAGCCATTGGATTAGGAAAGCAGAATAAGCTTCCACAGATAGATGCTTTGCGGGTGTAATGACTCTGTTTTTCCTTTACTTTAAACATAACTCTTTCTTTGTAACACGTGTAGCAAAAGAATTTTCTAAATAAAAGCATTTGAGAATGAATGTAATGAAATACCATGAATAAAATTTCCTCTTTAAAATCTTTACATTATACAAAACGTTTCTTAACTTAAAAACAATTTATATTTTTCCTTTTCTCTTTAGCCTGGCCAGCACAACATCTCATCGCGTAAATTCTTCATCAACTGCTCATTTATTTCTTTCTCTACCATACATACCTACATCACAAGACGCAAACTATGAGTGATGTAATCCAAGGATCCAGTGAAAGTTATGGATATATGGCTATATCAAAGTTTGAAAAACCAACTAGGTCTAACGATCCATTTCAAGGAATTGGAGGTCTAATGACAAGAGCACGAAGCAAGCAATTAAAGCAAGCTATGTATGCAGTAATCATGGAAATTCAAGAGAAGGAGGCTGTCCAACAGGTTTATAATGCATCTCCTAAACCAATTAATATTCTACATAGAATTGGAAAAGAATTATAATTGGAGATGGAAGATTGAAGCCTTTCAAGTATTTTTGGGATGGAAACATGACCTTTTGAAGTATTGGGCTTATGTCTATTTTTGGGCTAGCCACTTTGGGTTTAAGTTTAATTATTTGAGGGTTTTAAATGGTATTTAAAACCCCATCCAAGTGGTTGTACAAAAATTTGACTTCTTAGGCAATTTTGTCTTTTCATATCACCTAGAAGTCTTTATTAGGTTATTGGGTTACTTTTAATTTCACCTAAGAATCTTTATTAGGTTGTTGGGTTACTTTTCTTTTCATCTAAAAGTCTTTATTAGGTTGTTGGTTTGTCTTCTAGCAAACATCTTAACCTATTTAAACCCTTTGTATCTACTTTTTTGAAACAACTTAGATGAATGAAAATTGTGCTTAATGCATTTGAATTCTCTTCTTGATTTCTTTATGAAGAACTTGGTATTCACAAGTATTCTTTTTGAAAGATCAAGCTTTGATAGCTATGGTTCAACCAATCGGTTTGGTTAGGGTCAAGATACTCTTCTTGATAACTTTGGTTCAACCAACGAGTTTGGTTTGGGTCAAGTTACTCTCATTTCTTGATTCGTAAGATGATCATTTTCAACGTTTCGTGTTGTTGGGTTTAGGGTTCATTAATACCCTAGGTGCTATCTTTAATTTTTCATTATCAATTTCTTCAAATTTTCTTCATCGTCTTTTCATTCGATTATATATCAAAAAAATATTCATTTCTTTCTTTCGATCATCTATCAAGTTAAAAAAAAGTTCTTTTCTTTCTTTCGATCATCTATCAAGTTCTTTCTTTGATCCTTTGATCAACTCTTCAAAAAAAAAAAGTTAGCCTTTTATTCAAAAAAAAAAGGGAAAGAAAACATCTTCTAATTTCGAAATTACCTTATTGGTTACAACTCAAATAGTGCAATTCCTCTATCAAGTTTTTGATCTATATTTATGAATTTTTCTGAATCCTTCCAAAAAAAGTTTTCTTTTGAGGAAAGATCATTGATACCTTCTTCCAAATTCAAGGTATTAGCTTCTTAAACTACTTAATCACAATAAGTAGTTTGAGTAGTTAGATTTTTAATCAATTTGGGAAAGTTGGATTATAAGTTTGAAAATGTTTGAACTTTTCTTGATTTTTGCTTATTGAATACTTTATCTTGGATTGAATTGTCCCGTAAAGATCTTAAAGCAGGGAACGAGGGGTAAAAGGTAAGAGTGTGAGCATATCATTATAAAAGCCACTTGAGAACAAACACGAGTTGGAGTGACCAATATTAGAGTGAAAACACGTGAGCGAGAGAGAAATGACCTTTATTCTTACACAACATTTACTTTATTGTATTTACTTTATCACACTTCAATTACCTTCCTTCTGCGATTTAGTTTCTTTCTTTTTGCATTTACCTAACTTTATCGTAATTTTCCTTCCTTCTTTACATTTACTTGTAATTGTTGATCCAAACTAATAAGTGGAAGCGGAGAGGAGGCGTACATTGATCTAAGAAGGTTTATGAGGGCCATGCAAGATCAATTCCAAGCCCTAGCCTTACGGATAGAGTGTTTGGAAACACCAACTCCACCATGTGGCCTAGAAAGGAGGAATTTTGAAGGAGATGAATATGAGGAGAAAGAAGGCCATAACCAAAGGAGAAGAGATTTTCGAATGGATCGTATGGCAATTTAAGCAACATCAAGGTAAATATCCTGCCTTTCCATGGAAAAAGTGATCCGGAGGCATATATAGAATGGGAACAAAAAGTGTATCTGATTTTTGATTACCAAAACTACACGGAGGAGAAGAAACTTAAATTGGTTACAATGGAATTCACCGATTATGAAAGCATTTGGTAGGATCAAACGGTTAAGACTCAAAAGAGGTATGGCAAGCCATCGATTCGAACATGGGAGAACATGAAGATAATTATGAGAAAAAGGTTTGTACCTTCACATTACTATAGAGATTTATGTTATAAGTTGCAGAATTTAAATCAAGGATTCAGGAGTGTGGAGGACTACTGTAAGAAGATGGAAATAGCTATGATCCGAGCCAATGTTCAAGATGATGCAGAAGCAACCATAGCAAGATTCGTTAGAGGACTCCATAGAGATAATGCTGATATAGTTGATTTGCAGCACTATGTAGACATGGAGGAATTACTTCACAAGGCCATCAAAATAGAACAACAATAGAAGGTAAAAAGGAGTTCCAAGATGCCATCTACTTTTAGCGACACATACCAGTCCAATTGGAGGAATGAAAAGCCGACACCTAAGGAAGAACAAAAAGGAAAAGCCGTAGCATTAAACCCCATTCCACAAAAGGTAAAAATTGAGAATTCTACTTCAACACGGACTCGAGAGATTAAGTGTTACAGATGTCACGGATTTGGGCACATAACTTCAAATTGTCCGAACAAGAGAGCTATAATAGTAATGGACAATAGAGATGTAGAAAGTGTCAGTTCTAGCGACGATGAATCACCATCACTTGAGGATTACAATGATGTGGAAAGAGAAGAGCTAGTTAAAGGAGATTTACTGGTTACACGGAGAGCACTAAGTGTTCAAATCAAAGAAGATCACGATGAGGTGCAAAGAGAGCATATATTCCACACTCGGTACCATATTGAGAATAAGGTTTGCAGCTTAATTATTGACAGTGGAAGTTGCACTAACGTGGCCAGTACTTATTGGTTCAGAAACTAGACTTGGAAACTATGAAACATACGAGTTGCAGTGGCTAAGCAATTATGGAGAAATCAAAGTCACAAAGCAAGTAGAGATTTCCTTATCTATTGGAAGTTACAAAGATAAGGTATTTTGTGATGTGGTTCTTATGCAAGTGACTCATATTCTCCTTGGAAGACCCTGGCAATACGATAGAAGAGTCAACCATAGCGGATACCAAAATGAATATTCTTTAGTTTAGAATGGAAAAGTTGTTGTGCTAACACCGTTAAAACCATGGGAAGCTAGTACGGATCAGAAAAGGATTGCTAAAGACATTCAAGAATGTACTCAACCAAAAATGAAAGAGGAAAGTTTTGAATTTGAAGGAATCAAACAAACTAAGGAAGTTGGAGAATTAAAGAAAGAAAAAGGTGAAGAAATAGGAGACAAAAGAGCCAAAGAGAGAAAAGCCAAGAGAGAAGTGAGCAAAAAATGCAATGAGGAAGGAAGAAAGGCTGAGAGGGAGAAGAAAATAGTAGGAGAGGAGGTAAAATTTGAGGGAGAAAAGGAGAGGAAAAGAAATGGAATGATTAAAAAGAGTGAGGAGAGTAGAGAGCTTATTTTACTTTTGTATAAAGATATTTATTTCACCTCTCATGAACTAACTTCTTTTCCTGTAGTTGTTTCCTCTCTTTTGCATAACTATAAAGACATATTTTAGGAGGAATTACCCAGAGGAGTACCACCAATATGAGGGATTGAGCATCAAATCGATTTCATGCAGGATCCACCATTCCCAACCGTCCAGCTCACCACGCATACCCAGAAGAGACCAAGGAGATTCATAGACAAGTTGATGAGCTGATAGAGAAAGGATTGGTAAAGGAAAGTCTGAGTCCATGTTCTGTACTCGTGATCTTAGTTCCCAAGAAGAATGGAACATGGAGGATGTGTGTGGATTGCCAAGCCATCAATAAAATAACGGTAAAGTATGGATATCCCATTCCTAGATTAGATGATATGTTAGATGAATTGTCTGGAGCGTGTATATTTTCTAAGGTTGATTTGAAAAGTGAATATTATCAAATTCGCATGAAAGAGGGAGATGAGTGGAAAACTGCTTTTAAGACTAAATGTGTACAATATGAGTGGTTAGTTATGCCTTTTGGATTATCTAATGCTCCTAGTACATTTATGCGATTAATGAACCATGTGCTTAAATCATTTATTAGAAAATTTGTCGTTGTGTACTTTGATGACATATTGATTTATAGCAAGACATTAGAACAACATTTAGATCATTTGAGAACCGTTTTTGATGTTTTACATTCTAATCAATTGTATGCTAATTTGAAGAAGTGCACTTTTTGCATGAAGGCGGTTGTATTTCTTCGTTTTGTAGTCAGCTCTAAAGGAGTATCTGTTGACGAGGAGAAGGTGAAAGCAATTAGGGAATTGTCCGTACCAAAGAACGCAAGTGAAGTCCGAAGCTTTCATGAATTAGCAAGCTTCTATTGGCGATTTGTGAGGGACTTCAGCACCATAGCAGCACCTTTGAATGATTTGATAAAGAAGAATGCTAAATTCAAATAGACCAAGGTACATGATGAGTCTTTTGAACTTTTAAAAGAGAAATTGACAAATGCACTTTTATTATCATTATCGAATTTTGATAAAACCTTTGAGATTGAGTGTGACATGTCGGGAAAGAGAATTAGAGGTGTTTTGATGCAGGAAATGAAGTCGATTGCTTATTTTAGCGAGAAGCTTAATGGAGTAGCCTTAAATTACCCTATTTACAACGAGTTATACGCCTTGGTGAGGACCTTGCAAACGTGGCAGCACTATTTGTGGCCAAGGGAGTTTATAATCCACTCCGATCATGAGAGCTTAAAATATCTAAAGTCTCAAGGCAAATTACAAAAGCAACATGCAAAGTGGATGGAGTACATAGAGACGTTTCCATATGTCATCCACTATAAGAAAGGTAAGGACAATGTGGTTGCTGACTCATTGTCAATAAGGTATGTACTTCTTACTACTCTACAATCCAAGTTATTAGGATTTGAATACATTAAAGAATTGTATGAGAATTACTTAGATTTCGGAAATACTTGGAATTCTTGTGAAAAAATTCCATTTGGTGATATTTATAAGCATGATGGATTTTTGTTCAAGAAAGATAAATTATGTGTACCTAAGTGTTCTATTCGCGAATTACTAGTTAGAGAAACTCACGGAGGAGGTTTAATGGGACATTTTGGTATTTCTAAAACATTGGATATATTGAATGAGCATTTTTATTGGCCGAAAATGAAAGTTGATGTTATATCTATTTGTGATAAATGTATTGAATGTAGAAAGGTGAAATCAACAATTAAACCTCATGGAAAATATATGCCTTTACCTATTCCTAATCAACCTTGGGTCGACATATCTATGGATTTTATTTTGGGCTTGCCTAGAACTCAAGGAGGTAAAGATAACATTTTTGTAGTTGTTGATCAATTTAGTAAAATGGCTCATTTTATTGCTTGTAATAAGACTAATGATGCAATGCATGTGGCAAACTTATTCTTTAAAGAAATAGTTCGTTTGCATGGTATATCTAGGATTATTGTAAGTGATAGGGATGTTAAATTTTTAATTCATTTTTGAAGAACCTTGTGGAATAAACTTGGAACTACACTTGTATTTTCTATCGTGGCACATCCCCAAATGGATGGGCAAACGGAAGTTGTTAATCGAACTCTATCCACATTGTTAAAAGCAATCATATCTAAAAATTTGAAACAATGGGAAAAATGTTTACCACATCTGGAGTTTGCTTATAACCATGTTGTGTATTCTTCTACATCCTATTCATCTTTTGAAATTGTTTACGGATTTAACGCACTTACTCCACTTGATATTTTGCGTTTGTCTACTAATGAGTTTAATGATATGGGAGGTGAAAGAAAGGCTGAATTTGTTAGGGATTTACATGCAAAAGTTAAGGAGAACATTGAGAAAAAGAACGAACCTTATGCACGACAAGCCAACAAGAGCCGTAAGGAAGTTATTTTTGAACCTAGGGATTGGGTTTTTCTTCACCTACATAAAGAGAGATTTGCAAAGCAAAGGAGCAACAAGCTACAACCACGGGGAGATAGTCTTTTTCAAGTTTTGGAGCGCATTAATGACAACGTTTACAAAATCGACCTACCAAACGAATATGGTAATGTTAACGCTTCATTTAATGTTAGTGACTTATCTTTGTATGATGTAGGCGATTCGAGGACGAATCTTCTCGAAGAAGGGGGGAATGATGTAATCCAAAGATCTAGGGAAAGTTATAGAGATATGGCTGCATCAAAGTTTGAAAAGTCAACTAAATCTAACGATCCATTGCAAGGAATTGGAGGTCCAATGACAAGAGCACAAAGCAAGCAATTGAAGCAAGCTATGTATGCATTAATCATGAAAATTCAAGAGAAGGAGGTTGGCCAACAAATTTCTAACGCATCTCCTAAACCAATTAATATTCTACATAGAATTGGAGAGGAATTAGAATTGGAGATGGAAGATTGAAGCCTTTCAAGTATTTTTGGGATGAAAACATGACCTTTTGAAGTATTGGGCTTATGTCTATTTTTGGGCTAGCCACTTTGGGTTTAAGTTTAATTATTTGAGGGTTTTAAATGGTATTTAAAACCCCATCCAAGTGGTTGTACAAAAATTTGACTTCTTAGGCAATTTTGTCTTTTCATGTCATCTAGAAGTCTTTATTAGGTTGTTGGGTTACTTTTCATTTCACCTAAGAATCTTTATTAGGTTGTTGGGTTACTTTTCTTTTCATCTAAAAGTCTTTATTAGGTTGTTAGTTTGTCTTATAGCACACATCTTAGCCTATTTAAACCCTTTGTATCTACTCTTTTGAAACAACTTAGATGAATGAAAGTTGTGCTTATGCTTTGGAATTCTCTTCTTAATTTCTTTACAAAGAACTTGTTATTCACAAGCATTCTTCTTGAAAGATCAAACTTTGATAACTTTGTTCAACCAACCGGTTTGGTTAGGGTCAAACTACTCTCTTGATAACTTTGGTTCAACCAACGAGTTTGGTTGGGTCAAGTTACTCTCATTTCTTGATTCATAAGACGATCTTTTTCAACGTTCCACGTTGTTGTTAGGTCTAGGGTTCGTTAATACCCTAGGTTCGCATCAATGAGTCTAACATTTAGTAAAAGATATAAATATGTTACGTTCATGCTATGCAACTTTATAAAAGGTATCCAGTTTTTGTTTCAATTTTTCCTTTACCATTACCCTTACTTTTTAGCTTTACTTTCACTTAACTGTCTAGGCATTGGAGGTATAACCGTATAAGGGAGAGTGACCCTCATGATCCACTTAGGACTATCATCTCGAACCCCATACTTTACATGTCTATTCACGTTTATTTTCATTTTATTTCATTTTTCTTTAGTTCCACTTACAAGTCCAAGTGCTAGAGGTATAATTATACAAGGGAGAGTGACAACTCTTGACCCTCACGGGGCAGCCATCTTAAGAACCCATATCTCGTAGCATCTATTTACGTTTATTTCCATACATTGTTAGTTTCTTTTTCAAAACATATAAAATATTTTTTGTACATTTTCATTAAAACCATGATGCATGACTATGAATGCATACAATTATATCATCCTATCACATAATAACAATACAATATTTTACATTTCTTCATTTATTCTTTTATCTCAATCATCAAACAACCAACGTTTTAATCTTTCCAAATAATAAATACTATCTTCATATAACTCGTAACATATTAATAATTACGTGATAACATACAAACAATCAAATCATATCATACTACTAACCTCATATATACAACATATCAACCAATTCCTAAATTCTTGTAATGTAGGCCAAAAGGCCAAGAACACACAATATCTTTTACCTAAGGTCCTTAGGCATAATACCCTTCAATTGTCCTCAATTATCCCCTTGATCTTTAACACCTCGAGAGACAACTGTAGCCTTCTTCCTCTCCACAGTTTCCTCCTCTTCTCCCCTAATCTCTCATGGTTTTTCCTTCTCTTTTCTCCCTCTCACCCACGGTTTCTACTCTCCTTTCTCTCTCAAGTTCTTTCTCTTATTTCCCTCTCACTTCACAGTTCTCATCTCTTTGTTTCTTAACAAAATAATGTTCAATTCCTATTTAATTACCATTCACAACCAATCAAACAGGAAGTGTCATGATGGACTATGAGGTCCATCTATTAATAATCAAGTTTCCAATATCATTAAGGAGAGATTCAAAGTCAAGCACAAGTGGAAGTTCAAGAGCAATGGAAGAGAAATGGAAGGACTTTCCAAAGCTGTCTTCTTTTGACCTTCGACGCGTATTTGACTGTTTTGGCATTCCAAACAATGTCATTTCAAATTGAGTTCTTCATAAAGATTGTAGCTGACTTCTAAGCTTTTTATAATGAGTTGGATTGAGAAATTTGGACTTCATTGGCTATGTCAAAAGCCCACAGAACAGAGAGCAAAAGTTAAGGAAAGTCCAAGTGTCCAAACTTGAAGAGCAAGAAAAATCAAGATATGAAAACCATTCAAGTGGATGATTTCAACAAAGAATAGCTGCCAAAAGACCTATAGACTTGGAGAAGAAGAAAGAAAGATATTAATTAAATGTTCTTTTAGTTAATTAACCTAGTTTCTATTAAGTAGAAAATCAGGCAACTTATTCTATGAGCCGATTAGGGTTATTGTTATTTAATTAGTTTATTATTATTTTAATTTGTAATTGGCTATTTAAAGCCACCTTATGTACGATTTTAAGGGAATGAAATTGAATACAAAAAGCTTTTGCTTTATTCTTGAAATTAGGAGTGATTCATATTTCAAATATTTGGAGAGTTATATTCAAAGTTCTTCCCTTGTGTGCGTTATATAATGGGATTAAGGTTACTTGTAAGTTGGGTAGCCTTTCTTATTGGCATCCACGTTCTTACTCCTTGGAGGAAGAAGGTGTTAAGTGGTGTCTAACTTTCCAAAGGCGCGTCATTGATAAATCATCCATACAGGAGCATTCATCTCAATTGTTTCTATTTTTGGCGACTTATTTGTATCACGCATATCCCCTAATCCATGGCTGATATTTATGTGATTCTTGAAGGGTTCTTTTCTTATCTTATTCAAGAAGGCGTAGTCAAAATTTCAGCTCAAAAGCTTCTAAAATGAAAGAGTTACAAGTTTCCAAAGTCGAACATTCCGTAATTGAAATTGCATAAACATAAGGAAACTTAAGATTAGGTCGAGCAACTCAACCGCGTCGTCAACCGCACAGTCTACCGCAAAGGCAAAAAACAACCACCCTTGGTTGATTAACACACTTCAAAAATTATCTTACTTCTTCGACCAATTGTTCAACACTTCTTCCGCATATTTTACAGGTTATTTTTCTACCTCTTCCATTGGTGCATAATGTCACTCCTTCAGCAATGAATTGTTGAGTCATCAATTCATATTCTCACTTAAAATCATGACACGTATGCTATTTTAGGTGACTTATCACATTCCTGATCGACCCCTTCACCAAATCTAGTTGACCGTAAACCTACTTGAGACTCAACTCTCTCATTCTGTCACAATTCTGGTTGACTGCCAATTCACATCGGGTCAACCGCAAATCAACTGAGTCTAACTAATTCTAACCCGTCACAATTTTGGTCGACCATAAATCCACATTCGTTCGATTGCAAATCTACCTGAGAACAACAAATTACAATCTGTTCTGAATCTGGTCGACCACCAATCTAATTTTGGTCGATCACGAGTCTATCCGAGAGCAACTCAACTTAATCCTTCACATCTAACCTCTATCTATATTTCATCCTTAATTCATCCTAAATATCAACTAATCTTTATATTTCAACTTTCATTTTTTAAACTCCATTTAAACATAATCCTACGATAATTTATATGATAAAATTTGGGATATGACAGTGGGAGAGAAAAGGAAATGTTGGAGAAAGAATTACCATCGAAATAAATAAATAGATGGATTGTAGCTGTTAGATTATGAAAGAATAAGAAAGATTCTTTCGCGGATAGATGCTTTGTGGAAGAAAAAAGGAGTGTGGGAGGAAGGATAATCGTCAGATTAGATAAGTGAATGAGTTTTACCTGTTGGATTAGAAGATGAGGTAGAAAGATACTTCTGTAGAAAGAGCTTTATAGAAGTGAAAGATGTCATGTGGGAGGATTGATGGTCGTTAAATCAAGTTATTGGATTAAATAAGGACCATTAGATTAGGAGAAAGTTGTTCCTGCAGACAGGAAAGATTCCTTGTGGGAGGAGAATTGGCCACCTATTAAAGGAAACATCGCCATTTTGGATAAGTAGTGATGTTGAACAGTGGAGTCATGGATGGACAAGCGTCCATGGATTGGAAGGTGTCCGTGGAATGGAAGGCGTCCACGATAGGAATGAACGACGTCGTTTTGGATAAGTGGTGCGCATTATACTGTGGACTCGTAGAAGCGCAAGCGTTCGCAGATTGAAATGCGTCTGTGGTGAAAAGTATTTGTGTGGAGTGCAAGTAACTGTGGAGCAATGTGGCAATCAACGAATCGTGGATATAGAGAATATTCACTGGGAAAGATGCTCAATGTGAGCGAATGTGTCCGCAGATGTGTAGGCATTTGCAAATGTGCAGTAAACTGTAGCAAGGGAAATTTAAGGAAACTGCTTTTAGAACTAATTGGATATTAAACAGACACCTCTGATGTAACATCTAGTTTTTCATACAATTTAGAACATATAATTTTGAAAGACTTTTTTTTTTTTTTTTTATAAAACACAGCAGAAAACTTTTCCTACTAAAATATTTGGAAATTCCATGAATAAAACTCTTTTGATTAAAACATTCACAACTTAGAAAACTTGAACTTCTTACAATAAACCTTTTACAAATTGAAAACCCTTTACATTTCTTTTAAACTTTTAGCCTAGCCAGCCACCAAGTTCGCAGCACGTAAATCCTCTATCGGCAGCTCTTATCCTTGATACCATGAATACCTACATCATAAGACTTAAACTATAAGCCTAATACTTAGTAAGAAGTGAAATGCATATGAAACATGTAATGCCTTTTTATAAATCATTTTCCCATTTTTCCTTTCTTTCTTTCTTTATATTGCCATTACCGTTTTACCATTGGAAGTCAACTCAAAGCCTCAACCATTGAGGAATAACCTGCTAATGCCTCTAACCATTAACAATATCATTATCCTCAATGATATAAACAACTCAAGAATTCACAATTCACTATGTCCAATTACCATATTTCACATAATTGAAGTTTTACATGTAGACGAATTTTCTGGGTATTACAATCTCCCGTTCTTAATAAACTTTTGCCCTCAAAATTCAACTAATGGAATAACTTCGGATACTTTATCTCCATATCTTTCTTTCGTTCCCACGTAGCCTACTCAGTTGAATGATTTTGCCATAATACTTTGACTAGCGGAATCCATTTGTGTCGAAGTTCCTTAATCCTTGAATCCAGAATTCGAACCAGTTTTTCTTCGTAACTTAAACTAGGTTGAACCTCTATATCTTCTTGAGGTATCATTTGAACTGAATTCCCAAAGCATTTATTTAGCATAGACACATGAAATACATTATGGATTCCCTCCATAGATGCTGGCAATTGTAATTGATACGCCATTTTTCCTATTCTTTTTGTTATCGAAAACGAACCAATGTACTGTGAACTTAATTTTTCTTTATTATCAAACCACATAAGTCCTTTAAATGGTGATATTTTGAGAAATACCAAGTCCCCTTCATTAAATTCCAAATCCCGACGATGATGATTTGCATAGCTTTTCTAGCGACTTTAAGTAACCAACATCCTTTGACGAAAAATAGCGATCGATTCGGTGGTTTGATGCACTATATCAGGTCCGTAAAAGTCTGCTTCTCTAACCTCATCCCAATGTAATGTAGATCAACATTTTCTACCATACAAGGCCTCGTAAGGTGTCATCCCAATTATAGCTTGAAAGTTGTTGTTGTAAGCAAATTCGACTAAAGGTAGTATCATTTCCCATCCAACTTGAAATTACAACACGCAAGCACGTAACATATCTTCTAATATTTGAATTGTCCGCTTGCTTTGACCATCAATATGTGGATGAAAAGCAAGGCTAAACTTCAATGTGGTGCCCATTGCCTTGTTTAAATCTTTCCAAAATGCAGAGGTGAATCTCAAGTCCCGATCTGATACAATTAAAATTGGTACTCTGTGTAATGGTACAATCTCTTTAATATATAATACTACGAGCTGGTTCATCTTATAGGTCATCTTTACTGGCAAGAAGTGAGCAACGTTTTTCAATATGTCAATAATTACCCAAATTTCTTCATGCTCTTTCATGGTCTTAAGTATCCTGTGACGAAGTCCATAGTGATATACTCCCACTTCCATTCTGGTATAGACAATGGTTGTAGCATTCCCCCTGGCCTTTGATGTTCCGCTTTCACTTACTAACAAACTTGACACAATGCCACATACTGAGCAATATTAACTTTCACTCTTGGCCACCAATAATGAGATTTGAGATCTTTGTACATTTTAGTGCATCCATGATGAATAGAAAAAATTGAGGAATGAGTTTCTCTCAATATCTCCAATCATAACTGCGACCTTTTTGGAGCAGACCATCTATTTTTAAATTTTACAATTTCATCACTAGACAAGGAGTAACCCTCGTATTTCTCCAGAGTTGGGTTCAATTTAAACTCTTCACATTGCTCGTCCTCTTGTTGAGCCTCTTTGATCTTTTCTAATATTGTAGGCTTCAATATCAGTGTTGATAATAGAATGATTAGCTGCATAGGAATCATCTGTACATCTAATTCTTCTTGAACATCTTTATGGAGTTCTACAGGCATCTTATCATATAGCATATTCATAGACAAATCTTTTCTGCTTAGTGCATCTGCCACTATGTTTGCTTTCCCGGGATGGTACTTAGTCTAACAATCATAATCCTTTACGAATTCTAACCACAATCGCTGTCTTATATTCAATTCTTTTTGAGTAAAAATGTATTTTAAACTTTTGTGATCCGTGAAAATCTCACATCGGTGCCCATACAAACAATGCCTCCATATGCGGCAAGTTCTAAATCATGAGTGAAATAATTCGTCTCGTACGATTTTAATTGCCTTGAAGCATAAACAATTATTTTTCCATCTTGCATAAGCACACCGCCCAAACCGCTCTTAGATGCATCAAAATAGATACAATAATTGTCTTTTTCTACTAGCAGGGCCAAAACATGAGCTGTAGTAAAGCGACACTTCAATTCTTGAAAATTTTTCTCACAGTCGCTTGTCCACCAAAACTGTACATTTTTCCTTGTTAAACCAGTTAGAGGCAGTGTAATCTTGGAAAATTCGTTTATAAACGTCGGTAATAGCTTGCTAACCCAAGGAAACTTCTAACTTCTCCCACATTTTTCAGCTGCGTCCAATCGATCACTGCTTGAATTTTTGCTGGATTCACTTTGATATTGTCCTTGGAAATTATATAACCACGAAAACTTACTTCATTCAACCAAAACTCACATTTGGAAAACTTCGCATACAATTGATGTTGCTCCAAGATAGATAAATAAATCCTTAGGTGCTCCCGGTGTTCATCTTCTGAGAGCGAATAAATTATAATATCATCGATGAAGACAATAATAAACTTTTCTAGATATTCCTTAAAAATTTGATTCATTATACCCATAAAATGCTGCTGGAGCATTGGTTAAACCGAACGACATCACTACAAATTCATGGTACTCATATCATGTTTTGAATTCCATCTTTGGAATATCGTCAGGCTTAACTTTCAACAGGTAATATCCTGATCAGAGATCAATCTTTGAAAAGACACAAGAACCTTGCAGCTGATCAAATAAATCGTCAATTATGGGCAATGGATATCTATTTTTGATAGTTACTTTATTTAGTTCCCGGTAGTCAATACAAATTCTCATTGATCCATCATTCTTCTTCACATATAGAACCGGCACTCCCTAGGGTGAAAAATTGGGACCGATAAAACCTTTGACGATTAACTCTTCTAGCTAGATTTTTAGTTCTCGTAACTCAGTCGTCGCCATCCTATTCGTGTTTTTGGAAATAGGCTTAGTACCAAGATGCAGATCAATCACAAAATCAATTTCTCTATCAGGCGGCAACCCTAGAAGATCATTCAGAAAGACTCCTTAAAAGTTTTGAACAATGAGAATTTCCTCCAGCTTTGTATTTGTTACTACCGTCGTGTCCATCACATTCATGAGAAATCATTCACATCCATTTCATATCCTTTCATATCCATGACAATCAGATCAACATGAACTATGCAGTTGTTTATTCTAACTGCATATGCTTTTAGAATGCCACTAGCGATCAAACAATTGCCAGAATGCAAAAGTAACATATACTCACTCTTTACCAATTCAAAGAGATAATTTATTTTTACGCAAAATTTGGACAAAATAAATGAGTGAGTAGCTCCATAATCAAATAATACATAAGCAGCTAAGTTGTTAACATAAATTGTATCTGACACGATCAGGTAAATAATTCATTTTATGCAAGATTTAAGCTCCTACATCAGATAGAATATATGCAACTACTTCATTAATCATAAATCGTACTTGAAACGACAACAGATTGCTCCTCTTCTTGCTCATTCCCATATAAGGAGAAAACTCTTGGTGCCACCCTTTCTAGTTCTCTCGCCAATGTTAGACAAACTCTAGCGACATGTCCTAGCTTTCCGCATTTATAACATAGCCTTGAGCTCGCTTTGCATTATCCATAATGGTTCTTTTTTGCATTTTGACATTGACTAGGCTGGTTTGCCCTAACATTGGATGGTGCAACAGCTGCTTCATTCATACCACATTTGTTCTTCCTTTGTTTCTCTTCATTCTCTGATGACCTTTTCATTCCTTTGTTCACTGATGATCCACCCATCTGCTGTTGGTTCTGGTTATTCTTCCAAAACCTTTGATTTATCTCTCGCTGCCTAGCCATCAATAGTTCAGCATCCTCAACCTTCAACGCCTTAGAGACAATCTTCGCATATGGAACGTCTTGAGTACCAAAGATCTTGACTCCTTTGAAAATTTTTACTTTCAGCCCTTGGACGAACTGATGGACCTTATATTCATTGCTTTCCACCACATGTGACGCAAATCAAGACAATGCTTTAAATTTTTGTATGTATTCTGATACAGTCCTGGTTTGATGCAACTTTACGAATTCCACCAATTTCTTCGTCTTGGTCATGTGGTTGAAATATTTATCATAGAAGATCTCATTGAATTGTTCTCATGTTAAGGTTCAAACATCCTGTGCTGCCTTAATAGAATCCCACCAAAACCTTGCATCTTGTATCAGCAGATATGCAGCACATGAAACTTTCTCAGTCTCTCTAATCTTCGTGTAATCAAACATATCTTCTAGAGTTTGTATCCACTTCTTGGCTCCCATGACATCAACAATGTTTCCATCAAAGCTCGAAGGCCTAGGTCTCTTGAATTTTTCCCATCCGGCCTCCTCGGGACCCACCATTGACGTTGATTTCCATTCCCATTCTCTCTTTCCATAATACACTCCATATATTGAAATTGTCATTCCACTATAGTAGTCAGTCGGTCAAGTGTTTCATTGCTGTCATCCTGTTGAACAACATGTTCTTAGCCAATAGCATTTTCTAGGCTGACAGCTTCGTTCCTCACATTATCAGCACCGACAGCTTCTTCCCACTATATGTTGTATGTTTTGATATAATATTGTGATTAGTATTTAAAGTTATGCATGCAACATATTTTAAAGAAAAAGAATGATGCATGCAAGTAAGAAAGATAAATAAAATTAAAGAATTTGATTGGGTTCACTTGTGAATCTTTAAAGGTTGGGAAGGAAAATCTTTAGTGAGTCTTCGATTAAGGTCGGGATGGATAATAACCAACGAGTCTTTGATTGATATCGAGACAGATAATAATCAGTGAGTCTTCGATTGAGGTCAAGACGAATAATCACTAGAGAGTCTACAATTGATGACAGGACAGATAATCACTAGTAGAGCATTGATTAATGTTGGGACGGAAAATCATTAGTGAGTCTTCGATTGATATCGGGATGGAAAATCACTAGTGATTCTTTGATTAATGTTAAAATTGATTTTATAGAAAGAATAATAAGAAAGAAAAGAAAACAAAGAAAAGAAGTTTAAATTTAAATGTTTTATGTATTTATTTCTCATTACTAACATAGCATTAGACTCATAGATGAATCTTATGATATAGGTAAACTTGGACAAAAAGACTGTTGACGAAGGACCATGCAATTTGTGACACCCCGTAGTGTGAAACTTTTTTTTTTTGTACGTTTGTAGAGAATCGGGTACTTTAAAAATTCATACGATAAAAAAGTCTTTATGAATAACACCTTTTGAAATAGGAGTTTGGTAAATCTCACATTTTATTAAATATATTTTTATATACTTTTAAAACTCATGCAGCAGAAGTCTTAAAGAAACTCATTCATAAACTAAACGTAAGTAATATCCTATCTTTAAAATAACCAAAAGCATTTATAAATATTTTTATTTGAATCTGCGCAATTAATAAATATAATTCTTAACAAAGAGTTTACACTATTTAAATTCATATTTCTTTTAATCCTCACTATAGGTCAACTTCGCTTCTACAACGATCTAGCTTTGCCCATGAGTATGCTTCATCAACTGCTGTCCATTATCCATTTCATCAAGGTTACCTACATCACATGTTACATCTAATGAGTCTAATACGTAGTAAGGAATGTAACATAAAACATGTAACATACAATATGCAACTTGTAACATGACTATGATATGCAACACATAAAATAGTCTTTTCAGTCATCAATATTTTATTTTATTTTATTTTCACTTTACAATCTTGTCGTTGTGGGACAATAGTTTAAGAGAGAGTGACACCATTTGCTCCACCTCATGCGAGATAGTCAACTCGAACTCTGCTTATAACGATCCTTTACGTTTATTTAGTTGACACCATTAGGTCCACCTCATATGGAACATTCAACTTATTTCATATTTTACACTCTGTTTCATGAAAACATATGCATAAAAATCATTTTCACAATTTTCTTGAAAAAACGTGATATATGGAATGCACATGATACATACCAATAACATGATGACAGTCTAACATGCATGACCATGTCAATAGCAAATCCACGTTTCATAGCCCATAAACATCCTCATTCATAACATACACATAACATCATACAAGAAATCCTCTAACAATAACACAGACATCAAAGCTATTCCAATAAGGAACATATCCTCAAATCTCACGGAATGACCATAGTAACCTATCACCTATTCCCTCAAATAATGCACCTTACCAATGTCAATTTATCAACACGGTATACTATAACTACTCAAATAAAGTCATAGGTCTTTGGGTACATGTATCATCAAAACTAGGATTCCCTAACTATCATCACAAAATCTCAAATAGTAACTTATTTAAACCAAAGTGTAGTAACCTAGAATTAAATTCTTTATCAACAACTAATGAAATCATCTACAAACAACCAACATCAGATTCAACAGAATTTTAACCATCAATGTGGATAACTATCAACAACATATAAATAGTATGTAATTTCTAATCATAAATGTCAACGTTACTTCACACAAATTTCAAACTTCCCAAATAGAAGTTGTTGTTTACCAATTTAATTCTCAGACCCTACAGTTTTCCAAAATCTGACAATTAATAGAAAACAAGTTGATATCTAAACTGATGGACTACAAGATCCATCTACAAAAACAAGATCCCAAATTAAAGAGCTATCAACCCAAGAGGAACAAGGAAGACCCACACCCTTAGTGCAATGGAAAGGAGCCCAAGAAGACTCATTTGAAGGGTAAGAAAGACCAATGGAAAAAGAGATAAAGAAACCTACTAATATCAACCAAGCAAGTGGATAAAGTTCAACCAATTTGGCAACCATCCAAGTGGTTAATTTTGAAAGAAAGTAGTTTCCATCCTAGTTATCATTTCGTGGAGTCAAAGGCAGCAAAGAGTTGCCAAAATATTAGCTTTAGAAAATTACTAAAAACTATATTTACTAATCGGCCAATTAGGACCGAATATTTAGTGTTTCATATTTTATTGTTTTCTATTTTATGCTTTGTAATTGACTATATAAAGCCATGTAATGCTTATGTTTTAATCCCTTGAGTTTGAATACAAAAAGCTTTTGCTTATTTCAAAATTGGAGAGATTTATTTTTCAAACACTTTGATGAGTTACATTTAAAGATCTTCTTGTGTGAGTCATATCACAAGATGAAGGTTATTTAGGCTTAAGTGAGTTTTTTTGTTTGCATCTGCAGCCCTACTCGTTGAGGAAATGTTGTGTGAAGTGGTGTCCAACCATTCATCAAGCATCTGTCCACAAAGTCATCAAAAGGGAGTGTAAGCTATCATACTTTCCAAATTTGACCACCTGGAGTGTTTTTAGCATATTTCTTGAGGAATATTTTCAAAGTTCTTGAAGGGTTCTTTTCCTTATTCATTCAAGGGAATATGGTCCAACTTTTAGCTCAAAAGCTTCCAAAATGAAAAAGTTACAAGCCTATAAAACTCACTCTCCAAAAATGATTTTAGGCCAAATTAGGAAACTGAAGTTCGCTCGATTGAGATCGTCCGCCCTTGCGACCGCCCAATTAACTGCCAAATAAAATCGACTCTATTTTGTTTTTCGGACGAGGGACTCGACCACAACATCAACGGGCCCTCGACCGCAAGTGCAGAATTCCTCCTTTGATTCACAACTTCAAGGACTTATTTTACAGGTTATTTATTTACCCCTCCCACTGGTGCATCATAAACTTAGAAGCAGTAAATAATTTCAGTAAACTATATAGATTCCAATTATCAACATGTACACAAGTATATCTCCAGTTAGACAATCATCCCTTAACATAAATACAAAACCACAATCTCCAACCAACAGCCACTGTATATGATCAAGAATAGCATTCACACCCTGGACATTTCCCAGCAAAACAATTTCCAGAATTATATAACTCAACATATAGGTGGAAAATCAATCACAGAACATAGATTAGCACTTCAATATACAATAGGTTTCTCCATCCATTAAAATCCTTGATCAAGTATCCTTAAGTCCAAATTTCCAATCCGCTCTTTGCCCAGTCATACACAGCATACCGACATAACATAAAATTAATTAAGTTCTTATATTGACTCCTCAACCATCACAGACAAAACAGAAATCATCTATCCAATCCATTAGATTTACAGATACACATGAAGTGCAGCAACACACATCTTCAACGTTCTAAACCAAAA
This sequence comes from Begonia loranthoides, assembly GCA_022433065.1. Taxonomy (NCBI): domain Eukaryota; kingdom Viridiplantae; phylum Streptophyta; class Magnoliopsida; order Cucurbitales; family Begoniaceae; genus Begonia; species Begonia loranthoides. The sequence goes on from CM039483.1 coordinate 22,880,995, forward strand.
CAATGACCATCCAACCTATGATATTGAGTACACAGTCACCACAGATGGAAAACAGTGAATGCATAATCAATCAAAATTTCTATATCCCTCTGATGTAGGGGCCTAATGCCCAAGCCAAAACTTTTACATTTCTTACTTGAAGGTTTGATATAGTCGGGAATCCCTAAAAGAAAATAGTCATTCCAATTTCCCTAGACCGAAACATGACAGTGGTCAGAGGAACAAATGCATAAGTGACCGGTGGAAAAATAAAAAATGAAGCTACCTTCAATCTCCTTAATTGATCAATATAGAATATAAATTACATTACTTACCTCTAATTTCCCAAGATTCACCCGAGAAGACAGTGCCTTCGACAACCGGCCACTGTTACCCATTCAAGAAATTGTTAGGAAATGCCATGTCCTCTTCCTAAATGGTGTAAGGTTCTCTACGTGTGAATGTGTACAAGTCAGTTGTAAATATATAATTATGTTGTAATCTGTTTCAATTGTAATGATAACTTCTCTATTCTCCTCTCTCTTGCTGTACTATTCTCCCTTTCTAGAAAACTCTTCTTGGTATCAGAGCTTAGCTATGGTATCCTCAAGCAGTACTGTGCTTCCATCTTCTTCAACCCCAGTTTATTCTTCTACACCAGTTCCTTCTTCTACACTAGTTCCTTCTTCTACCCCATTGTCTGCTTCTACACTTCCTTCATTTTCAGCAATGAATCAGAATCTTGCTGTGAAGCTTGATGCCCACAACTATTTGGTATGGAAAAATCAACTTCTTAATATTGTTATTGCAAATGGTTTGGAATCGTTTCTTTTATGGTTCCACTGTTACTCCTACTCCTGTTCTGCCCAATTTGGAACCAAATCCAGATTTCACTCTCTGGGAATGCTACAATCGTTTACTTATGAGTTGGATATATGCATCTTTATCTAATTCTTTACTTCCACAAATTGTTTCTTATTTTACTGCTACGGAGATTTGGGTTGCCTTGGAGAAAATATACTCAGCGAGTTCTCTTGCTCGGATTACAGAACTTCGAACTCAGCTTCAGAATCTTTCAAAGGATGGTTTATCAGCAATCTCTTATGTTCAGAAATTATCAGGAATTTGCTATCAACTAGCAGCTATTCGTGAAAGTAAGTCAGAAAGATCAGCTTATATACTTACTAAATGGGTTAGGCAGTGAATATAACCCATTGGTTGCTGCAATTACAAGTCGTTCTGGGGATTCTTCTATTGAAGAAGATCAGAGCTTCTTACTTAATTTTGAATATCGTTTGGAACGACAAAATTCTACTCCGGTAGTCAACACTCTCCTGCCTCAGGTTAATTTTCATTCTATTCGATCTTCATATAATCAGCACCACCCACCTTCTACTCAAAGCATTCTTGGTCGACCATCTGGACAACAACAATTTTCTAAGTTTAATAAGAATAATGGTTATAAGCCTCGTTGTCAGATTTGTTTCAAAGTTGGGCACACTGCAGCAATGTGTTATCATCGCACAAATATGGCTTATAAGCCTCCACCAAAAAATCTAAACACTCAAACCGTGTCCCCTAATTTTGTTCCTGTTTCTTCACAGACTCCTGTTGAAAGTGCAAATTCTTGGTTTATGGACTCTGGAGCCACACATCACTTTACACCAACTGCTTCTCATTTTTCAGAGATTACTCCATATCTTGGTCACGATAAAATTGTGATGAGCAATGGAAAGACAGTCCCTATTTCTAGCTCAGGTAAAACCACTGTATTCACATCTTCTCGTCCTCTTCACCTAAACAATGTTTTGCAATCTCCCTTTCTATCTCATAACTTAGTCAGTATAGCACAATTGTGTCATGATAACAATGTTGTTGTTGAATTTAGTTCCTCTTCTTTTTTTGTCAAGGATCGGAGGTCCAAAGCTGTTCTTCTCCAGGGACCACTCGTTGATGGTCTCTATCAGCTATCTCCAACACCAAGTCAAGCCTCTATGATACTAAATACCACTGTTTGTTCTACTGTTTCTTCTTCTTCTGATGTTTGGCATCGGCGTCATGGTCATCCCTCTACAAAATTTTTATCTAGAGTTTTTCCCCACTTATCTTTACCATTTTCTTGTTGTATTTCCTTTTGTAATGCATGTCAGTTTCGTAAAAGACATCAATTACCATTTACTGTTTCAAAGTCTCATGCTTCACATCCATTTGCACTTGTTTCATACTTCACATCCATTTACTTGTTACTTTCTATTGTTTATTGATGATCACACTCGTTTTTCTTGGATTTATTTTTTACGTATGAAGGATGAAGTTCATAATTGTTTTTTGCATTTCAATTCTTTTGTTCAAACTCAGTTAGGATGTCGTATTAAAGAATTTCAATCTGATTGGGGTGGCGAGTTTCGTTCCTTATCCTCAGTGTTTTTATCTCTTGGCATTCATCATCGTATTTCGTGTCCTTACACGCCTACACAAAATGGGCGGATTGAACATAAAAATTGACATATTGTTGAAATGGGATTATGTGTTCTGTCACATGCTAACGTTCCACTTCAATTTTGGCCATATGCTTTTCAAACTTCAATATTTCTCATTAATTCTCTTCCTACACCAGTGCTTGATTCTATTTCGCCCTTTCAATGTTTATACCATAAACAACCTACCTATGATCGGTTTCGTATTTTTGGTTGTGCATGTTTCCCTGCCTTACCTAATTTTAACAAGCATAAATTAGAATATCGCTCCGAAGAGTGTGTATTTCTTGGTTATAGTTCTAATCACAAAGGCTATTTGTGTTATTCTATTACATGTGATCGCTTTTATATTTCTAGACATGTCATCTTTAATGAAAATTGTTTTCCTTTTGCTGCTTCTCAATCCGCTTCTCCTTCACCTTCTACGTCTCATGCTTTCTCTTTACCCATATTTCCTTTAATGTCTCTAGTTTCCACTCATCCACTTCAGAATTTTTGTCCTCTTCCAACTCCTCAACACCTACTTCCACTTCAAAGACTTTGTCCTCTTCCAACTCCAGATCCTCTTCCTCTTCCCCATCTTCTTTACCCCTAGCACCTTGTCTTACCAATGCTCATCCCATGATAACTTGTGCCAAATCTGGAATTCATAGACCGAAGTTATTTTTTCAGCAAGTTTCTCCAATTGTATATGAACCAACTACATTCTCACAAGCTTCTAAGTCTGTTGATTGGATCGCTGCTATGCGCTCAGAAATGGATGCCCTTCACCGAAATAAAACTTGGGACCTTATTGATCCTTCGCCTGGTGCAAACATTGTTGGCTGCAAGTGGGTTTATAAATTAAAAGTTAATCCAGATGGCTCTATTGCTCATTACAAAGCTCGGCTTGTTGCCAAAGGGTTCTCTCAAACCGAAGGTGTGGATTATTTTGAAACTTTTAGTCTTGTGGTTAAACCGGTCACTATTCGACTTGTTCTTGCTCATGCATTTTCACAGAATTGGTCCATCCGTCAGTTGGATATTTCTAATGCTTTTCTTCATGGTGATTTGCGTGAAACTGTATATATGTCTCAGCCTCCAGGTTTTGTTGATGCTGCTTCATCCTCCAAAGTGTGTCTTTTACACAAGGCTATATATGGGCTCAAGCAATCACCGCGTGCGTGGTATTCACAATTGCAGCTTGCTCTTTTAAATCTTGGATTTGTTGCTTCGCGATATGATTCTTCAATGTTTATTTTTAAATCAGCCCACCTTACTTCTCTTCTTCTTGTGTATGTGGATGACATAATTATCACAGCCAGTCATCCCTACTTCATTACTGATTTGATAACATACTTGACATCTTTATTTGCAGTAAAGGATTTGGGTCATTTACATCATTTTCTTGGGATTTCAGTTAAATATGAAGATTCTACTCTTCATCTCTCTCAACGACAGTATATTCATGATCTTCTTCTTCGTACATCAATGATGGATTCTAAACCTGTTTCTACTCCAATGGCAGCAGGGCAGTTCTTATCTCTTACTTCGGGTGTTCCTCTCCAAGATAGCTCTCGTTATCGTAGCATAGTTGGAGCTCTCCAGTATTATACTCTAACTCGACTCGATATTACTTTTGCCATTAACAAGGTTTGTCAATTTATGCATTCTCCTACGGATTGTCATTGGCAAGCGGTTAAACGTATTCTACGGTATTTAAAGGGAACATCTGATTATACGTTAACTTTTTCAAAAAGTTTGGATTCCTCGTTAGTATGTTTCACAGATGTTGATTGGGGATCTTGTCCTGATGATCGTAAAAGCACTAGCGCCTATTGTATCTTTTATGGTCCCAACCTCGTCTCATGGTCATCAAGCAAACAAAAGTCTGTTTCTCACTCAAGTACTGAAGTTGAGTATCGGGCCATCGCAAATGGCACTGCTGAATTATCTTGGTTAGTTTCATTATTGGGGGAGCTTGATCTTCATAGTTCTACTCCTGTCATCTTCACAGATAATGTCACTTCCTCTTCCTAAATGAAATCGCCCACAAAGGACCCGCTTCGCAGATAGCCCACTGTGGCAAAAGCAAACCCCTTTCCCCTTAATCCTTGAAAATTGCCCGAGGAGAAAGATTTTGCTTTGATGACAAATAACTGAGGAAGGCCAAACGTGGGACTTCCACCTCCCTGTACACCGCTAAACCCGCACCCCGTCGCGATCGCTCAGCGAGTGGCCCGGGAGAATGACCCTGACAAGCACGAGCAGCAGAACTGCGCCCCATCGCGTATGGTAGTGTGAGAGAACTCGGTAGCTCGATCCCAGAATCCCGAAAAGCTGAAGTACAATATAACCAGCGGTCCTCATCTGGTGTTCACCCCAATCCTTAAGAAAAAAACCAAACCGACCGTGGTTTAACCCAGCCCACAAATCCTTCAATTAAAATATCCTCATTTATTATTTATTAACTTTCTAATTAAATTATTCAATTGCCCAATTATTTTATAAATTGCATTCTTAAATATTCAAAGTATAAAATACACTATGTTAAACCAAATATTAATTCTATTAAAGTCTAACCGTTCTAATATATTACTAAATTTAAATGACAAAAACTTCAGGTGTTACACATTTGATGGAGCATACTGATGAGGAATGCTTGGAGTTGTTACGACAAACCAGATTTGTGGAATGGACACGATTTGTAAAAAGAAAATGATTTGCAATAATTGATATATTGTAATAATTATTGAATGATTTATGATTTAATTGTCATTCGTTTGTTAAAGAGGAAAGACTTCCACTACGCTAAAAGAAAAGGAAATGAAAGTTTAATAGATACTAAAGACAGAAAAAAGGACCAAAAGGACTAAAAATAAGATAAAAGAAATCAGGATACTACAACTGTTATATCCAGGCTGGCCCGACCTAGAAGAAATTTTTTTTGTCAAAATTCTTTAAATTGCTAAAACAACCCCCATTCGGGGGGTTGTTTCCGCAATAGGGGGGTGATCCCCCCCTATTTCTAATGGAGTGGGGAAGGTCTTTCCCCCACTCCACACACTATTTCTCTCTCACCTTCCCGATCTCGGTCTCTCCTGTCCCTAGTGGATTGTCGGCATGAAGAGGATTGGTCCTCCGGCAGGTTAACAACTTTGTCCTTTGCCAAGGTAAGTGGTGACTTCCTTTGTTGCATTCTAATCTCTTCGTAGGACTGAGTATGACAGATTATTTTCTTTTAGGGTCAGGTTTAGGTGTTGATGTAACACCCCGAGTTTTTAAGTGGATCAATTATCGGGGAATTACCAAGAACGTACTTGTTAGATTATATATTATGGAAATTAATGCAATTAAAATAAAATAAATATTAATTAAATTAAATTATAATATATTTGATTAATTGAAATTAATATTTATAAGTGGGGATGGATTTTTGATTAACTGAACTGGTTCGGTTAAGGGATCAGTTCAGCTCTTCTCATTTCGTCTGGCTTTCGGCCATTTGCCGAAATGAGAAAAAGGGGGGGGGGGGGGTATTAAGATTAAACTTGGATTATTGGGGATTTATGGAATAAATTAGAATTAAAATAGATGTTGATTTAATTAATTAAATTATTTTTGTTGGGGTAAATTAATTAGAGGGAATAATTAAAAAGGGAAAAAATAAAAGGGGATTAATTAGGATTGGGTTAAAGAAAATTTAAAAGATGGATATAGAAGGCATGAACCAGTTCAGCAAAATCGGTTCACGCCATTTGAACCGATTCACTAAGTGAACCAGTTAAATGGGAAAAGAATGGCCTTTGGCCATTCGCGATTGCAGCCAGAAGATGAAAGGGAGAGAGGGAACAGAGGCGAGATAGAACAGAGGAGAGGGAGATGGCGATGACGAGCGGAGGGGCAACGTCTGGTGAGCAGGCGACGATGACGCCGGCGAGCTGCTGCGATGCGACGTCCAGGCAAAATGGAGCAGTGATTTCACGGCTAGGGCTCAGAATCGGAGCTCGTGTGGGTGTGTTTCTGGCGACGAATTGAGGTACGTTTTGATCGGATTTTCTCCTCCTTTGCATTGGTATTGATTGGTCGTTGTTTGGAGTCGTGATTTGAAGGACGAATCACCGATTTCCCGTCGGCAGTGGCTTCCTCGCGATGGCCAGGGTCTTCGGCCGGGTGCGGTTGGTGAACCGAACTGGTCTGCCCTGTTTGGTTGAGATTTGTTGTTTGCTAATGCAGACAGCTCCAGCTTGGAATCGCACTCTGCATTTCATGGGTGTAAATGCAGAGTGGCGAACACTCTTAAATGCTGGATGATTTTGTGGGATGCTGTCGACTGAGTGGAGGAGTGATGCTCTCTGTTAAATTGGAATGCAGAGACGTGAGGAGAGGGCGGGGACTGAAGGGCTCTCGGATGGTGAGCTCCAGAGAGGTTAAGCCGAGAATTGGTGTAGGAGAGGAGCTCCCTAGACGAGAGCTGCTTGCGGGTCTTCAGGTATTGAAAGAGGAAGAGGAAGGATAGCATTTCACTGCATTATGCGATAAAGTTTGAGGTAAGGAAATAGGGGTGTCTTGGCCAGAGGAGACCCTACACCACAAGTAGAGTGCGTGTGTTTTGGGTATTAGTTCTATGATGTTCCTGTTAAATGTTCTGCTTAATGTGCTGTTAAACTCTTTCCTTACTTTACTAGCTTGTTTTTACGTGAATAAATATGACTGCTAAAGAATGTCACTATTTAGATAGATGAGTTAAGCCCGAAAGTATGAAGGAGTAGAAAGCTCATCGAGAATGACCTGTTCGTTATTGTTTGCTAACTGTTTCGCTTACATGTTGCATAGTTACTGTATCCATATCCTTAAGTTTATATTTCCTTACTGCTAATTGTTTTGTCTTTATTTAAGTTACAAATTTAATCTGATTAAGCATGTTTGGTCCAACCTTGATCTACTAGGAATGTTTACTTGAGCATGTAAATGATTAAGAATAACATAAGCATGTTAATCAATTTAGTTTAACCAATCAACTAGCTAATCAAATCATGCGAACTAATCAGTAAATCAAAGCATGTTAAACTAACTAGTACGTTAACATATCGGTTGAGCATGATTAATAGTTTACCAACTAAAATTCTTGTACGTTTAATAAACTAAGTCCTGAGCTTGTTTAATGATTTATCGACTAGAACTCTAATCTAGTAATTAGAATGATTTCCATAAGCATTTTAATTAGTAAGCATGCTAACTAACTAGGTTAATTTGTGAGTATGTTAATTCACTAAGTAAGTATAATAAATTCAAGCATGTTTAATTAACTAGCTATGCATGTTAATCCGTTGAACTATTAAAGGAATGTTTAAATCATTTAGGATAATAATTGAAATCTTTTCTTGGGTGTGAAATCAACTCGAGCATGTAATCAATTGGATAATAACTATACTATTAAATATAGCATGTTTAATTGATTAGAATAAAATCATACTTTATCAACTAGAATAAGAATTACCAATTTACAAGCATGTTTCCATATTCGTTGTCTAAGCATGTTTCCATTAATTGTTGTTTAAAGTATGTTTCCATGTTTAGTTTAGCTTAGTTTAACGAGCATGTTTAGTTAATCGTAATTCATCACATGCTTCTTTACCATCTCTTTATTGTTCATTTACTTTCAATTACTGTTAATTATTATATTTGCAATTTCAATTACAGTTGCTTTCAATTACTTTCGTTATGCGCACTTCAATTACATAATCAATGTTTTACTTTACTTTACTAAAGAGTAGAATGATAAAGAAGATGAAAAGAAAATGAAGTAAACATGAATGAGTTAAGGGTCGCAAGGATCTCACTTATTATATGTATGAATGTTTTATAATTGCTTTTGTTATTGTCTTCTTGGTATTGCTTACGATCTCGATTATGATTACGTGTCCTTATTATATGTACGTTTCCAAGGGCTTAGGCCTAAATTTATTTTGGGCCCTAACCATGCCTATTTTGGACTAAACTAGGCCCATTTTGGACCATATTGTATTTTTTTTATATACACCCTAACGTCCCTTGGTTATTGTCGTTTAACCTAAAAAATTTAAATATTAAGTTTTAAACCTCGAATTCTAATTTGTAATAAATTTTATGGTCAGGTTCCTAAACTTAGGAAATTATCAGATTGTTTCTGTCTAGTTTTAGTGAACCATTTTGAGTAGCCTTGGTATTGTTTGGCCTAAATTCGTGGTAGTGGCTATGTTATATTTAACGCATTAAAAATTTTAAAATGTAAATATTAATTTAAATTGAGCTTGTTAATTTTAATATTCAGTCAAGTTACGTTCATCTTTGTATTTTTTTATTTTAAATATTAAAATGGGTAATATGACAATTATATGTGCTGTGTCCACGGGTTTCAAATCCCTAAACCTGATCATGGTTTTTTAGCTTGTTTGAGATCACCTTAATATTGCCATTATTTAAATTCTATTATTCAATTTATTGTTGTAAATATTTCCTTATATATTGATTTGCTTAAAATATATAATTGAAATGCACGCAGAAGTCATATGATAAAAATGTTGAATACAAAATTAAATCCCTACTGAGTTGTTTGACTCACCTCTTATTCATTTTTACTTTTCAAGAAATAATTAAATTAGTCCCCAAATTCCATCACATGAGTAGAAATTGGAAGTTCCTCATCTTAGTTATTTTTAATTCCTTTTTGAGAGACTTAAACATTCTTAGTAAGGTTTGTATATAGTTTCTAATTTTGTTTTATTTTCCTTTCATTACTTCTAAATTTTAGACTTAATAATTTCACGTTATTTGTAAGTCACTTTTTGGACCTCTATTTTTGGGCTGGTTTGTAAGATAAATTTTTATTAAATTCCACTGCTTACAAATTTTTAGATTAAGAAATGGGTCGAATGATTTGGTCTATCTCGGGCCGGGTCGTTCCCCATTCTGTCTTAAGTCCCCTTTGAGGCGTGACAACAACATTGGATGTAGTTTTTTGTAAAAACATATACTTTCATTTTCAGTCTTTCTTTTTTTCTTTTTATTTTTTATTTTTTTTTCTTTTGTGTAGGGGAGAGTGGTGAACTTCTTCAAACTCATACCCAAGGAAGAGTATACACGACTATAGGAAACACACCACTAAGTCTCATGATCTTCGGCCAGATAGTCCCCCTTACCAAAACCTCTGTTAGTGTTACACACTCAATGCACAATCAACCGGTGAACTACGGCCAAACCCCAACATTACCGGACTAACAGGCTTATCCTCCATGAGACTAATCTTTCCTCAACCCTTCGTATTCTTTTTTATGTATGTTTGTTTCTGTTTCATTCATTATTACATAAAAACATATGCATAAAAAGTATTTTCATTATTTTCTTGAAAAACCTGATGTATGTAACGTATATAATAAATTGCATGTAGAACATAACCGTAGAAATAGTCTATGTATGAAAATAGTCAATACATTTCCAAAGTCATTACCTTTTTAACTTAATTTCACATGTCTCTAATAAAGTAATCATAATAACAGACAATGAAACACATCATCGATCAATGTTTCAATAGAAGTTGTAAGTGAAAATCAACAGTAAATATATCCTCGAACCACAACCCATAGGCATCACAACATATCATAAAAAATACTACTTTACCCTAGTACTTTGTGATGCAGACCAAATGCCAAACACAAACAAACATCTCTTACTTGTAGTCCTTAGTAAAGTCTGTAATTCTCAACTCTTCCAACACACTTATTTTCCTTAAAATTAAACAGAGAATCGGGTTAACAAAAGAAAAGGCGAAACTTTTACACTATACTCTTTTTCAAAGACTTAGATGGTTTTGTCGTTCATCACCATCATCCATGAAAATCCTCAGTGGAGAAAACTTACCTTTTGTGAAAACTTGAAAGAAGATTCTTCTGAGAGCTTAAGAGAAAGATTCTCCAACCTCGCAGCTCCTTGGGTAAGTAGGTTTTCGACCCAAACTTTTATAGACAAATAATCAGAGAATCTTGCGGAAGAAATCCCAAGAAAATTGTAAATTGTTTTCTAACAATCGAAGAATCAAGTTGTAGTTCACAAATTCTCAGAAAAAATGTGTTTTAAATTTGTCCATTGTTATAGCGGACATGAGAGTTGCCGTTGCAGATGGCCGCTTTGTCCTTCTTGTCCGATGGTAATCTACCACGATAGCTATTTACACTTTCATTTGCGGACACAAATGCTTTCGTGGATGCTAATGGTTCCGTGGATACCACCTCCTGTGGATTCTTCATAAAATTATGCCAATCGCTATCCGCAATGTATACTTATTCTTTCGTGGATACTTCTCTTACGGACGCCAATGCTTCCATGGATTCCTACACTTCCATGTAGCTAGTATCCCGTAGATTCATTCTATCCAAATGACAATGTTTCACCTCGTCACATATCCACTGTGGATATTCTTCCTTTTCACGGCAGCATACACTTCTGTACCTACACTGTTCACCACAGATTCTATACTCGAAACGATGTCATTTCACTTCATTTCATAGCATCAACTGTAGCGACCTGTTTTTTCTTTTTCCTTTACAAACCTTTAAAACTAAAACGTATAGCAGGAGACTTTCTTTTTTAAAATCAATTAAAAATATAAGGAAATGTACTATAACAAAATTATTTTCTTTAATTATTAAAAGTATAGATATTATGCACATAAAATGAACTCCTTTCCTTTAACCGTTTCTGTTTAGTTTAGTCAGCACAATATCTCGCAGTGAAAACCCTCCATCAACCGCACTTCTTCATTTTCCACTAGTGTTGTTGCCTACATCACAAGTCATAAGCTATGAGCCTAATGCTTAGTCAGAATGAATATCTCTAAATAGTAAATGTGAATATGATATGCATATGCTGTGTATAGTATATAATCAAGTGCTTTTATTCAATCTTTCCTTTTTATATTTATTCCTTTACCATTGTTAACATTCCAAAACGATTGGAGAACATCAGTCCAAGGGACAACATACATACTCATGGGTTATCTTAGGTAGAATTGTAACTAAACCCCTCACAATTGCCTATTTACGTTTTTTCAATTCGTGTTCTATTTCATTATTTAGTTTATAATAGTTCAAAACAATTGGAGAACATTAATCCAAGGGAAAAGATACATCCTCATGAGTTCCTTTAAGCAAAATCGTAACTAAACCCCCCATCTCACAATCATCTATTAATGTTTATTTAGTTCAAGCTAAATTTCGTTATCATAAATCATTCTTATAAACATTTTCATAATTTGATGCAGGAACTATGCATGAAACATGTGTTTATATCATCCACAATGACCAACACTACAAGTTATTCTATTCTCAAATCAACTAACTAACTATAAACTTCAGACTTAACTCCTAATAACTTTTATAACTCCATAATCTCAAACAAATACTTGAATATACGTATCTACTACACTTATCAACATAATGACTTATAAATCTATAATCTTAATTCTAACATAAGAAACATATCTTATTCTTGTGATGCAGCCAAAAGGGCAACTTAAATTCATTACTTACCTTGAGTCGTTAGTGCGATTCCACACTTGAAATGCCGTCTTTAATAATCACCTTTTCAATTCAACAACCTTCATTACCAATAACATCATTAACCACTATATAATATAGCAATCATATAATCTAGAGTTTCCACCTAGAATTCATCTTCTTCAAACTCCTATAATCTTCTTTATACTTAACTGATTTCATAACTTCCCCCACCTTATTTCTTCATTAAACTATCCTTAACAATATGCCTAAGTAATTTTATCCAAAAGTTCCAAGAAGTTAAACAATTTAGCATCAAACATCATAATCCATTCATTTATCATTTTTCTCAACCTTTATTTCTTTTCCTCGTAACCTTTACTAGGAATTCATCTACTAGAAAAACTCATAACTATGAAGACAACTTCTTACCTCAATTTGCTGAGAAAGGCAAGGGAAGGGTAGAGAGCTTCCAAGAGCTGAGAGAGTTCCTTCTTCCTTTCTCCCTCAAATCTCATCTTCTGCATACATAAACTATCTCCTTCATTCTTAAGCTAGAGGTGTTCTCACACCCTAGCATGGCGTGATGATTCATCATGTAATACTCCAATTTTTCTTAACGAAATTAAGTAAGAATAATTGAAAAATTATTAGGGTGTAATGAGATTTTTTGGATAATTATATTTGATGGAAATTAATTTAGAAAACAGAATTAAGGAATTTAAATTGAACAGACAATTATTATCAAGCGACGTTCGGAATAAGTTGGGCATTGGAATTTGGGTCGATTAATATACAAAACGTATATTTGACACATAAATATATATTTAATATTAATTAAAGGGAAGTGAAGATTTATAAATTAAAGGAAGGAATTAATTAAAGGAAAGAATTGATATAATAAAAAGAATAAAAGAGAAGAAGGAAATGTCGATGTTTGGGCAAAGGGAATGGGGCGCTGAAGGGCGTTACTCCGATGCTTGATCAAATGTTATACCTGAACAAGCAGATGTTCAGATTGAAGTCAAATGAAAACAGCTTACAGCCAATGTATAAGGCAAGAAAAGTTGTGGAAGCATTCAGTCAGACGAAAGGTATTGACTGTGATGAGATTGGATCTCACATGATGATGAAAACTTTGCCTCAAGAGAAGTTTAAAACTTACAGGCAGAGAGCGGGTTTGTTGGAGCCCACTTTTTGAGCCGAAGGGGGAGTTTTGTTGTGTTCGGCCACGTGGGCTGGACAAGGGGCCCACACGCCCTTATTTTTTTTTTAAGGGAAAGAAATGTTCCTTTTTAAAAGGGTAGACGACCCTACACGGCAGAGAAGAACAGCAGGAGAGAGAAGCAGAAAACGAGAGGGAAAACGCAGCAGGAGGAGTAGGTTCTAATTTTTGCCCTGCAGCCTCGGATTTTCTCCATTTGCCGGCGTTCCAACCGTTGGATCAACCTGAAATTTTGATAACGGGTTCGCGACGTCCTGGGCAACATTCTGCACTGTGGAGATCTCGTTTCGTGATCTGTAAGTCCGTCTTCCAGGTTATACACGAATAAGAAAAATCGGTTTTTCTTGTTCGTTTTTGGTCCTCTCTTGATTCCATCTTGATAGGTGATGATTATGCTGTATTGAGACTTAGTTGTACCCATTATTATCGTTGATAGTGGAAGTTTTAAGCGGCCGAATCGGTCCCGTGGTTTTTACCCGATTTGGGGTTTTCCACGCTAAAATTGGTGTGTTGATTTTGTTGGTTTATTATCTCGACTATTATTGCATCTGCGATATTTGTTTGTGATTCTAATTAGGTACGAAAGCTTGGAAAAACCATATTCCGCATATTTGTTTTAGGTGGTTTTTCTCAACAGAAGCTTCAAATATATGCTCTCTGTGATTAGCCTGAAGTTGTTAACCTCTTATTACTACTTTGTAAAATGTTATTGGACATAAAGAGTAGATGTATTGCTCTGTAAATAGACATTGGTTCTGTTGTTTAATTACATATTGGTGGAATTGTTCTATGTGAGTTGATGAATGTTATTCTAGAATTTTGTTATTGCTCAATGGAAGTTTGATTCTCTCTTATTTACTGACCCATTAGACAGAATTATTGGAGGATAAAATAAATGGATAATGCCCTATTGTTTGGCTGCATATTGATTTCTTGAAGTATTTACTATAATACTCTGACTTTTTATATCATAATTTAATAGGCATAAGTGGAAAGTAATTGGTGGGTATTTAGATTAATTGGATAATTATCGGGGTATTACCAAGGACGTATTCATTAGATTATAATTTATGAGAATTTATTGGATGATAATTAGTATTAATTAAGAGGAGTATTATATTATATAATTATCAGGGTATTACCAAGGACGTAATCACAATTATTATCAAGCGATGTTTGGAATTAGAAAATTTAAGTATGACTCGTAATTATGGTCAAGTAATATTCAGAATAAATTGAGAATTGAAATTGAGTTGAAAATAATTTAATGAACAATTTAATTAAATTAGTAAAAGAGAATTTGGTTGAGTGAAAAAGGGTTTAAAATTAATGGGGGAAAATTAAATGGAATTAGTGAAGAATTAGGATTAAAAGAAAAATCAAATGGGAAAAGATGTGGGTGAATCGGTTTGTTTTATGCTGGTTGGTTCACGTGGCCAGTTCGCTGGTTCGATTTAGGGATTAAAGTGAGAGAAGAGGAAGGTTGGACTTGTTCATGCTAATTATTGGTTCGGTTTTGGAATCAACTGAAAGGGGGAAATCGGGTTTGGCCATTTTCAGAAAGAACAGACAAAGAGAGCGATGGGGAGCGATGGGGAGCGATGGGCTTGAGAGAGACCAAGTGAGATCGAGGGATGAGGGAGATGCGAGGGAGCTCAGGCTCGAGCTCAGGTAGCGACGTCTAGGCGAATGACTACGAGCAGCGATGTTGAGTGTCAGGCTTTCGCAGGTTGAAATCGGAGCCCTGCCAGCTGCGATTCTTGCGTCGGGTCGAGATAAGTCGGTGGGTTCCTGTTATTCTCCTTTGCGTTCTGTTGATCGATCATTGGCAGGGGCGAGTTGCTAGGTTGGATTGGCGAAGGCAGGACAGGGGCTGGCGGTTCATGATGAATTGGCTGGGACAGTTTGCATTCCACGTTGGACCAAACCGGTCCTTGTTGGTTCTTGCTCTGGAAGGCGACAACATGGACGTGCGGGAGGAATGGTGGAGATAGGGTATGGCGTGGGTGTCCGTGGCAAGGTAGGGTTTGCCTCTCTGATAGATTGAAATGCAGAGAAAGAGGGGGGAGGCTGGCAGTGATGAGCTCTCGGGTGAGCTGGGTATGAAGGAGAAATGCTCTCTCTGGTGATGTTGTGGTCTGAGTGCTGTAATTGGAGGTGTGGCCTAGGGTGTTCTCAGTTGGACGATGTTGATTAGGGAGTTCTTTGGAGCTGAAGGAAAGGCCGAGTGTTGATGGTTGCTGAGCTGTTCTCTGGCCTTTTGGTAAGGGAATCCTTGCTGTTTGTTTTGGATAATGTGACTGTATAACTTTCTGTGTATTGTTCTGTAACTTGTGAAATTATGGGTTAAGTCTACTGGTCTTAGTCACTTCAATGTTAATGAGTAGAATTAATTTAGGATATTGAGGAATGGGTTTGGAATTCTGATAACTGTATCATGTTAATGAATGGGTAAGTTGGATTTATTTCTCTGTTGATTGTTGTGTGCATGTTGGATGTGCGCTCCATCGATTTTATACTCTGTGTATTGTTAGAGTATTATTCTTTGTTTGTTATTGGTTTACAAACATATTTGATTGGTGCTCTATTAATTGTATTGGATTGCACACGGTTGTTTGAGTTTTGTTATTGTCAAGATTAAAGGATTGGATTTATGTTCTGAGAATTGGTTTTGGTGCTAGTTGTTGGATATAAGTTATTAATTTGTTTAGGCTATTAATCTACTATTTGGATGAAAAATAATAAAATGCCCTCTGTTGGTTAATAATCTATAAATTGTGGCTACTGTGAAGATATTGTGTACTGCTGAGTGTTAGGCCCTCTGCTGTGTTAGTTTGACTATTACGATAATCTGTGAATTGTTTTGTAAAGCATGTTGTTAATCTGCACGTTAGGATGATTTATCTGCTGCCCTGTTACTTGAATAAAAAGGATAAATTAATGGTGTTAGCCTCTGTTGGTTTTTTTGGATGGTCACTAATCGGGTTATTCTATTATGGGAATTGGATCAATGTAGATTACTGTCTCGATTCAAATATTGTTATTTGGCATTGATTTATGGGCCTATAATTCATGGGTGGAATTACGTTGGTCTTCGCTATGTGTTGAACTAAGTTTCTAGATGCTATCAACCGAGATTGATTTATTAGACTGAGTTGTAATTAATGAAGCGGTTTCGTTTAGGAAACTCTAATAAGTAATGTATAAAGATTAAGGATAGGAAAGACGATAAGATTAAAAAGTTTATTAATTTATTAAATTAATGATTAAGTGTTATTAAATTATGAAGGTACTAAAGAAGAAGAAAAGAATAACGAATAAGCGTTGAGCGCTGTAAGGAAATGTGGTAAGTGATATGCATGTGCTTTGGTCTTTGAGACCTACATCGCAAGAATAAGATATGCACGTTTCATTGTTTACTGCTTTAATAAATGTTGAGTATGTCTACAGTATTAAAAGCATGTCTATTGCTTTAAAGCATGTCTATTATTTTAAAAATATGTCTACAATTTTTAAAGCATGTCTACTGTCTTTAGAGCATGTTCTATAAATTGTAGGTTGGATGCGCTATTATATTTCTTTAAGGATATGTTAGAAATTGTATGCACTCACGATGACAGGTTCCAAGAAGCACTTGGAAACCTTAATGGAAATCTGCTCCAAAAATCAACAATACCCGACCAGCAATAATCAAACAATTAGAACTCCAATTCTGTAATTGATCTAGAGCTGTAGTTTGGAGGGTATAAACTCAATATAGGGACGAAGATTGTGTCAAAATCCCAGGCCAAAAGTCGTTCTAGAGTCGAAGATCTATCCGATTCAAAATTCCCAGAAAAATTGTTTCAAACAGACAGATTTTACAGTTCCGAATTAAAATGCTATAACTTGAGCTACCGGTAACGAATAAGGCTCAAATTAACGAGGTTAGATTCCTGACTTAATCCTGAAAAATTCATTAGAAGGCCTCGAACAGAGACGCTTACAATAAGTGGTCCAAACAGGGGCTTCAATCAGAAAGAAATTCAGTTAACAAAAATTCACAGATTCTGCAGCTCACAATGTTCCGAAAATATCACTTTCATTCATAAAACTTTCAAAAGAACTCTGTAGCAACTAACATATATCAACCCTCCATGTCATAGACAATCCAACCAATAATAAGGAAACTCAAGAGTAGCACCAAA
>CM039483.1:22908317-22950391 GCA_022433065.1 Begonia loranthoides
GGGCATCCAACTGCGCTTACAACATCTCCCAACTCCCTTCATTCCTCTTTGTCTTCTTTTACGTCTTTTCTTCACTCAATGGGTATGGGTACCGTCCCAAAGCAGTACCCCCTAGTTGTTTCTATTATCGTAAATGTAGGAGGACACTTCTACTTTTCCTAGCACATACGTAAGAATATCAAACAACAATATTTAAAAGAATCCACAGTAGCATAACATAACACTTACGGAAAACAAGGAATAGAATGCTATGATATCATGCCAACGACTAAATTAAAATTAACTAAGCATAATTATCCAAACTCACACATCTTAACTATGCATAAGAAACGGTGGAATTCAATGACATGCTTCATCATCAATACTGAATAAAGTGAATAACAGACTATTAACGAAATCATAATAATAACGAAATTATGATAATAACGAAATCGCACTACTAAATGAAATCATGCTACAAGTAAGTCATGCCATTAAACAGGTTAAGCTATTAAATGAAATCATACTATTAAACGAGATCATGTTATAAACAACAGTGAGCAGTGTATGATAACAACGAAAGTAAAATAGCGAGTCATGCTCTTGAATGACTGAAGACGAAGAATAATATCAAATGAATCAGAGCGGATATGTTTTTCAATGACTAAATGGAAACGGCAGTAACGAAAACTAAACATGCTTTCATTAAACTAATACTGCAGTGAATAACATATCAAAACAAACAGCGGATCATGCTTCAATAATAGTATTAATCGGTAGCAACAATGAAAACAGGACAACGAAGCATACTCATGAGTTAACTATTCTAGCAACGAAAATTAAATGATGAAACGAACGGCAAAAACATGCTTTCAATAATAGCTAATAACAGTAGCAAGTAATAATCAAATTGGAAATGACAGAACATGCTCCTTATCGAATATGACAGTAATAAATAAGTACGTCTAACATGCTTCTTAATCAACCATAACAGCAGATAATGTATAGTGAAAAGAACAGCTAATCATGTTTTAAATCTCCTGAAATCGCAGCGTATTACGACATATTGAAACAGTAAGTCATGCTTTTTAAACACCTAGTACAATAGCGAGTAATACCAGAACATAACAACAGGAACATGCTCATTAACGATATTAGCAATAACGAGAAATATCGAAAGAAATAGTGGGAACATGCTTTTAACGGCTAACATACCAACAATAAATGGGTATTAACAGGCTTTTAATTCACTACGATCAACAGCGAAACTTTTAAAATAGAGCAGAGAGACATGATTTATAATCGACACTATACAGTGACGAGTCCATAATTTAAGACAATGAAACACGCATC
This sequence comes from Begonia loranthoides, assembly GCA_022433065.1. Lineage (NCBI taxonomy): Eukaryota > Viridiplantae > Streptophyta > Magnoliopsida > Cucurbitales > Begoniaceae > Begonia > Begonia loranthoides. The sequence goes on from CM039483.1 coordinate 22,909,650, forward strand.
CAACATCTGCAAAACAGCAGGGGAAAATGACGAAATGACAGATCAAGCTTGAAATCATGCTTTTTAAACTATAAGGTATAGTAATGAACAAAGTCGAACGAAAGCATCAATGCAAGCTTCTAGACAATAAGATACAACAGTAAAACTACCTGGAACAGAAGACGAAATGTGCCATCTTAATGACTACATTCAACAGTGAGTATTAATGAATAATGTAACAACTAACATGCTATGTAATCATCAAAATCTGTAGTAATGGTTGTCAAACGTGAATGCCTAAACATGCTTCTAATAATAAAGGTAACAACAAGAGTGGTTGCAATGAAACAATAACAATAGAAACCCTTTAGTCATACGTTCATCTTTTCCCATCCAGTTAAATACCTTTTCTTTCGTCTAACCAAGCTCAAACAGCCTTTCCCACTTTCTAGTGATACAGTCACTTCAACTAAACCACAAGGAGTTGCGCAACAATCTCAAAAATGGAAACAGTAAGTAAATATATATCACTTAGTGGAAGAGAAATGTAGCAGCCAACAAAATGTCTAAGGAAGGGTATGGAAGTCTAAAGCATACATTAGTATATAGAAATAACTACACAGTAAGCTTTAAAACAACTACGAAACAATCACTCACACACACAACTACTTGGGTGTAGGGCTTCCTCAAGCCAAGACAACTCATTCCTTACCTCTCTATTGAAGATACGCGGACAGCAGCACCTCAACTCCATAGCTCCACACCCTCCACACAGTAAACACACCAGCAGCAAGGAACCCGATGAGGAGAGAAAGAAATACAGGAAGGGGAACTCAGCTGGAACTAAATAGAAGGCTTGGGGACCATCCGTACATGAGGCAGAGGGAGGAGCACAGAGCAAATCCTGTTGGTCGGCCATTTCATGTGATTTTGTATCGAGAGATCGAGTTTTTATTGGATAGACGTCGTTTTCTTCTAAATTTAAATCAATTTTTTCGCTGTACAGGGAGAATTTGGACGAGAGGATGCGTCCAAATTCTGCTCGTATCGTCCGAATTTAGAATTCAGACACAGAAATGACGTCTGAGATGTCGTCTGTGCCGTCCGAATTCATCCAGAATTTAGACAGATTCAAATGCACAACATCCGCTTCATCCTAGGTGTCGTCCGTGTCGTTCGAATTCATCCAGAATTTGGACAGATTCAAACGTACAACATCCACCTCGTCTGAGGTGTCGTTCGCGTCGTCCGAGAAGACCAAAATCTCATTTCCTTCACATTTTCAACTAGATTTTCATCTGAATAACTCCCACGAATTTACAAGTCACCACTTAACGTATATAGGGATGAGTTGTATCATGAAATTTTACATCCAAAGTTTGATTACATCTTTTAACGAAGAGATTTAAGATCAGGTTGTTACACATTCGGCTTATGCAATACACCAGCAACATTCCATAGGTGCAAGATGGCTATTTTTTAGACATGGTAGAGCAAATAATGGAGATATTTATGGATGACTTCTCAGTGATTAGAGATTCGTTTGTGGGCTGAGAAGTTCCCACTACCTACATCAGTGAAAAGAATTAGAAGCTTCTTGGAGCATGCTGGCTTATATAGAAGATTCATCAAAGACTTTTCCAAAATTTCCAAACCACTGAGCTCATTGCTAAAATAAAATACAAAGTTGGATTTTGACATAGTTTGTTACACGACATTTACAAATTTGAAAAAAAAATTAATTACCGCTCCAATAATCGTGGCATTAGATTGGAAGCTATACTTTAAGCTTATGTGGGATGTCAGTGATTATCAGTTTGGGCCAAAGAAAGAATAAATGTTTGCATTCTATATATAGTATGTAAGCAAGAGTTTGATGAATGCTCAACTAAACTACACAACGACATTGAAAAAGCTATTGGTTGTAGTATTCACATTCGAGCAATTCAGAGCATACTTAGTTGGGACCAAAGTCATCATCTACATTGTGTAACACCCCAACTTTTTAAGTTGAACAATTATCGGGGTATTACCAAGGCGTGTTCAGAACATTGAGTTGTGGGAGAATTTTCGATAAGGTTTTCCCCATATACGTGATGCAATCAAGTGTTCGGAGTATAGGGATATTACATCATGTATTTTTACGCGTTAATTGTGACGTGTAAATATGGGGAAGATGTTATGGGATAAGGGTTAAGTGTGAAAGAATGGAGAAAAGTAGGAATTATGGAGTTGCGGACGCATGCGGACGACGTGCAAACGAAGAAATATCGTCTGCATGTGTATAATGTGGCTACCTTGTAGATTGAGATGAAGTGAGGATGGGAGGATGAGCATCCAGATGACTTGCGGACGAGAAGTGTCGTCCGCAAGTGCTTGGCCATGTCACCCTTAAGTGTAGGATGACTCAGGACGTGGTGTTTCATCCTGACTTCACTGTGCTGTGAAGTTTCGGACGAGGAAGGCTGCTTCCGCATCAAATTTGTATAACTCTGGGGACTTTCGGACGAGTCCAGACGGCTACGGACGTGGAGTAGCCTCGTCCGTTTTGTCTCTATCCATTTTTTGGACATTTTCAGACGCGTGCGGATGATACTTTTGGATGCCATGTCTCGTCCGAAGCCACGATTTAGCCTGTGAGATTTAGCCTTGTGAACTAATGCGGACGAGACCATCACCTCCGCACCCGTCCGAATCATCGCAGATCTATGACAGAACTAATTTAAAATTAGAAGGAGAACGAACCTTAACCAATTAGAACACGACCCCCGACAGCAAATCCCCTTCCAGACCACGCGTAGCCGACCTCCCTGCCCCCTACACATACGATTTGTCTCCTTTAGGTACAAATGGCCTCTTCCTTCGGGTATAAGTCATTCTCCCCTTCCCATTGTGTTTTCCTTCCTGCAAGAGAAGTTTCAGAGAGTGAGAGAGAAAGTCCACCGTGAGAAGAGAGTTTCTGGGAGGGAGAGCTGAACTAGTGTGTGAACGTGAAGTGATGGAGCTAGGAAGTTGAAGGGTGAGCTAAAGCATGGAGCTGTTGGAGCTGGAACCGTGAGCTGCTAGAGTTGCTAAGGAGTGGCTGCCCCTGCTTTCGGTCATCAAATTGGTAAGGAAATAGGGGTGTCTTGGCCATTTGGAGGCCCTACACCACAAGTATGGGTATGTGAGTTCTATGTTAGTTTCCTAAATGCTGTAGATAATGTTAGCTAATTTTAGATGATGATTCGCTGAACTGTTATTTCCCTAGGATGATCTGCTATGTAGAATGTGAGTAGATTAGTATACTGCTCTGTGTTATTCTATAGTTAAAATGCTATGAATTGTTGATGCTCTGTAGGTTTCCTTGCTATTGGTTGGTTATTTCCTGTTATATTTTTCTTGTTGATTCCTAACTATAGGTTACTATGAGCTCTGTGATATTTTCCTTTTGTTGTATAGCTCTGTTTATTGTCTGTTATGTGATACAAATGCCTTGTTTGATAAAGAGATGATGAATGTGAGAAGGGTGATGAACGTTGAAAGTGTGAACGAAAAATGAATATGTGAAGTCTGGAAATAAGTTAGGAGTTCTATTTTTTATACTGAATGTTTATTCGCTATTTAGTTTTTAACAATAATGCTGTTTTTTTCTTGCTATTGTTCTGCCATCAATTGTTCATTTTATTTCCCTAATCTAGTATGCTTACTTGTTAAACAAATTAGTTAAATGTTAATCAATAAATGTTAATCCATGGAGTATGCAAATCACTTCAGTTAAATAATAAGCAATTGAGCATGTTAATCGATTAGGATAACTAATAGAATCAATAAATGTAATTAGTTCTTGAGCATGTAAATTATCTAGGATAGCTCACTAGAATAACAATGACATATTCTTGAACACGTTAAATAACTAGGATAAAGCATATAATTGACTCTTAAGCATGTATAATTAATTAGCTACGCATGATTAATCCTCTTTCTTTCTTGAATATGTCTAATGATTAATTGACTAGAACCCTAAACTAGTAATTTTAATGACTTCCATGAGCATGTTAATTAACTAGGTTAATTAACTAAATGTGATTGCTTAGTAAGCATGTTAATTATAGTTGATAAGCATGCCAATTAACTAAATAGTTAACTAAGACAATAACTGAATTTCTTTCTTGAGCACGTAATGAACTAGGTTAATAATAATATGTTATTTTTCCTTGTAAATAATTTGTATAATTCTCATTTCCGCAATTTCTTTTAATGTGGTTATATTGTCTCTCGCTGCAATTTTCCTTACTATGCTTTACCTTTTTTAAGAGTAATGGAGATGCTTAATAGAAGCTAATAGGAAGTGTCGCCAAGGGTGGTACTCACATATGCATGAGTGAGGAAAAATGTTAAGGAATAAAGAAGTAGAAAACATTCAGGATGGGCGGGACACATCTATCACTAGAAGAAAGTCTCAAGGGTAGGATACGTCTGAAGGGAAAAGAAAATGAAAGGGAGTTGGGGTAGATGGGTAGTTCAGATCTAGCCTGGCAGCTAAGATACCCCCTCACCTGGTTGGAACGAGACTAGTGTGTGCACAGGAGGTTAGAAACCGATAAAACTAAGCCATATCAAAGGACAACCTCCAATCTTCAGCTCGATGTATGAGTAACGAACGAACAAACAAACGTAATGAAAGGTTGGACTGGATAGCCCCCATTCCAAGAGAACTAAAGAGAGTCATAAGCATAATTGTATTAACCCTTTTTCCTTACTGGGCCATTTGGCTCACGTATTACTTGTGGTGAGGTACAAACGATGAACAGATAATAAGCAGATAATAAACAGATAACGGAGCAGGGATGAAGGATTTGCATGACCGAGATTGTAGCTGGCCAGGCTAGAGCGAGAAGAGGGCACAGTTGTAATGAAAGTGTATTTAATTCTTCGGTTTTTATTTCTCTTAAGTGTATTTAATTATTTAGTTCTTTCATTAAGTTTCTATATTAATGATCTACACTTCCGCAACGTTTTAAACAAATGATTTTGTAACTCTTCCGCACTTTATTAATTAGATTCTTATAACGAATTTAACGCAAGGTTAGTAGCAGTCCAGTTAGCTGCACTTTGATATGTTTTGTTTTAAAAAGAAATTTCAAATTTTTATGCGTTTTAAAGGATTTAAGAAAAATCGGGTCATTATGCACTGACCATTCAATAATCAAGTATCTTATAGCCAATAAAGATGTTAACCAAGGCTACTAAGATGGGTGCTACTACTGCAAGAATTCAATCTGGAGATCAAAGACAAGAAAGACGCTAAAAATCAATTGCTGACCACTTATTCATATTAGAAGAAGAAAAAAATTGCAATGATGATGTTCAAATTTCTAAAAATTTTCTTAACGAGAAACTATTTGGAGTGCAAATAAGCAAAGTGTCATCGTATGCGGATATTGATAAATATTTGGTAAGTGAAATATTTTCCACCAGACCTGTAAAGACTTGCCATACTTATTCAGGCAAGGAGTAGATAAAATAATATAGAGGTTTGAGCTTGATGAGGAACAAGAAGGAACACTACAGCATTGTCATTCATCTCCTTATAGTGGACAATATGGAGGAAATAAAACTATAGCAAAAATCTTGCAATCTGGATTTCTCTGGTGGAGTTTGTTTAAAGATACTCAAGAATTTGCTAAAAACTATGATAAATGTCAAAGGTTGGGAAATATCTCACAAAGGCATGAAATGCCTCTAAAAATATAATTGGAATTGAAAACATTTGGTGTTTGGGGTATAGACGTTATAGGACCATTCCCATCCACATTTGGAAATCAATACACTTTTGTAGTATTGGGCTATGTTTCAAAATGGATTGAAACTAGGGCATTAGCTACTAATTGTAATACCCAAAATTAAGCTGAGATTAAGGATAATAATAATTATGAATTTTGGAGATTTTGAGATAATTTTATTATGGAATGTAATACCTCAAAAATAATTTGATACATTTTGTACCAATTATTGGAGTGGGGTTGGAGATTTATTATATGATTAAAGAGATAATTGATGGATTATGGTTTAGAAGATTTGTTAGATGATAATTAGGGGATTATTATTTAAGGGTTTATTGAATTAATGAAGAAAAGAAGGAGAGAGAACAGTAGGTGGTGAAAATGGAGGCCACGTGGGAGGGGTCAATCAAATGATCGACCCTGAAATGTAAAATTTGGTTTTTACATATGCTCGACCGGCAGACTCAATTACATGGGAGCGATCGAGCATATGCTTGATCGATCCCACGCATTTTTACAAAAATACAGCGTTCTGTTGCAACTTCCTAGTTTGTATTTGAGGCATGAATTCCAAGCGGTGATGTCTTCTATGATTTCTCCAAGCACTCTCCCTTTACAGATGGGAGTTAAATGGAGGTGTTAGGTGAGAATTATGGGGATTGTGTGAGAGAGGAGAGACAGAGAGAAACTCTCTGGTGAGAGTTGAGAAGGAAGAAGGAGAGTGTTTTGTGAGGTAAGCTTCTGGAGAAAGAGAGAAGAGAAAGTAAGAGGAGAGGAAGAAAGAGAGGGAAAGGGCCGAGAGTAAAGATGAGAAAGAGAGAGGCAAAGAGAGTGATAATCTGAGCAGAGTGAACTGTGAGAGAAAGCCAAAAATAGAAAGTGAGAGAGAGGAATTAGGAAGGGTAGAGGAGTGCAAGAGAGACTCTCGGGAGAAAAGGTGGAGGCCACGAAGGACGAAGAAAAAGAAGAAGAAAGAAGAAGAAGGAGAAGAAGGTCTCAGATTCTTCAGGTGAGAAAATCTCTCTATATTGTTGATAATGTTGAGAAATGTTGATATATTGATGGAGTTTTGTTTATGCACTTTAGTTAGAGCTTTTGTGAGAATCAGAGAAAAGAAGACAGAAGAAGGAGAAGGAGTGGAGGAGCTATTTTCCCCTCATGTGAGCTGCTTCTTCATTGAGTGTTCTTCTAGTATGGTATTCATCTGTCTATGTTATCGATTTTGTGGAAATAATAAGTAGAAGATAAATTAGTGAAGGATATAAATTGGTTGTTTGGGTTTGTCCTGGTATGTTTGCTGTGTTTGTTTCCTATTAGTTACGGCTCTCTATTGTTTGGTTAGCCCTTGTTCTATCAACTATATAAATGCTAAGTAAGGGAAAATGTTGATTTATTGAATATGTTGCATTCCCTGGTTAATGGAAAATGGTTTCCTATTGTTAGATAATGCCCTCCGTTGTTTACTGCTTCTAGAGAATGCTTTATTGGTTTGAGTATACTGCCAAGATTGGGGAGAGTATGTTGGATACTGGTTATTGTTCTGTTTGTTGGTTACTATCTCTGAATGATGTGCACATTATTGCTTGCTGTGATTTATGGAATTTAGGATAAAGCTATGTTAAAGGTAAAAGATGAAAATAAAGTGTGAATGTTTAATGGATTTTGGAATTGTTAAGTTATTAGTTGTGATTCTGTTATGGGGAACAATGGTGTTAGCTCCTTTAGGGTAATGAACAGTAGAAATGAGATTAATAATTGGTGGTTATTGATGATAAATGTTATTTGATTGTGAAGGTATTAAGAAGGCTAACATGAAGTGCTAAAGCCTGCAAATGACGACAAGTACGTGATATTACCTGTGTTTTACCGAAAGGGCTACATCGCAAGAGTTAGTATTTATATGTTGCATGCTAACTGTGTTTATTAGAATTAGGTTCTTAACATTGAGAAAGTAGATATAGCTATTGATCGAGGATGTATTGCTGCTTGCTGTATGATGCTGTATTTACTAGATTTAGGTTCTTTACGCTAAGAAATATGATATTGAGCATGTTTTGAGGTTATAGTATGATATTGATCATGTTTCGAGGTTATAGTATGATATTGAGCATGTTTCGAGGTTGCAGAAATGATATAATAGAACTGTATATATACATGAGCATTCATGCATCATGGTTTTCACAAAACGATATGAAAACAGTTTTCATGCATGGTTTTAGATAATGGTATAATGGACACTCATACATACTAAGTGTACGGTGTTTTCGAGAGCTGATCACCTGAAGCAGAAAATTTTTATTTGGGTTGTATAATTATCCATTGTATCATTAAAGGCAAAAAAACTAAACAGAACCAAATGTAAATAAACATTAAAGTAAATAGACTCATTTCCAGTGGCCCGCAAGCAGGGGCTCGACATTGGAACTGGAAGGATGAACCAAGACATGATGATAAAGAAGCTCCTACACATGTTCTCATTTGGAACCAAGAAGCTACCATCGGCTTGTAGCAACCACCCACGACCACTTAGAGTATTTCAAGACCGAGTCCAATGAAGCCTCATAGAATGAGATATGTTCATTTTATTTCCTAATATGTTAGTTAGATTTATATTTGACTAAGATACAATTTGTTAGGGTGTTTTTGGTTGGATTTAACGTTAGCTTAATTTGTATTTTGTGTTGGAATGCTCGGCAAGCATGTTAGCCGAGCATTCATGCCCAAAACTTTGATATAAGGCCAAATCTGTAATTTTCCATTGGGGCTTCCTTAGGGAGGTATTTTAACCTCTCTAATGAGATCCTTGTAATATCCCGATTTTCTATAATATAATAAGTCTAATTATAAATAATAATAATAATAAGTAAGAGTAATCAGATTAATTGAATATTCATCGGGATATTACCAAGGAAAAATTTCGCTATTTTCATGTCCTATGATTATTATGAATTTCATAAAAATAAGTACGTTATAAAACAGGACGATATTCATCAACATTATGCAACATAAATAATTGAAATTTAGTATAATTGTTGTACATTAAAGATTAATTTGAATAATTAGATAAATTAGAAATAAGATAGATGGTAATGTAATAAGTTAAATTTGAGTCAAATGAATTAAATGCTGAACCGGTTCAGCAAGAACTGAACCGGTCCAGCAATTAAAAGAGAGAATGGCTGAAAGCCATTCTCTCGTGCGGGCCGACGAGCAGAGAACGAGAGCGAGAGAAAGGGAGGACGACGAGTGGGAGACATCGCACAAGCGCGAGAGCTCAGTCAACAGCAGGCTTGGGCTCGGGATGCGGTGACCAGCGTGCTGCTGCGACGACGGCGTGCGAACGGACGAGCGTCGGGACGACTAGGGCTTGGGTGTCGTTCGGCTGATTTCAAATCGTGAATTTAGGGGCTGTGATTTTCCGAACCAAGGTTAGCCACGGTTGATTCCCCTGTTAATTGTTGGATTTTGGCTGTTTGGTAGGGCTTTCGTTGATGGCCCTGTTGCCTGGTATTGGTCGGTCAGGATGGTTCATAGAGGTGATGAACCCGTTTTGTTGCATTCTGCCGACACTCACGAGGGGGACAGGTTGGGTGGCCCTCCTTCCAGCTGGGTTGTCCCCTGCCGACAGTGAGGAAATGAATTTGGTTGTTGGAGAATTTACTACATTTGGAAGGATAAATTGAGGGAGCTCAGGTGATTCTCTCCTGGAAGCCGAGTGTGTCTTCTCTGGAGACTTTTGTAGGAAGTTGAGAGGTGAAGCTCTGGATGCTCGGGTCTGCCTCGTCTTGATGGTGAGGACATGTCAACAGTTTGGTTATGGTTATAAGTTATTTGATTAGTATACCTTATTGAAGAAATGTGTTTGGTTTCTGCCGAGGGTGAGAAGGAGTTGGGTTTTTGAATGATGTTGGTTTTGTTTAAGATGTTAAGTGATGTTGCTTTAGTTAATTTGAAATGTTCAGTGTTATGGAACTTCTGTTGAGGATTGGCTTCAGCACTTTTTGTGTTTAAATTTCTAGTATCACCCTGATAGTTAAGACTAATCTCTATAGATGGCATTTGGAGATGATGGAAAATCTGTTGGAAAGATAATATGGATAATGATGAAGTCATAAGTTGTGATTATGGGAATTATAGCAGTCGATATGGAAATGTTAATGAGTAATGTTTTAATTGTGAAGGTATGAGAACGAGGAAAAGAGACAACAGTTAAGTGATAGCGCATAAGAAAAATATTGAGGTAAGGAATTGTAGGTTTTGGCAACTAAAGCCCTACCCACAAGTATAGGTTTGAGATTTTGTATGTGTTCTTGCTTGTTTTCTTAGTTGCTTTTGCCTTTAACATTGAATTCCATATACTCTTATTGAGTTCTTGTAGTTAGTTGATGATTGTTTTTATAGCATGCAACGCCGTTTGGAGTTTGGGACTGGATAGGATTAAATCGTTATACTCTTGATTGGTTTGTTTTGATTAATCACTTAAATCTATTTCAAAGGTATGAAAATGGTTAGTCTAATTCACTTTCATTGAATGTTCTTGTTGAATAACTTATGCATGTTTAAATGGTATAAATTCATTGCTGCTCATCGCTATTCCGTGGTTGTTTTCCATCAATTTTCGAAGCATGTATAGCAAGTTTTAATTGATTAAATCCATTGATGAATCGCTGCTGTTTCTTGGTTCTTTTATGTCAATTTAGAAGCATGTATAGCACGTTTTAATTGACTAAATTCACTGATGAATCGCTGCTGTTTCGTGGTTCTTTTCTGTCAATTTAGAAGCAGGTTCAACACGTTTTAATTGCTTAATATTTGCTATTACTTCACTGCTGTTCCGTAGTTTGATTTAATAGAATGTTGTTATTCTTCCGTTAGCTTCCACATAATTCGATGTTTGTTAGTTTATTTGTTGAAGCGTGATTGTATTTCCGTGATGGTTGCCATAGTTCAGTTCTTGATAAATTGGATTGTAGTTCAACGATGGCTTGTAGAGATTGATTTCGTGATTGTTTGTATAGATGAATCCTATGGCATCTTGGGTGTTTATTTGCATAGATTGCTTGTTAGAGTCTAAGGGTTGAGAGTTCATGGTCTTAGAAACCCTTAGGAAATACCACAAATGGGTTGGTATTCATAACGCGAGTCAAAATGACTAATAATGTACGTAAGGAAATTAGCGACCGGGTTAATAGTTCGGATCTAATCGGTAGACTCGGTAACCAGAATGTAAGATCTTCCCGCCCATGGGATTGAAAATCTTGTCTACTCTAGGGTGTTAGATGCCGAGTTTCCCCCCATTGCCTGCTAGGGTTCTCTAATCTCCCAACTCGATCCACGAGTAAGAAAGATGTAACAGTGAGTAAAGAACGGCTTGGGCAGATCCCATTCCGACATAATGAGTTAGAGGCATCTTGTTGTATTTTCAATTCCTTACTAAGACTTTTGGGCTTACAGTGTCTACTTGTGGTGTAGGTGTTCGTGACAATATGCTTTATTTAAAAGACAAGCGGTTGATGAGGAAGTTACACTGTCGGGTAACGTGGTTGGCAAGGTTCAATGCTAAAGGTTAAAAACATCAAGAGCAAAACTGTTTTGTAAAGATAAATGTAATTAGTTATTTCTATTCCGTAAATAGTTTTATTTAAGCTTCCGCTACGTTTTTGAGAAAAAGAATTGTATACTTATACATTTACATGGTTTAAGGAATGAGTATAAGAGAGAATTTAACGGTTCGGTTTTTAGAAGAAGAAGACTTTGATTTCAATTAATAACGTTTTAAGTCATTATTTTTAGAAAGTTTTAAATTTATCGTATTTTTAAAGGAAAAGAAAAATCGAGTCATTACAATCCTAAACTCAGTTTTGAATCCTAAATCACAGCTGCCATTTTTGTTTAGAGATTCCTCTCAAACACTCTCCGTGTTCTCGATTCTTGCTTCATTGTAAACCGAACACCAAAGTCTTCCCTCTCACGTTTCTTGCTCGGTCTTGGAGAGGAAAGGTAGGCTAATTCTTCCAGCATCTTCTCATGGAGGTGTCATTGGCATGAAAAGTTAGAAGATCGAGTCAAAGCAAAGGTGGAGTGGTCTTTTGCTTGAAGAGACCCGAACTAGTCGCCATTCCTTGGAAGTGTGAGGTTTTGGCGGACCAACTTGGTGCCCTATTCTTCCTTCTTTATTTTTTGAATCTGGTTATTGTCATATTCTAGAGTTGTTGGTACTTGATTGATTGTTGGATATTGATAGATAATTCGTAAATTGGATATGGATTCTATGAGTTGTATATATTGTTTTTGAAGAACCACAATCTGTCTTTTTGAGTGGCTAATTTCAAGTAGGGTTTTCTTCCGGGCACAACTCCGTGTGTAGAACGAATTTGAGTGTGAATTTTTGTGTGTGTTTCAGCTCCTGTTTACTTGACGTCCCCTCCAAATTTGACGTCAATTGGACTTTAGATTCGTGAGTTATTGATTTATCGTTCAGGTGGGTTGTAACTGTTTTCTGGTAGTGATTTCCAAACAACTCTGTATTTCAGCCACATTTCAATTGTGTAACAATTTTGTGCGAGATTTTAGGAGGACCCCTGTTTCTAAATGTTAGTTTAATCTCTTCAAAATTTGGTACTGTTTGGCTTTATGCGTTGTAAATTAATGTCGTTTTCATTTGAATTGGTCGGATTAACACTAGCAGATTACAGTCTTGTCTAGTCTCTTGTTTCGGGCACAACTTCATTTGTATTTCGATTTTGCACGTGAAATTTGGAGATCCTCTGTTTTTATTGGTTATTCAAATCTTCTCCAAATTTAGGGCTTATGGGCTGTAGGCATTGGAAGTTATCATTGTTTCATTGAGAGTGGACAGATTTTAAGTTTGTTGATTGTTATTTTGCCTTATTGTTGTCTTCTTGCATTTTGGGGCACATCACCTTACGATGGCCCCAAGGATGCCCATTCTCGTGAATCAGCCTTGGACATCCCTCGTCGTTGAAGGACTTCTGTTGTTGATCTTTGGACGTCCGTTGTACAGTCCTTGACATTTTTACACAGAAACGTGATTACGATGTTTGCCTCAATATGTTTTTACGAAAAATATCACTGCGAGATTTGCATTGTTCATTTTTCATATTTTCGAAGTTTTAGTTATTTGTCAAATTTTTTCAAGATTTAACTCATTGTTTACCATAAATTTCAGAATTTGTTTTGTTAATTTTTCTTCTATTAATAATAATTCATTAATTAAGCAGTAAGAATGTTCAGGCGCAGCAACGCTTATTTTTAGTGTTATGGTACTTCTGTGCAAAATATCTAGCGTTGCAACGCTCATGATCCATTTTTGTATTAATTGTTAGTGCTACAGAGTTGTCCGCCCGCCAGCATTGCACCGGCATTTGAGCGCTGCAACGCTGATCATTCTTCTTGCGCAAGTCAACTTAATTGGAGGCCCATTAGTTTGTTTGACATGGTTTATATATCACTACGAACGTAGAAAAAATGGGTGCCACAATACAGACTAATCTGAACGGGTTGGTTTAAATTGCTTTGGTTTTTAAGTCATATATGATATAACTACGAACGAACCCTTTTTTGGCTGTAGAAAAAATGGGTTCCACAATACAGACTAATCTGAACGGTTTGGTTTAATTTAGTTTTTGGCACTCGATTAGTATAACCTGGTTTTTTTAAGCAAAAGTAGATTTTATGTTCGGTTTGGTCAAGTTATATAATAAAGTTGATATTTACATAAATGTGGAGAAGTTGAATCACAATGGCGTCTGAGCTTGAGAGAGTCAAAAAGTACCTGGAGAAGGACGATGATGATGAGAACGCCGCCACCATTGATGGCCTTCCGCTCCGATTCTTTGAGCGCTTTGTCATGCACGGTATCCGCGTTGAACTCCTCGAACCTGGCCGCCTCGTCTGCTCTCTCAAACTTCATCCTCGATTACTGGTTAGTGATTTTACTCCTTCTGTTGGGTTCTTGTTTCAGGACTTTCATTATGTTTGTATACCGAGAAAATTTGCGCTAGAACGGGAAAGTGTTTAAATATTTATTTTGATTTGTTTTTTTTTTGCCAAGAACACTGGTTAGGGATTCAACGATTTCAACTATTTTGATTTTTCTTGATTGCTGGTAATTCAACTGATTGACTAAAGTAGGTCTTTGATTATTCTGTTTTTCTTTTTACCTGAAGAACGCTGGTAATTTCTTGCACGGTGGAGCTACGGCGACGCTGGTGGACTTGATCGGATCAGCGGCGATCTACACATCAGGCATTCCGATGACCGGAGTTTCTGTTGAAATTAATGTTTCGTATCTGGATGCGGCTTATGCCGATGTGAGTTCTTCTCCTTTTTCTCTATTGCTTCGATTGTGGAAAAGTAATTGATGATTGACAGAATTAGATGGTAAATCCAGGAGGAAATCGAAATAGAGGCGAAGGTTTTGAGGGTGGGCAAGACTGTGGGAGTTGTGACGGTGGAGTTGAGGAAGAAGGGCAGTGGAAAGATCATTGCTCAGGGCCGCCATACGAAGTATCTCGCAATCTCAAGCAAGATGTGATGTTCCATCTTCTTCCTCGTTCCAACACTTGTTGGAATGCCTCCTACGCATCTTCACTGTATGTGCTTGTACTATTACAATGTCAATTGAAACGCAATCCTTTTCATCTTCTTCCTATTTACTTTCTTACTTCTTCATGAAAATCTTGTTCATTAGTTTGCTTATTGGAACTTTATTTATTACCCTCAAATTAGTTTAATGTGTCAATATATTTTATGGTCTCAAACATCCGTACGTGTGTGTGCATATATATATATATATATATATACATAGATATATGGTGATATGCCATTCATTCATTAATAAACCACCGTTTCTATTGACTATTTATTTGGTCTTCTTGAATACTTTGGGATTACATTCACCGACAAGGATTTGTCTGTGGGCTAGGTTGAATATTGCATACCAACTTGTCTGATGGTAGACAATTGTTCGAACTAGTGAAAACTTGTCTCAATACCCATATATTATAATAATTAAAAGGGTAATGTTATATTTAACTTCAATTTAATATGACATTTGTTGATGTGCCAAATGACTTACTAGTTTGTGAGTAAAAGAAGGATATATCGAAGTTGAAAATGCACGTACAATTGTTTTAAATAAAATAACATATCACTTCCATCAGTCGTATAGAGTTTAAGAAGATGCAGTTAGAAAGTACACTAAGAATCATCCCCAACAGAAACTCTGGCAAATCCAGTTCAAGGGTCCTCCATCTGCTGAAATGTGTCATCAATGAACAAGTACGGGGATAATAAATCTTAACCATTTTTCTGTAGAACCAACATCAAAGCTATCGTCATTTGCAATTAATGTTTCTTGAAAAATAAGCATTTAGCATTCAATTATGATAAAAGCATACACAAGAAGACTTGGAAAGATCACTGCTTACACTTGCTTCTATAAGAAATTCCGCCGCTCTATTCCCAGAAAAACAGAGGAATTTTTCAAGGCTTTTTCGAGAGTGAGTTGATTTCTTCATTGGAACTACTTCCTGTGAGACCAAGAGCCTCTCCTAAATTGATAGTGTTCCTCATCGTTCTCCTTCCCACTCCTCCATTGCCCTTCCTCATCATTGTCGCAAATTCTCCGTAATCGATTCGGCCATCCTGCAAATTAACTCCAAAATTATCGAAAGAAACAAAACCGGAAGGAAAAGTAAAAAAATTAAATTTTAGACTAAAACTTGCATTGTCTTCGTCTATTTCTTTGATCATGTCCTCAAGATGGACTTCACTCAAACCAAAGTCTTTGCAGGCTTGTTGAAGCTCATCCATGGTTATGTAGCCGCTACCATCTTTATCGAAGTAGGAGAAGGCTGACATCAAATTCTCCTCTCTCTCCAACTTGTTCAAGTGTATAGTTGCAGCAAGAAATTCACCATAATCAACTGTCCCATTGTTGTCTATATCTGCCTGTACAACTTTTCGAGTTAACTCACTTTCTTGTACATCAAATGACCGAAAACTTTAAATTCATTATATCCACACATTCGGGCATATGCATAACAAGAATGTAAAATACAAAAATAAAAACACTGAGATTTCAAGTAAAAAACCCTAATGAGTAAAAAAAACCAGAACAAATAAGAGAAATTCACTATGACATAATTGAAATACATAAAGTAATTTGTATGTGAGGCAAAAATATAAACTTAGCGCAAAAATATACAATAAATACGGTCCATAAAGCAGAGGCAATGGCCCCACACCCCTATCAACCCAATCCCCTCACTATCACCACAGATCCACACAAAATTCATCATTCTTTTTGGGGCTAACTCTTTGGCCAAATCCTAACAAAATTCAGGTCACCTGAACTCGAAGATAGTAATCGAACTATTATCGCACACCAATCTATGTTATACCCTATCAATCTAGTCTAGAATTGAGCTATTGATAACTTAATGAAATGTTGATATAGCTTTTTAAGAGTAAATGACATTAAACAAAAAAAAAAGTACAAATTTCTTACTGCTGCCATAAGATCTCTGATCTCCGACTCCATTAACTCAGAGCCGACGCGTTTAAGGCCATCTCTTAGCTCATCAAATGTTATAGTCCCACTATTATCTGTGTCAATCATTTTGAACAACTCCTTTAGACCTCCTATTTCTTCTTCAGAAAGTCTCTCAGCTATGACCTGCACTTATTCCAAAAGCATCACATCAAAAAGCAGCAAAGCTGGTAAGGATAAACAAAAAAAAAACCCAAAATAATTTAGAGAGAAATCTTAATAAATTGACTAAACAAAAACTAAACAAGGGTAACAAGATTATTCTGCATTACAGCTGATGAAATCGTTAAAAATATATAAAGAAAACACAAATTACAGATCCAGATCAAAAATTAATCAAAGATGTTATACTTAAAATATTCATAAGATTCAATAGCATTCAAACTCATATATTTATCAATCATTTCTTTTTGAGTAAATTAAAATACCAAATGCTCTCTTGATGTACCTCTAGGGCCCATCACAAGATCACGAGCCAAGAGAGTCATTAGCCTCTTTATTTCTTCCTATTTTGCCGGTGAAGCATTTTATGATCAATTGGAGGAAGCACCATATACAAGTGATATGAAGAAACCGAAGCTTCTGTTAAAATGAGAGTTTAACCAAGCACCCGAGACATCTCCACATCCGACACTTCGATGAATCATTAGGGGAGTCTTAATGCCATCAACAAGAAAATCAATTCAAGAGGATGTAGGACTCAAAGGAGGTCATTTTATGGTTTTATTTGGGACATTTTGTTGTAGCACATTAATGACTTGTTTGGGGACGCTCTCGGTTTAGCCTAGTGGCGGATAGCATATTTTAATTTTTTGGATATGTGGACACTTTTGTAATTTGCGTTTAGGGCAACCCTAATTTGAGGGGTATTTAAGCCAACTTTATGGCTTGTCTGAACTTGGAACATTTTCAGCTAAAAGAATATGTTTTTCAAAAGTTTGGAGTTCCCTCCATTCGGCCATTTCTTTTTGGTGATCAACCGATTGTGTTTTGGTGTAACAAATTGAATTCATCTTGTTTGTGAGTTTAAGATGATTCATCTATTTGCTATACTTTTTTCCACCTTCTTCCATAGAGGTAGACATCCCCATCAGAGGTGTAGGAAACTTGTGAAGACCCAAGTTGGAGAGTTTTCATCCAAGGAGACCATTGAAATCAATAGGCACGGCCAAGGAGCCTATCCGGACCAGCTTGCAACCATTCATCCATAACTTCTTCTCCCAAACGTTTTTACCTGTGATTTTTGGAGAGTCTCTTCCTCATTTACATAGCAGGGTGTGATCCAAATTTCACGTCAAGAGGACACAAATTGACCGAGTTACACATTCTGCCATTTGAGTCCAGTTCTTTCCTTATTTGGGCTTCCATCAAGGGTTTTCATCTTTCCCCCTTCCGGTAGTGCATCATCTCCAAAGAGATTACCCATAACATTATCCAATAAAACCTTTCAATACCAAGAAGGGGCCAACTCCAGTGAATCGATAATGAACCGTGGTTGGACCAGCAGTAATTCATATGCCCAATTTGTATATTGTGTATTAAATAAAAGGTCACAAAAGAGAAGTATGATTGATAATTATGATATCAAGACAATAAATAATAATTACTTCAGCAACAACAAAAACTGAAACAATAATACGAATTCTTACTCTCAATGCCATCTTTTTAAGTTTATTCATAGCAGAGAACTGCTTCAGACGAGAAAGAACTGCTGAATCAATAGGTTTATCCGGGGCAACCCTATCATCTACAATCCATGGATGGCCTGAGAGAAAAATATACTTCACCTAAGATTTAAATAATCATCTCCATGAAAAGGCGTAACTTTTCTAGTGAAAAGGACTTACAAAGGACTTGATGAGATGTGATCCTTCTCTCTGGATTTCGATCAAGCATTTTCCGTAAGAGATCTTTTGCACTTTCTGAGATACTAGGCCACGGTTCAGACTTGAAATCTAGTCTTCCTTGTAAAATCTGCCGGAAGATTCCCATTTCAGTTTCTGGAAGCAATGCATACAGAGAGCAAGAAATTAAGTGAAATCGAATAAACTGGACTGGGAT
This sequence comes from Begonia loranthoides, assembly GCA_022433065.1. Taxonomy (NCBI): domain Eukaryota; kingdom Viridiplantae; phylum Streptophyta; class Magnoliopsida; order Cucurbitales; family Begoniaceae; genus Begonia; species Begonia loranthoides. The sequence continues at coordinate 22,928,031 of CM039483.1, forward strand.
GGGGCAGAGCATTTCAACTAACTTCTTGTTTTTTTTTTTCAAAAAATGTCTGATGATATAGTAAGCGTAAAGTGTTAGAAACCATTACCTGCCCAAAATGGCGGCACCCCACTTAACAAGATGTACAAAATCACTCCTGCACTCCATATGTCTGATTCAGGTCCATAATGCTTGCATAATACCTCTGGAGCAACATAATATGGACTCCCGACAACGTCACAAAAGGTTTCGCCTTTAGAAAATATGATATCAATTAAAAAGGGCTCCGTCAAACAAAGAATGAGACCTATATCGAGTGCAACTGGCTCCATAAGAAATAAAAACATCACATATAATGACATCATCTTGATAGGATAATGAATGACCATAAACTCAGATACAGACAACATAACATCAAAATCTCCAAAAATTTACAGGTTACAATAATTTTGTGCTTGATACTGGGAAAAGTTACCTTGAAATTTCCAATTTGAATTTTTTAACTTTGAAGGATAGAAATACATTGAAACTAATCTATATAATTCTCTGAAGTGACTGAGATAAATAACACATCAAAATACTCTTGAAGGTAAATAAAAATCAAAGTGGAAAGCAGGTCAAATTAAGTAAAAACTAGAATAGTCAGTGGTCCGAAGCAGGAGTCAATACACCATTCCAAAATAACAACTTCATTCACAGATGGGAACACCACATTTGACAGATCTTACAATTGAAAACTAACCTTCACTCAGCTTAGACTTAGTGATATAAGATAAGTTAGATCATTCCATTCCACCCATTAGAACCATCGTCCAGGAGGCCTAAGTTAATGACATAGCAAACTTTATACCTATAGGTCCACCCATTTGCAATGATGAACATCCCAAGTGGGCGTTAATCCCACCAAGGTATTCTCAAGAGACAGCTTGCTTGATACCAGGGTGATAGTTCCTCTTGGAACCAGACTTGCAAATGGATGGAGCCAAGCAGCTATAAACTGAGAGCTCATATTTTAAACAAGCAATCCAAGACGAACTAGATCATTACAGAAGTATAGAATGCTGCTCGAGAGAGCTCATATTTTAAACAAACAATCCAAGACGAACTAGATCATTACAGAAGTATAGAATGCTGTTCAAGAGCCGACTCGATCTAACCTAAGACTCTAATCCAATTCAAATTGGCCTTCCATTTGATCTCAATCCTGCACAATGCACATGTAACACTTAAACATAAATGTGATTAGCAGTTTGGACAAAGAGGATATTAAGGAAGTGATAAGCACCTGGCCTGTAGAAAACAGAGAGCCCAAAATCAGTGGCTTTGAGAGTAGCGTCTTCCTCAGCACAGTCGAACAAGAAGTTTTCAGGCTTCAAATCTCTGTGCATAACTCCAAGCGAATGACAAGCCTCTACAACTCCAACAATGGTCTTAATCAGCTTAGCCGCCTCTCTCTCACTGTAATGCCCCTTCTTCACAATCCGATCAAAAAGCTCCCCGCCCTCACAGACCTCCATTACCAAATGAACAGAAACGGAGTCTTCGTAAGTTCCCCTAATTCTGACCACATTGGGATGCTCAGACAAATGGTGCATAATCTGAATCTCCCTCCAAACATCTTCATAATCTTCTTTACAAAAAAGCTTTCGCTTTGGGATTGTCTTGCAAGCGTAGTTGAATCCTGTCGATTTTTCAGTGCAGAGGTACGTAGTGCCGAACTGACCTTGGCCGAGCTTCTTGCTCAACGAGTAAAGATCAGAGAGTTTCTGCGTCCTGTGAGGGAGAACCCATGTCGGTTTGGCTGAAGAAGAAGATGATGAAAATGGCGATGATGATTCTGAGCTCGAGTTCTTCATTGGGTCAGCTCGTGCTTCAATGGCGGAGATGAGGATGGAAACTGTTGGGTGGCAACGTCTTACTTTTCTGTGCTGGAAAAGGAAAAGACATGAAGACTTTCTGCGTTGGTTTCTCTCTCTAGAAAAGAGCAACTAGTGTTTTCATCTCCATCCTTTCCCTATATCTCTCCTCTCCAACTTTCTGCTCTCTTGTCTGTAAAATGCAAAAGGGAATCCTCAAGTCTTGATTTGCTGTCTTTCAGTTTCCTTTTTTCTCTATCCGTGTGCGTGGAACATGAATCTGTGGCGCACTATTTCTGACCCGCCCAGTTGATGCGTTGAGTCAGTCAACAACGAGTTAAGCAACATCAAATTGCATTAAAAAAATCATTTAACTTTATTAAATTAATAACTACATTTCAAGTTGATTTTAAGGCGTATTTGACTTTACTCGGTATTCAAATTCATCTAAACGAATAGAGTTGAATTGACTTGTCATAGATCTAGCAAATCCCTTCAAATAAAAGGTAATATAATTATGAAAAAATGATAAATCAATTATCGTACTTGATGATCAATAATAAGTCAACCACTAACCTATTTTTACTAACAAATTAACCACTAAATTATAAAAAAATATAGAGGCAAATATCGCTGTTATGTTTGCCGTAAAAAACCATTGACTTTAAAGCATCGATTTCGTTAACGCCAATAACCGTTGAATGAAGACATTCAAGGTAGTAATAACGGACGTCCCACAACGGCGATGATGAAGTTGTCATTTTCCAAAGGCGATTGCGGACGATGGTTCATGGCCATTGGATCTAGGCCGGACGTCCCTCGATCGGAATGGATGGCGATGATGAAGTTTCTCATTTTCCAAAGGCGATGGCGGATGATGGTTCATGGCAGTTGGATCGAGGACGAACGTCCCTCAATCAGAATGGATGGCGATGATGGAGTTTTGTCATTTTCAAAAGGTGATGGAGGACGATGGTTCATGGCCGTTGGATTGAGGACAGACGTCCCTTGATCAGAATTGACGGTCAGGATGGACTCCAAAGGCTTTAACGTTTAAGGCTCACGTGCAAGTCACTCATTTTTTTAAAAGGCAGACTATCTCAATTAAGACGAACGTTCCTCGATCCAACACGAACGTCCCTCGTCTAGAAACGGACGTCCATCGACTTGAGACTACGTCGTTCTACCCATAACAAACATCCCTAGTCTCACAACGGACGTTCATCGACTTAAGACTACGTTGTTCAAGCTGAAACAGACGTCCGTCTTTGGCCGAGGGACGTCCATTTTATGTTCGAAGGACTTCTTTGAACGTTAAATCTGCCTATATAATCGCGAAGAACATCCCTCGAACATAAAACGAATGTCTCTATAATTTATTAAATTTAGTTTATTAGAGTTTGAAGAAGAAGAAGATATTATTAAACTGTAAAACTGAAACTTTACGGACTCAAGGCAGCTCTTCATATACACAGAGCTCTTTTATTATTCAACACCAGAAAACAGAAAAATGTAAAGGAAAAAAAATTGTTTCAACTGCTACTCCAACGTGGCAACCAACTTCAGCAATCTTCAGCAACCTTAGTTAACTTCAAAAGCTTTATCTATTGTAATATAGTTCACCAAGGATTTCATATTTCGCGGTGCTCGCCAGAGCGCACAGTTGATTCTTATATAGTAAGGCACATAAAGCCATAATGACGCACGATGATCCGCGACAGATCATCCTCATTCCATCGCAGAATGAAATCAATACGTTTAACGGCAAACGTGACAGTGATATTTACAGCGACATTTTTTCATAGTTTAGTGGTTAATTTGTTAGTAAATATAGTTTAGTGGTTGACTTGTCATTGATCACAAAGTACAATGGTTGATTTGTCATTTTCCCTATAATTATTATAACATAATAACAAATAAATAAATAATACTTTAATAACATTTATATTATTCAATTGCAGCCTTTGCCAGCCTATGAAAATAAGAATATAGGGAAATTAACAAATCAACTTGTGTACTTTGTGGTTAATGACAAATCAATCACTAAACAATTTTTACTAACAATTTAAACAATGAACTATGAAGAATAGACGCCGCAAACATCGCTATCACGTTTGTCGTTAAATATTTCAATTTTGTTCCGCAACGGAACGATATATGTTCCTCCGCATAACGTGAGTACTAAATATAAAGCTTGTAGTTTATTGTTCCTCAGCATAATGTTATACTTTCCTCCGTGGAACATATGACGTTCCCTGGCGAAACATAAACGTTTCTCCTCAGAACGTCATTACTATAAACATTTTTCCTTGTCTGTCATTCCCCCACACATAACAATGTCATTCCACGAAAGAAAGTATACATTCCACCATTGAACGTCATACTTTCCTCTAAGGAATGACATCGTTCCTGGGCAGAAAGACATCGTTCCTGGATGGAACGTCAAATGTTATGTCTTCTGTTGCTCTAGTATATATATAAATTAACATTCTACGCTCCGGAGAAATCATCGATTTCCTAACCGAACCCTGAACCCTACTTAGCAAACCCAGAACCCTTCATACTATCATAACAATTTCCTCATTGTTTCATCAATTCCAATGGATTCTAGGATGAAAAAATTGACTCTCAAGCGTAAAGGTGTTCAATCGCAGTCTCAACCTCAACCTTAATCTCAACCTCAACCAGAAATAGACTCGGCCCGTGATCATAAACCAAGTGCAACTGAGTTTATTCACACTCAGTTTCAGCGCAATGCACCAGCTACGGTTGAAGCACAATCTAAAGTTGAAGCACAAGCACAAGCCGGGGTTCAAGCCCAACCCAAACCTCAACCCAACGATGGCCAAGAGCTCAATTGGTCAGTTTCAAACCTGTTACAGCAGTTTCCACTCCCTGCTCTTCAGGACTATGATAGCGAACGATAGGTATAAAGCCGATATTAAACATTGTTTGATTATTGTATCTAGAAGAGTAGACTTTGATTCGTTTGTTGATTTAGGACATGAAAAATTGGTTGAGGGGACTGACTTAGCCAAGTTGTACAGATTGGGTGGAAGTTACTTGTGAATGGATTGTGAAACTGTTTTATGCCAATTTCGAATTGTCTACCCAATTATTAGAGGTCTGAACTTACATGTTTGAACAAGAGTTAAGACTAACTCCCAACGATATTAACGTGATTATTAGATGTTTCATGGAGGAACCAATGGAGGAATATTACCATGTGTCTCGGGAGCTAGATCTCATCAAACGAGGAAAAGGTCTAGTAATGCTTAGACAGTTGTACTGTGATCCTGAGATTGTAGCGTTCAAGAAGTCAAAGTCTAATAACTTGAATGTCAAAGCCCGAGTGATCCACACCATCATGACGCACACTATTCTGTCTCGGGATGGGCATCAAGAGCATGTTAGCTGCATGGATCTCTATATGCTGAGAAGGTGTTCAACTAACAGAAAATGAACATCGACTATGTGCTTTTGAGTCACATAGATGACGTCCTCAACAACTCGGCTAATAGTCTACCATTTAATTGGTTCATTTAGAGGATTGTTGAGCATAACAGGGTACCAGTTTCGGAGGAGGAGCCAAGAATCTAAGAAAATGACAGCGCTGTCTACAATAAATTAAAAGTGGACCACATGGGGATTGTAATACCCTAATTTTTTGTAATGGGATTAAGTGAGAATAATCAGAGTTATATTATGCTAATAGTATTAATTTAGTGGAATTGGATGGGCTAAGTGTGATATGTAGAAGAATAGGAAAATTAAGTGATTAAGGGAGGTTGATTGAAGGAATCGATCAAGTTCTAAGTATAGATTAATGGAGGATAATTTGAGTAAATGCAAGGTTAATGGTTAGAGAAAAGAATTGTTGATTTTGATGGAAAGTATAAGGAAAAGGGTCGATCACAGGAACGACTGTAAAAGTGGTAGAGGCGTTCATGAAGATTGGTGAAGTGGAATGAGTCGATCGAATAATAGACCACTTGAATGGCATTGCCTATTATATTTGGCATGCAATGTGGCTCCAGTCGATCACAAGTTGAGTCGCGGTCGATCATGTGATCGACCTGTAACAATCCAATCCTAAATCTTTTTCATTTATCGATGTAATCAAACCTTGAAGGTAAAATTGGCGTAATAGACATATACATATCATCAATGTACGTATTAAGTCATGACTTGTAATTCGTGGAAATCAGATTCGAATAAAAGCTTAGTAAAAAATGCAAGGAAATGGACTTATGGTCTGTTCGGATGCCTGAGGACAATGTTGCAAACGTAGAGTGTCGTCCGCAACACCCTTGGGATGTCGCCCCGACTTGGGACGACTTCGGGGATGGAATGACGCATCTGAATTTAAATTATTAGAATTGGAATTGATTAAATAAAGTAAGAATTTGAAATGAATTTGGAAAGAAATTAAATGAAGAGGAAGCAGCTTCGTTTGATGCTGGAAAGGACATCCCCTGTAGTGGGATGGACGTCCTTTATAGTGAGGGGTCGATGAATGCCTTTGGGAAAGGTGGACATCGCTAAAGAAAAATGGGTGAAGGAGAAAACAGACATCCTTTATATATGGACGAACGTACGTTATGGGGAAATAGACGCTCTTTGGTTGGACGGATGTTCTTTGTGATGGCGGACGTTAATATATAAGTGCAATGGCATCGTTGTGGGAAGCGTTGGACATCCTTTTATGGACGAAGGACATCCGAAACAAAAGAATAGAAGACGGCTTTGTTAAGGTTAAGTGGAGAGCGACGTCGTTTCAAATGAAGGAGTCATTTTAGGAAGTGATGGACGTCATCTATGGACAAAGGACGTCCGAAATGAAAGAATAGAAGATTGGATAAAGCCTTGGTCGTTGGATGTCGTTTGGGTGGTTTGTCAACCATCGGATTGAGCGCGGGGGACATCCGTTGAAGCTAGGGACGTCCGTCATAACAAGTGATGTCACATGCGGGGCATGTGTCACTTGTAAATAAAACGAGGGTGAAGTGTCAGCAGTCGAATGAGAAAGGAAGGATGAAATCAGGGTCGGTGAATGATGGTGAGGGACTTTTGTTTTGAGGAGGGATGTTCGAAACAGGTCCAACACATAATGAGGGATGTTCGGTTTGGATTTAGGGCATCTGACTTATTGTTTTCACATCGCGCAACGGTAGCGAAGGACCTTTTTCTTTTTCAGCGAACAATTTTGGCATTTTCCTCCAATTATATGATGTCCACCTACTAATTGATTACCAACTACTAAATTGATTTCCACCTTCCCCAATTATATGATGTCCACCTGCTAAATTAATTACCAACTACTAAATTGATTTCCACCAGCTCAATTGCTTAATGAACCAACGACCAAGGTGTGTGATTTGGGGGAGAAAAGGGCCGACTCTACCTTTTGGTGTCTTTGGCTATGAGTGAATAAGAGACCTGGGGAGGGCAAAAGAAAGGGGAAACAGAGAGGGAATTGCTTTTGGGAAGAATTTCGTTAAGAGAGTGAAAGGATAAGTGAGAGTGAAAGCTTTGTCTTCCAAAGAGAGAGGATACTTGAAGGAGGAAGTGTGAGTTGTTGATTTTGGCTTTCTTATGCTACTGGAAGGAGAAGATTGGGTGGAGAAAAATCATCTCTGAAGGTAAGAAATGGGATGCAAAGTTGGCCAGTAGAGGCCCTGCATCATGGGATTGTTTGTTTTCTGCCTTGGATTGATGTCTGTGATCTCTGAATTCTGTTTGATGATCTGCTGTGTGATTTTTACAATTGTTCATGTGTATTGTCCTATGCTAAATAAACTGTAAACTGCTTTCTGTGAAAATATACGAATATTTTGCTAAACACGAATTATAGTGAACTGCTTTAATTTCGTCGATATATATGATATTGCTATGAACTGTTGGACCGTATATGAAATGACATCCATGCATCACGATAGGACTTATGAAATTGTGACATATTCATGACATGATAAATAAAATGAACGGATAAAGGAAAAAGGGCACTTGAGGGTTCGGGAGAGAGAGTGATGATCGTAGGTGGGAACACCTCTGATAGAATTCTCCACTCACATAGAGGTTGGAGTCAGTTAGTCCACACTGATCAACAGATGTATCCATACTCTTATTCCTCAAACGTTGGTAACGGTCGTAGGTGGGAACACCCCTGATAGAATTCTCCACCCATGTAGGGATGGAGTCGGTTAGTCTACACTGATCAATAAATGTAAAGGAAATGATTGATGACTGTTGTAGGTGGGAACACCCCTAATGGAATTCTCCACCCATGGAGGGATGAAGTCGGTTAGTCTACACCGACCAATAAATGTAAAAGAAATGTAAAGGAAATGATAACTGAAAAGGAAGGAAAGATAGGTTCTTTTCTGGATAATGACTGCATAAATATAAGCTTTTTATTCTATTTCTTGCTGAGTGTTAGACTCACTGTATTACCCGTGATGCAAATGATATTCAGGTGAAGGAGGAGGCATTACGAAAGGAGGTCTTAAGTTATCAACCAGATTTGACCTGAAGGGTTATGACTCAAAAAGAATAAAAATGGGTTGTTTTTAAATACTGGTTTTTAATCTGTAAAATTATGCACTGCTGAATTATTCTAAATGGTTTGAATAAACTCTTTTATTAAATAGGTTTTGAAGTTATTTCCGCTAAAACACTCTGATATGTTTTAATCAAGCACGTTTTAAAAGAAAAGAAAACAAAAAAATTTTTATGACTAAAAATATAAGGAATTAAAAGGTTGATAAAACGCGGAGCTTTACAACAACCTTGAGAGTTCCATACTTTTTCCTTTTCTTTTCACTCCAACTTTCAACGTCCCTCTGTTTTCTCAAACTTTTCTCACTCAGAACTTTCCTTTTCTATCTCACAATTTTCACCCTCGTAGGAAGCTCTCACAATTTTCTCCTGTTCTTCCATTTAGAATTCATCCCTCCCTAAAGCCTTTTATAACCCCATAGCCTCACTCTTCTTCAGCTACCAAATGGAGGAGGAGGAACGCGTGGACAACTTCATGAGCTGCCATGGAGCTCCCATTGAATTTTCCTCCAACCAGAGCTTGATATCCTGCTATTTCCAAGTGATGATTGAGATTCCCAGTCGATCAGGTCATTCCGGTAATCGACTGCAGAACCTCAATCTGAACCATTTTTGTGAACACCGGTCGATCACCTTCTTCCCGTGATCGACCGCAAAACCTACAGTTTCACAATTCTGAGAATTATCGGTCAATCACCAACGTAGTGGACAATCGACTGCTTAGCATTCCGCTCATCACTGTCATTTTCATAGTTGATCACATGGTTGATCACTACTCCTTATTTTCACTCTGAATTTTCGTGCAAAAGGAGATCGACCGCAACACTTCCTTATGATTGACCACACCTCCTCTAAACCTCATTTAACCATCTAATTTTCTACTTTTACACATATCAAAACTAAAACATCAAAACTAATACTCTTAACATCTAATATAATCTAATTATTCTCAATATCAACTTTATCATTCTAAAACATCCAAACTAATACTCTTAACATATAATATAATTCTCATTTTCCTCAATATCAACATTTATCATCATACCCTTACGATAACTAGAAATTCGTGGTATTACAGAATTTTCTATGAATTTTATATAACATAATATAAAATAGTAACATAATATCAATCAATATAAATTTATTCATATATTATAAAATTGTTTTATTATATTTGCTTGTTGAACACAAATTTTATTTTGTTTCTACTACAATTTATGGTATATAGAGATATTACAAGTATATATCTTTTCAAAATATATTAAAGACTCATTAATTGGAGTCCACAACAAACTCCATTCAAAAAGATATTAAAAACCTATATCAAATCTCAAACTCGACTAAAAAAAACCCAAAAACCAAATCTCGAGCTTGGTTTGGTGTTAGGTCTTAAATTCTAACACCAAATATAGTCGATTTAGTTCAAAATAGACACTAACTAAATCAAATCGGACATAACAACATCCCGCTCGTAGCATCACAATTAATTGTTATTTAATAATGCTTTGGTCCAAGAGCATGAGCAAGCAGCCATGACTGGCTCAGTACTGTTGATAAATTACGATTTAAGAAAGAAGAGTATAGTTTATTGGCGCGTGCTAATAATATTAAAATAATAAAAAAATCAACTTTTTAAAATTAAAATGATAGGAAAAGGAAAGGGAAAATAACAAATCAACCATCGTGGTTTTAGGTCAATGACAAGTTAACCACTGTGGTTTAAGTCTTAACAAGTTAACCACTAACATATGAGAAAATGACAAATTTAACATCGCAGTGATGTTCGCCGTTAAAAATTAGTCAGAATGCTACTGCGATGTCCTGTGTTGCGAAGGAAAACACAAAGTTTTGTCTGGACGCCCCTGGGGTGTCTCGGGACGCCCCTGCGGTGTCCTCACGACACCCATGCGGTCTCCTTCAAAATCAATGTTTTTATTAGATTTTCGACCTCTTCAACTTCAAACGACCATAACTTTCGCTACGAGTGTCGGAATTGGATGCAGAAGGTATCAAATAGAAGCTCTCTCAGAGATCTACATTAACATGTTTAACCCTAAACTATGTAAGACGCCGCGGTGGCATCCCGGGACACCGCCGAGGCATCCTAGGACGCTGCTGCGGCGTCGTGGGACACCGCCGAGGCGTCCTAGGACACCGCGGCGACATCTTGGGAAACCCCGACGGCATCCCGACTACGTTTTAACAGCGAACGTAACTGCAATGGTTGATTTTTCATTTACACGTACAGTGGTTAACTTGTTAAAACCTATACTACAGTGGTTGACTTGTCATTGACTTGAAACCACGATGGTTGATTTGTCATTTCCCAAAAGGAAATAATATTTAGGGAAAATAACAAATTAACCATCATTGTTTGTGTTCTGATGGATGCCGCTGCGACATCTCGTGAAATAGCAACGTCTCAATGGTGTCTGAGACGCCGCAGCGTCCAGGCAAAATTTGGCCTTCTTTCTACGGACCGTTGCGGCTCCAGATCAGCTTCTTAACGACGAACGTGACAACGATGATGGCTTTGTCATTTTCTCATACGTCAGTGGTTAATTTGTTAGAAAATAAAAGATAGTGATTGACTTGTCATTGATCGCAAACTATGATGGTTAATTTGTCATTTTCTCTAATATTTATTGATTTGTGATTCTACTTGCGGTGCCTAGGGTTTATCTTTTTTGTCTTTATCATCCCTTTTTCAACGCAAACCCTCGCACCTTTCTCTAATCGGAACTCCAATGCGCTAGGCCTTGCACTTCCCTGGTAATTCTGTCTCTCCTCTTTCTTCTCCGAATGTTCATTTGGCCTGCAATGGCATCGCTTCTTTTAAGGTTTTGGAACAAGCCCATGGCTCTGTAATCGGTTTCATTAGGTGTTTTGTTGGGCCAGTGTTTGGTGGGGGTATTTAAGTGAGTGGGTGGATAGCCTTTTCTGGTTGTGTAACTTAGTCTCATTTGGGATTTTTTTTTAATCTTTTTATTCCACAAGTAAAAAATCTTGGATTGTTTTTCTCTAATATATACCTGACATCTACGTTATATTGGGGGGGTCTGTGTTTAAAGCCTGAAATGCGATGTACATTCTACCTTTAAGCTTGGCTACGCTTGATGAAGTAGACTTGAAATAGTTTTACATTGTTGGAATGCATGGGACTTTAGTTACACTTGAGGGTCGTGTATAAATTTGTTATTTTTGGAGTTTTATTATGTTCTATATCTCGACTAAGTTTGACCAACTTTTTCAAGAGAGTCGCTTTTAGTTTGTACGTGTCTGGTTCTTATGAACCTAATGAGTTATTTCTTTGTTTCTATTTCTAGTGCATTTGGGGCCAATCTGATTGGGCAAACCCACATGTGAGAGATTTTAGTGAAGTTATTTGTTGTGGTATTGGCCGGATATTCGGGGATATGAAGGAAATTGTATTCATATTCAAGTAAGAACAGAGGAAGAAGAAAAAGATTACAGAGAAAAAGATAGGAAAAACAAAAAAAAGTAACAAATGGGTTTTCACATCTTCGACGACTTGAAAGCTTTCTCTTACCCTCTTTTAATTCCCATCCCACTAGTGCCACGGAGGTTGTAAAAGAAGTCTACCATAACAACCCTCCCCCTTACAATATCTTTGTCCCCAAAAATATAAAAATGTTTTTAAGGAGAGTGGAACAATAGCCCGAAAAAGTTCTTGATTTTTGATATCTGAAACATCTTTTCCTTGATTTTTTATAGGCTCTTCATTGTCAAAGTTTAATTTTGATGCAGAATTGAAGCAACCACATTTAAGCACGAATACTGAATCACCAAATTCATCCAACTTAGTTTTATTTAATGGGGCTCTCAGCCTAGCCCATGACAGTCCACTCCTTTGAATCCGCCTTGTCGTCATGGTTGAAAATCTTCTCAAATATTCTATAAACTCTTGCATGAACAAGAATGGAAAGAAGAGCCTCAAATACATTAATGACATAGGTAGCAATCCTTAGGCTGTTGATCCAGAGTCGAAAACATCTCTTTTCTCTGGAAGTTTCCACATCATTTGTCTTCGTTTCTGCTAAAGAAACTTCTTTGTTATCTTTCGAAAAGTCATTCCTTGGGTGAAATATTTGTGCTACAGAAGCAAGATTCAAATTTGTTGATCCTTCAATAATATGTTTTGGCGTTAAGTATCTTTTTGCAGACCCTTCTCACTGCATGAACAAGAACGAATTTTGCTCTTTGAATAGGCTCCTTCGTATCCAATGTGATGGATTACAGTGTTCAGGAGCAAGCACATCGAGCAAGTACGTATAAGCTTCCCCATCCTTCAGATCCGAAGAAAAATTTGTGATGGGTTTGTTGTAGCGTGCATGTTTAAAATGGAAATTCATCCATTTTAGCAAAACTTTCTCCGGGGGCAAACTCATAAGTTCTTCAATATCATTGGTGTCATCCAATAGTTCCATTAGTTGAGGGGTTTTTCTCAGGTTCACACCTGACAGTAGTTGAATCTTTATAATTTGTCATATCAACCCCAATACCAGACGTCTTCTTCCTTCTACCAAGTCCAGTTCACCAATCCTAACGACGACACAGCCAATAGCCTTGGCATAGTTGAGGCAAAGAGTATGGTTTTCATATCTCTCCCAAGGGTAATTGTGTCTTTGTATTACTTCACTAATTGTGCGAAGAAGGGTAGTTGTGCTAGCCCCAAGAAATGACCAAGAATTCTCCCCGCCACCAACCTTTTCAGCAGCTTGACCATGTAAATTCACATATACCTTAAGAAATGATTCAAAATCAATCTCACTGGTGAAATCAGGATCGGACTCACCAAGTATTTCCATTATCTCTTCCTTGATATACATTTCCTTAAATGCCTTTGTTTCATCATTATATGTGGCAATGCCCCCACTGCCACTTTACCATTTTGATTCATTCTTTAGTAAAGTAAATTTGGATTTGAGGCTCCGATGTTCAACCTCAGTGAACTCACTTCAAAGCAACTAGTCGAAAACAAGGACACCTTCAATTTGAATATAACGTTCCATAAACAATTCATTACCACCTATCAGTCATCAAAATATAAGGGCACACCTCTATATTAGGATCTTAATGTCCAACAATCATATACGCCTTCAATATCTCCAATCTATCTATCGTTACATACTTCTTATTATTGGAAGCGTAGACGGTAAACAAAAAAACATAAAATAATTTTTTCTTTCGAGATTTATAGTTCACCATCCCACAAATAAGAAAGAGATGTTCAACTACAATATCACCAGGAAAATGGCAGCCTCAATAATTCTCCAAGATTTTATTCATCACCACAAGATTAATGAAAATCATTCGATCAAGACCAACAACATTACTTCTCCAAAACATAAACTTCTTCTCAAATTCTATACACAATAGTATGTCCTTATGAATTACCGTCTCATTAAATGGTATAGCAATAGGAGCATCATAATAGTCTAATGGAGAAACATAGGTATTTGTAATCTGACTTGAGTGGTTTTTGTTAGGAATTTGAATAGAAAAGTTGGCCCCTCTTGAGCATTATCCTCCCTAAAAGTAAAGGAAAAAAATGGAGAATCATTGTTGATAAGACCACTCTTATTAAAACTTACCTCACTATATTTCGGATCTCCAGCGACTTCTGACTATACCATGAAAAAAATTAGTATAGTGGCAGTCTTCCTAGTCGAATCCTCTCTAAGAGCCGAGGAAACAAAATTTGGAGAATAGATTTAGCATTCTTGTTTCCTTGGTCAATGGGATTAACCAATTTTGTTTTGGTTTCAGTTTTTTCTAATTGCTTCGGTAGAAGAATTTGTTTCTGCTTAACTTCCAATCGAGTAGGAAGAATCGGATGAAGAGTGGCCATAATGGCCTCATGTTTGGCAGAACTTTCTTGAGCTAAGCTGAGGATCGTCACCTCAGCACGATCTTGTCGTCTTGCTAGGTGCGGTACCATTTGATTTGTGTCCTTCAGTCTTGAAAATAGAAGAGACATTCTTGAGCTCAAATCCTTCAATTCGCCTTCTATTAGCTTCGACATACTTTCATCAATTTCAATTCGGTTTTCTGCCCTATACGATCGTAGTGGCTCTGATACCATTTGTTGTGGTATTGGGTAGATGACAGGAGATAAGAAGGAAATTGTATTCATATTCAAGGAAGAAGAAGAATTACATAAGAAGAAGAAGATTATACTGAAAAAGAGAGGAAAATCAGAAAAAGTAACAAACAGGGTTTCACATCTTCGACGACTTGAAAGCCTTCTCTTTCCCTCTTTTAGTTCCCTTCCCACTAGTGCCACATAGGCACCATGTACGCTGTAAAAGAGGTCAACCATAACATTATTATCTTCTCAGGGGTTTTATAGGACTTGTCATATACCAGAAATAACTTGATTCTTAGTCAACTATGATAGAGAAAACTTGATTACCAATTGCAGTGATCAATTTCCTTAGCTCTGTTTGCTGTTTTCAGTTATATGCTATTAATTCATGAGAACTGTAAATCCTACCAAAATGCTAGATCTTCTGATTAATGAAAGCACTTATAATCATTCCATGACCTAATAATTTTGAAAAAACAACATCCTGGTAGTAGAAAATCATCATACTTTGTTTTGTAATTAAATGAGAAGCTAAAAATTAATAGAATGTCCAACAAAGTGTTAATGAAGGTTGTATTTATTTTTCTAAGAGGCCTGAGATGGAACAATGGGGTGTTCGTCGGCGTGCTGTGTTCATTGGCCATCATGAAGAAAATGAATCTCGAGTTTCATCATCAATTGTTGAGCAAAACATTAAGAATGAAAATGAAACTGTGACAAATGAATCTGGAGACGGACTACTATCTAAGAAGAGAAAACATGTCAGCCAAAGCCAATTTGTGGAGGTAAAAGCTGCACATTTAAGTCAAAGTAAAATTCGTGGTAGTTTTAGCAGGAATAAGCAAAAGAACCATGAGAACATAATTGAGAGGTGGTCTGCAGACAGGTACACGGATTTTTAGTTGTCCTTGCTTGTTTTATATTTTTGGTTTATGAGTTGAAGGCAGGTGGGTTTTGCAGGTATAATAAGGCAGAGGAAAGAATGTTTGCCGTTATGAAGGATCTTGGGGCAAGTTTTACCAATCCAGTATCCCGCCCAGTTCTGAGAAAGGAGGCACGCAAACATATTGGTGACACTGGGCTTCTAGATCACTTACTGAAGCAGATGGATGGTAAATTTATGCCAAGTGGAAATGAGAGATTTAAGAGATGTTTTAACACCAGTGGGATAATGGAATACTGGCTGGAAAGTGCGGATCTTTTGAATGCAAGGCGAGAGGCTGGGGTGCAAGACCCTTACTGGATTCCACCATATAGATTGATGCCTGGTGGTAGTGCCAATGAGTGTTCTGTTTCTGCTGCAGAACTACTGGAACTTAAGGCTGAAATGACAAAAATGAACAGGTATCATAATTAGATGTTGAAATTATCTCAACGATATCACTCTCTCATTCGTATCTATTTACATATAAAGTATGCTTAGTTGTTATTACATGATATTTATCTCTGCAGAGATATGAAAGAATTAGTGAGTGAGAATCAAGAGGAAGAGCATGTATTTTCCATGAAGGTATAACATTCATATGTAGTTGTAAAGCTGGGTTTCACTTTTTCAATTTTATTTTCAAGACATACCCACTTCACTAGTTTTATTGATATATGTTATACAAGGAATTGGGAACATGGCGAGCTAAGACTGAAGGGCGCCTAAATGATATTGCAAGTTGTGTGAAAAGTGTACAGGTACTTTGGAGTGGATACTATCATTTCAATTTCTGTGATTTGATAGTTTGATGTTGTTAGGGCTATATAATGGTTTACACTAAAAAAGCACAAAGCATATATTCTTACTTGTCTGCATGTTTCTATTATGCATATTTTCAATATTACCTAACTGATAGGGCATGCTGTCTGAAGAATTAATGACCTGGAAAACTAAAGTGGACCAGCAGTTGGCAGAAACTAAGACTTCATTGAGCAGTTTGCGGAAATTAAAGAAATACAATGCCTTCAGCTCTCCAGCCTATCGTTGGGATGAATGTTTTGGCGCAAACCTTGATAATTTTCAAGGAGATGAAGTTCCACTTTGGTTTGAGGACCCAGACCCCAATGACTCTGAGCGCGAGTGTGTAGCAAAAGAAGCTTCATCATTGCGATTCAACCATGGCAATAATCCAACACAGCACATCATTAATGGGAAAGAGCAAGAGCTACTCAGTCATCAGAGGTAAAAAGAACACAACTTTCGCAACATGTATGATAGTTGGGTTGATCTGAGACGCCTCCTGTTTCCAATGAATCAGCGGAGATTTGGCAGAGCTGATACCCAAAACGGAGAAGGAAGAGCAAGCAGTAGTCACTCCTGATTCTTCTGCTAATGACATTTCAAAGCCAGACTTAGATACTTCACTTCTTATGCTGCAGGTAAAAGCTAAAAGTATCCAAATGTTGATCCAATACAAGTCTTTTTGATAAATTCTTCAACCCGATAAATATTTCAGGAATTATTTGATTGGAAGCCGAAAATAGAGCGACAATTGGCTGAGTTATCGAAGACACTGAAAGATATGCAGGCAGCATACGAGAAGGAGAGGGATAATCTTATACCCTAGATTGGACTCTAGCTTAGGTACGTTGAGGTTGAAGTAAGTTTAAATGTTAGACTCTGCAGAAAAGTATTTACTTGTTAATAGGTTCATTTCTAGTTCTTAGGAGTTTAGGATCTTTGTCTGATCTAGTTAGATGAATCAATCATCTGATCTAACGTAACATTGAACTTGTTAACAACCTTAAGTTATAAGAATATATATATAAATATTTATTTGCAGCTTTGTACATATTCCTGAGTCAACTTTTGCAGATATATTTAGGAATGGGACTAAACACTTTTGGACAATGATTTTTTGTCAGATCATTAAAAGTTAGGTATCTGTAGCATGGAACATATAATGTAACTGTACGATTTTTTAGGGTTGGAATTAAGGGTGGGACTAGACTGATTAGGTCCAGTTTCATCCAAAAGTTGAATTGAACCTGGAAGTTTTTCAAATTTTAAAAACTGATACCAAATTTTAGTTTTTGACTTATAATTCTACGGAGAAAGGCTTCAAATCCATTTCGGTTTGGTTCTTAGAGTCTGTAAAGCATGATTCAAAATTTTTTGACTAAACAAAGTTTTGCTTTTTAGAGTTGAAACGAACTTAATATTCTTGATTGATTGGTTCCAAACTGGGCACACCTGCCATTTGAAATGCCTAAAAACACTGCAATCTATTTCTTCGAGAGAATATACTTTATTTACTAGTGTCACATTTATTCTGTGCGTCCATTTTCTTGGATTTATTTGATTTTATCATATAATGAATTGATGTTATGATTTTTCCAGTGGGAGACCAATGCCACACCAAATTAACTCCTTTTTTTATTCAAATTTCATCTGTACTTGTTTTATTCAAATATCCCATCAACTCCAGGATCAAACGAGTAGACACCACATGATCATCATACCACCATTTACCTTTCTTAGAATGAGCCCATCTTATTGGTGGGCTGATTCACGAATTTGCTTTTACGCATATATGTTTGTGTAGTTAATATTTCGTAATTCTAATACATGTATGCATCAAACGGGACCAGAACCAACCCGCAGTTGCAAGGATAGAGAAAGAGAACACTCATCCATTCTTGAGGGCTTTTACTTGAAATTTTGAAGAAGATGACAAGGCTCCAATAATTGGTTTATGTACATCTTCTCACGCAAAGATAATATTTGCACTTATTCATTAGAAAATGATATTTTCTGAGACCAGAATTGCTTTACCTTGGCATCTAAAATAGCGTATAAAAGAATGTGCTTCTACTTTTACAAAGAACCTAGACAATGTTGATTCGTTCCAATAGTAAAAACCTGCCAGATTTCATCAGAGCATTAGGTGGGTGCAAGTGACGATGTTGTGATGGGTTTCTGAGTGATGTTTGCATGAGAAGAACTTCAAGTTTATGATGGACTTACGTTATGGGAGACTAATTCTATAATTTCTCAGACAATGTAAAAAACAAAAACTCGTTTTTATATTTCACCAGAAAATAGAAAATATAAAAAAGAACCAAGTAGTTTGGTTCCACTAGGATAAGCATTTGGGTTATACCTCCCCTCATTTTGCATCCGCCTCAACCATTAAACATATAACACAACAAAACCAACCTTCCAGAACTAGAAATATCTCCGATTCAAAAATATATATATATATATATATATATATATATATATGTATATCCACACCTTCTGTAGAACTTTACCCACCATAAGCTTTTTCCCTGTTTCGGACTCTAGATGTGTTTTGTCATACAATGAATCTTTTGGATAAGCAATGGGATCGATTTGGCTGAGATACCATTATCATCAAGCTTCCCCATAGTAGACACAGAATTACTACTCCAAAACTTTCCCTCCACCTCCATCATTATTCTCTCCAGCAACTCGACGTCAACCTTTTTATTGCTCGTCAAATCCAACACCATGTGTAGCTTCCACAGCCTTACAAGGGAAAGCATCACATCATTCAAAACAATTGAACCTTTTAAGTTATTGCACTTGTCTATTTTTGCAAAGATTTCAAATTTTCTCAAACCAAAACCAAAGATCAGGTTTGATCAGTGCTCCAGCTAAAAGGATCAGATTTGATTCCATTATTAGTGTATATTTTCAATTTAAATTCAAATGTATCATTTACATATTTCCCTTCTAGATTATAATGTTTTTATCTTTCAAAGTTTACAGCTTTCCTAATTCGTCAGTTCTATAAAAGAATGCTGTAAGTTTCTGCTAAGTACTAAATGAGACAGAAGAATTCCCTGATCCCAACCCATTTAGGGCCCTAAGATGCCCTTTACAAGGACGACCCAACCCCTGTCCCAGTGATGCTCCTCCATCATTCTCCTTCGCTTGGAAAAATCTCCGCAATCATGGGGATTTGAGCATCAACCTCCTGTTTTAATACCAACTTACATGACTTAATCACTTCATCATCATCATCAACCATGACCATAATTGGGAGCACACTCTTTATGCTCAATTCCTTTACAGCCTTATTTAGAAAACCCTTTTATGACTAACCACCCCGTATCCAAGGTATCAGATACTTTCTAATGTTTATGATTATGATTTTACTCTCACAAGACTTAATTTTGGACACATAACAGGACATATTACAGTGAAGTCCCCACCTAGGACGAAAAGTGTCCAGCATTGACACTCAAGAAAATTCGAGAAAATACTGCCCATGAACTTGAAACAATGTATCGCATCTTCCATACCAAACAGTAGAGTAATCTTTAATCATCAAACAGTCAATTTTCACAAACACGCAGACAGGGATATGCGAAAAGTACACTAACCTCTCAAAAGGTTAGTGACCCAGGATAATCTAAACTAGATTTCATAATAGAACACTCTCTCAACTAGGAGTTGTATCACATAATGAACCTTCTACCTAGGTTGCATCCAAAATGCTGTCAAATTTCTCATGTGACACTCACGCTTTTAAAATTCCCGCTCTCACGTTCATGCTTTAAAATTCTCCCTCGCTCCCTTGATGTAGAAAATCATGTTGACAAATGAACCATAAAATTGCATTTCAAGCACAACTTTCCATGGAAGCTTTCAACTAAGCACGTTTATTCCAAATTAAGCTATTTGAGCTTTGATAAGTTTGAAAATGCAATACGAACCTTACCTATAAACCCATCTGACCAAATCATGAGTGCACTTAGAGGAATGTGATAGGCCCCCGATAAGATACATATGCAAAAAGACCTAAGAAACAAAAGGGGGACCAGCTGGAAGGTGAGAAGGGGAGTGGAGAGGCAGGGGGAATCTGTTCAGTTAGGGGATAGATTGTGGGGGATGAGAAGATTGTTATGGCTTAAAGATCAAGAATTGAGAAGATAATTGGAGGAAGAATTATTCATTCAACTAAGCAGGTTTCCCCGCCACTTTTACAGAGTTTGCTCAACTGAAAAAAGAGAGGAAAAGAATACCAGAAATACAAATCACTTTGCACGCCTATTCTCTCCTCTTTCTTCTTATTATATACTATTCCTTTTAGCACTGTCTTCCACGTGAGCACCAAACGATGACCATAGTCTTTCTCTCATTCTTGCGGAGCTTCTCTCTCTGCTCGCACTCCACGTTTATGACGTCGTCCCCATATATAATAATGCAAGTCGTAATAGTCATCCCTCGTTACAGAACCTTGTCTCCAAAGTTGGAACAAAGGATAGTGCTCGGTGATGAAGGCCAAGTCTACCCAAGTGGCATCAGCTTCCGATTGATTGTCCCACCAAATGAGAAATTGAGTGATGTGTCATGTGTTAGTAATTCAACGTTAATACAAACAATCCATTCGTCCCATATTTAACGACATTGATTTAACCATTTCATGTTCTATAATATACGCAAATAAATAAACGATAATACTAACCTTGATCCATGATTAAAATAAAAGCTTATGATGAAGATCTTGAAGTTGATTCCGTTTATCGCCTTAGTCATTTTCCTTTAATCCGTCTCTTTGATGATCAAGAAACGAGTATAGGACACTGTAATTTTCAGATAGAGTATTCAAGAGAGAGTTCGTTTGTTAGAATGAATTATGTTGTAATTCCTCTCTAGGTGATGAAGAAGACAACCTTTCAAAGGTACCTCTTTATACATACATTTTCAATCATGTCTCTTCAATCACACATCTTCAACTATACTTTATACACTTTTAATAAGGTTAAGGAGAGAGAATTAAAAGCCAATTAACTTAATGCCTTTTATGCTTAACAACCATCACATTAAACACCTTAATATTAAGTCAATGTTACTTTAATTAACATGGACCATATTAATAGATTATTGTTAAATAATCTAATAATTTCTCACTTGGGGTATGTTATGTACTTTAATATAAATCGATTTTTCAGCTATTCCTTTTCAGTTGCTTCAGCTATTTCTTTTCAGTTGCCACAACTTGAATTCACAATTTGTAACGACCCGAATTCTTACTTATCTTAGAAACTCGTCGAAAAACTCTTACGTTAATTAAAACTTGAAGAAATGCCATTTAGAAATCGTTTGATATTTAAAATCAGAGTGCCGAGAAAATTCGAGTGCTACCAACTTACTAAAAACAACTGGTTCAATTCAAAAGACAACTATAATAAGATAAGCGGAAAAGTAAATTTTTGAAGTGTTGCAAAACAACGCTAGATAAAAATCCTGAAATCCGAATAAGTGTTCCTACTAGGGTTAAAAAGGAAAAATTAATGTTTATAAACCATGTTTGACATTAAACCCTTTTTCAAATCCACTTCTTCTTCTTTGATTTGTTGCCGTACTACTACTCCGCCCGCGTTTCCTCCAGATACGCCGCAAGCTCCATCGGAATGGTCTCTTCTATAGTTCCTGGCATAATTACTTCACTATCTACACCACAAGTAAGGACGTGAGTTTTCGTCCATTAAGGAAATGGGGGAAAACAATTATGCACATCTCTCTTTAGTTCTGCTTGGAGTGGGGGCCATCCAAACCAATTCTTTTCATTACGTTCATTTCTTCGTTCGTTTTGTACTCATACATCGAGCTGGAGATTGAAGGGTTCTTAGGGGATGAAATAGTTGACCGAACTTAACCCTTTACTTGCAGCTAGGCCCCCGTTCCTATCGAGGTTGGGGGCTTCGCCTAACTGCGGACTAGTTCCGCTACCCATCCTCCCTTCAACTCCCTTTTCGGCGTATCCCGCCTTCAAGGGTCCTCCCCTTCCGGCGTGTCTCGCCTTCAGGGTTTCTTCCCTTTCGGCGTGTCCCGCTAGAGGGTTTCTTCGGTGATAGCGTATCCCGTCCTTCCCGAACATTCATGTTCTTACGTTTTTCCC
>CM039483.1:22950748-22980310 GCA_022433065.1 Begonia loranthoides
GAAATGAGTCCAAGTTTACCAACTTGGGGGGGTGGGGGGGGGTGTTGGGGCGGGAGCTACTTGATTTCTATTATAATGAACACAACCTAGCACTTTCAAATTGAATAACACGTACATGGAAAGTAAAACAATGCTTTTAAAGAAATTCACGATACGTAACAGATAACACAAGTAACAGAGCAGGCCTATATATATACATATGGCGGTGGTAATAACAGCGTAGCACATAATCATGAGATGGAAAGTAACATGCTATTAACACCCAATAAGAACAAGGACAAAGCATACTTCTATAATGGAAGTAATGACATGGTAACGAGGTTAAACAAGTTTCTTATCGATAATGAAAATAGCATCAATGTCCAATAGAGCAATGAAATAGGCTTATTAACGTTCAATAAAGCAATCAATAGGGCATGCTTTTAGAAAGTAAACACGACAGCAGACATGAACAACTAATCATGATCTTTCGCAGCAAATAACACAATAGAGAAAAATTACTAATCATGCGTGTGATTGGCTAATAAAATAATGGTAATATGTATAACTACATAACGTTACAGGACATGCTTTTGAACAGTTAATATGACAATGAACATTAACAAATTAAACAGCGAAACATGCTTTTAATCTCCTAATCAACCATAGCTTAAGTAACAAAGGGTAATAATGGACATATCTCTAAATTGATAATATGGTAGCGAGAAATATCTAGTGAAACAGCGATCACATGCTTTTTATCAACTAAAGCCAACAACAATAATAGACACTACAAATGTTTTTATTTGGCTAATACAACGAAATCTAATCGTAAGTAGAACAGTGAAATATGCTCACAAATCATGCTTATTAGACTATAACATATAGCAGTAACGTAAATCGAATGAAGGCAGTAAATGGAATTCATGGTGATAATATACCGCAACAACTATTGGCGACAGAAGGTAAAACGTGTTTTCTTAATGACTACAAGCAGCAACAATAATTATTAGCGAATAACATAATGAATAACATGCTCTTCTACCATCAAAGAAATTCTGCAGTAATGGTTAACAATATGAATAGCTAAAACATGCTTCTAAAATGATAAAATAATAGCAAGGATGGCGATAACAAAATAGCTACAGTCAGGCTGTTCGGATGTCTACAACGTCCACAAATATTACCTCGAACAAAATGGTAAACATGAAATGAGTAATCTATACATTTAAGCTACCAAATGGAAAGCTACTCATAAATGAAATCACCATTAACACCAATACTAGCAATCCATTAATCAGCCATCCATACTACTCATCTCCTTTAAACATCATTTCTTTGGTTCATTCTAGCTTAGTCAACATTTTTATTTGGTAGAAACATTTAATACGAATAGAGCACAACAACCAGCAAGGCAACTTAAGGAATAACGTAAAAGTTAGATCACCTAGCAAACAACTACACTGCAAAACCGAAAAGGCACTACTAAAACTGCAGAACTATACAACAACAACAAATCATTCACACAACGTATACTTGGGTGTAGGACTTCCTCAAGCCAACAACTACCCCATATCCTTACCTTATTCTAATGAAGAATCAAACGAACAGCCGCTTCCCTTCCACCCACACCTCACACGCAACAGCTCCACCAGGAAGAAGGCTAAGAACTAGAGCAACCCAGAAGAAATGAGGAAGTTGAGGATGAAATAGGGTTCCGTTGGGGACACCTAGTACGCATAGCAGGGGAGGTGCAAGCGACAATCTTCTGTTGGTCGGGATCGTGGGGGATGAGGTGCGTCGAGCTACATTCTGATTGGCTCCACATTGTTTTCGTTCTGATTTTAAATCTGTCCTGTCGCTGATCTGCTGTGATGCGGATGACTTAGTCGTGTCCGCAAGACCAATTTCCACAGGCAAAACCTTAGTCTTTGGACAGAAACTAGCGTCCCCACCTATGCCCGTACTGTCCATAGTCCAGGTTCGGACGCCATTTGGCATCCACTTGTATCGTCTCCGTCTGAAAGTGTCCATAAGATGGACAGATTCGATCCAGACGCATCCTGTATTTGTCCGTACCGTCCGAATGTGTCTAAAAATTGGACAGATTCAAATCAGACGCGTGCTGCCCTCGTCCGCACCATCATCCTAAAGTCTCCAGACTTTATAGATTCGATGTGTCCGCATCTTGCTCTCGTCCGCATCGTCTGCAGCTTCGTCCTAAAGTTGACAGAGTCATTCAGGACGTGAGAACTTGTCCTGCCTTCGTCCCCAAGTGCTCATTCGGACGCTGGACCTCGTCTGCATGGCGTCCGAAGTCTCCTGACCTTCACTCCTTTGCATTTTCGACTAAGTTTCTATTATAATGCTATTTCCACGTATTATAAGTCACAACTTAACATGTACCGGGACGATATAAATATATATATTATGCCAATACATTCCTCCAAAGTTGATTACATCATTTAAGAGAAGAAATTAGGATCGGGTTGTTACACAATCAATTATTTTAGTGAGCTATAATGTGAATTTATCAAGTTCTCTTTTCATAATGAATTGTATAATCGAATCATGGCAGACACATGTCAATTATCACAACATGATTCATTCCATGTATCACAGATTATTGCAATTCAATAATTCTTTAATTGAGGAACTCTATATACCTTTCAACTTTAACTTTGCATAAAGTTTCACATATTATTCATAATCAATAATTGTATACACCATAATATGAATAACAAACATCCATACAAAAACACTTTCTTTAATTGAATTCAAAGGTGTTATAAGATACAAGTTATACATTTACAATCACATAAACAAGGACTTGTCACCTAAACCCATCCTTACAACATGTTCTTTAAAGGCTTTGGGTGGCAAATCCTTTCATCAATGGATCCTCTATCATTAAACTTGTACTTATATGCTCAATGCACACATTTTGTTTTTGTATCTCTTCTTTGACTGCCAAGTACTTTAAATCCATATGCTTTCCTCTTTTCGAGTATTTGTCATTCTTCGAGAAGAGCACAGCTGTGAAATTATCACAATAAATTTTCAGCGGTCTGTCTATACTTTCAACCATACTTAGACCCTAAATTAAGTTCTGTAACCAAAATGCTTGAATTGTAGCCTCAAAACATGCCACAAATTCTGCCTCCATAGTGGAAGTAGCAATTAAAGACTACTTTCCACTTTTCTATGACACGACTCCTCCAGCTAATAGGAACACGTAACCGAATGTAGATTTTCTCGAGTCTACACATTCGGCATAATCTGAATCCGAATATCCAATCACCTCAAGGTGACTTGATTTTCCGTAAGTGAGCATGTATTTCTTTGTTCCTTGCAAGTACATCAGTACTTTCTTCGCAGCTCTCTAGTGATCAAATCCTTGGTTACTTTGATAGTGGCCCAGCATCCCTACTGCAAAATTGATATCTGGTCGAGTACATGTCTGAGCATACATTAAGCTTCATACAACTAATGCATATGGAACAGATTCCATTTTTGTACGTTCTAAATCATTTTTTGGACATTGCATTTGACTAAACTTGTCCCCTTTTTGAATTGGAGTTACACCAGCGGAACACTTATCCATTCTGAATCTTTCAAAAATTTTATCAATATATCATTTCTGAGACAATCCCAGCAAACCTTGCTTTCTATCACGGAATATTTCTATTTCAATCACATAAGATGCATCACTCATATCTTTCATTTCAAAATTCTTCGAGAGAAAAGCCTTTACATCATGTAACGTTCCCTTGTTATTTGCAACAAGAAGAATATTGTCAATGTACAATATAAGGATACAAAACTTTCTCCCACTGACCTTCATATAGATACACCGATCAACGGTGTTCTCTACAAAACCATACGATGTAATGGTATCGTTAAATTTAATGTACCATTGTTTGGAAGCTTGTTTTAATCCATAAATTGACTTATTCAATTTACACACTAACTTTTCATTTCCAGAAAATGAAAACCCTTATGGTTGATCTATGTACACTTCTTCCTCTAAGTCATCGTTAAGAAAGGCTGTCTTTACGTCCATTTGGTGAAGCTTCAAATCATAATGAGCTACCAAAGCAATAACTATCCTTAAAGAGTCATTCTTCGAAATCGGAGAGAAGGTCTCTTTATAGTCAATGCCGTTTTTCTGAGTATAACCTTTGGCGACAACTCTGGTCTTATACCTTTCGATGTTACCTTTTGAATCACATTTGGTTTTGTAAATTCATTTACAACCACCACATTTCAAATCTTCAGGTAACTCTACAAGTTCTCAAACTTCATTGTCATTTATTGATTTCAACTCTTCCTTTATAGCATTAAACCACTTTTTGGAATTAGTACATTCCATGGCTTGACTGAATGAGTTTGGATCTTTGTCATTACTCAAGTCACATTCTTCTTCAAGTGAATAAATCACAAAGTCATTAGAAATTGCTGGTATTTTCTGCCTTACAGACCATCACAATTTTGTTACTTGGGATTGATCACTCATGACTTGAGCATCATTAATATGCTCATCATTGACACGTTCACCTTGCGTGGTTTGAATATTCATATGTTGTTCCGATATGTTGTTAGACTGTGATACAACAAAAAAACAACAACTTGATGAGAAGTACTAGGTGTTGTTTCCTCCACCCGATTCTCTTGAATGTTCACATTTCATGATTCATCACTCCTATTGATCGGGAGTAGATCAAGATGTTGTCAATGAAGACGATAATGAATTTATCTAAGAAATCTCAGAAAGCACGGTTCATCAAATCCATAAAAGTCGCGGGGGCATTAGTCAGCGCAAAAGACATCACCAAGAATTCATAATGCCTGTAACATGTGCGAAATGCAGTCTTGGGTATATCCTCGGGCTTAACCTTCAATTGATAATAACCTGATAGGAGATCAATATTTGAGAATACCTTGGCGCCGCTTAATTGGTCAAACAGATGATCAATCCTGGGTAGCGGATACTTATTCTTGATGGTCACCTTATTTAGCTCCCTGTAATCTATGCACATCCTCAGAGTCCCGTCTTTCTTTTTGACGAACAATACTGGCGCGCCCCAAGGAGAAAAGCTGGGTCGGATAAACCCCTTGGTGACGAGTTCCTCTAGTTGACTTTTAATTCTCGTAGTTCGGCGGGTGCCATCCTATACGGGTGTTTAGAAATAGGATCCGTATCAGGCTGCAAATTGATCTTGAATTCGATTTCACGGTCTGGGGGCAAACCAGAAAGATCATCGAGAAAGACATTTAGGAATTCATGCACCACAGTAACATCCTCCATTTTAACCTTAGTGAGCGCCGTAGTGTCAATCACATTGATTAGAAATCCGTCACACCCATTTTTTGACAGTTTGCCCGCCTTGAGTGTGGAGATAATAGCGAACTTTCCTTCTCTTTAGACTCGCGAAAGATATGCCGCTCGCCATCTAGAGGATAAAAGCAAACCTCCTTCTTTTTACAGTCATTAGTTGCTCAATGTGTTGCTAGCCAATCCATCCCAATTATGACGTCGTAAACTTTCAAATCCATAATAATGAGTTTGGCCCGAAATAAACGGCCATTGATATCCACTGCATATTCTTTGAGCATTCCGTCGGTAATCCGTTGGTTGCCAAAAGGAAGTATCACTTGATGCATATAATTTGTGTTGTCGGAGAAGCAGTTCGCCTGTTTGCAAAATTTGGTGGAGACGAACGAGTGCGTAACACCCGAATCAAATAGGACATGAGCAGCACACTCTTTTATGTAGATTGTTCCTGAGGGGATTTGGTAAGTTATTTATTCAAAGGTAAATCCCTATTTTGTCTAAAGGGAAAAACAATTATAATTACATGTATAATCTTTGTCAATTAAATAAGACGTACTTGCCACTAGTGCCGGTTGGTCGTCATCCTCGGTCCCATACATAGCAAAAACTCGTGGGGCCACAACTCCTTGGTTTTTGTGCCAGATCGGGCAGTTTCTGGCTACGTGGCCCGGCTTTCTATAGGAATAACATTTCTTGGAACTCGCCAGGCATTCATCCCGATGTGCCTTCTGGCATTTTGGGCAGACATTCTGTGGAGGATTGGGGGATGCTCGTATCATTGGCTTCTTGTCAGACCTTTGTTGTGTCTCGGTCTCAGCTGGGTGTTTTGTACCCTGATTCGCGGAGGGGCCACCCCTTGGCTGCTGGGCAGAACTGGCCCTCCAACCTTTCTGACTAGCCTCTCTCTGTCTAGCCGCCATGAATTTGACCCCTTCTACGGCCAATGCTCTGGATACCATCTTTGAATAGGCGACACCCTTGGTGCTAGCCCCAATAACTGCCTCATGTATTTTCGTCCTTAGTCCACGTACAAAATGCTAAACCTTACGCTCCTCGACCGTCACTAAATGTGGAGTGTAGTGAGATAGGGCCTTGAATTGTTGGGTATACTTCGCCATTGTTCCCAACTAGCGTATACGCATGAACTCTGTCTCCTTTTGGGTACAGACAATGTGATTGAAGTACTTGTCATTGAACAACTCCTTAAAGTCATCCCAAGTGAGGACCGCTACATCCTGAGAGGCTTTGACTGTATCCCACCAAAATTGGGCTCCGTGGCTCAAGTAGTAGACCGCACACTTAACCTTTTCTGTTTCACTAATCTCGGCATAGGAAAACTTGTCTTCCATGGAGCGTATCCACTCCTCAGCCCCAGAAATATTGGATATGTTGCCATTAAAATAGGGCGGCTTGAGCTTCTAAAATCTTTCCCACTCGGCCCCCCTCAGGACTGGCTGCAACTGCATATCACAGTGGTTCCCATTCCCATTTCCATGGTCCTGACCCATGAACCTCTCCATATATCGAGATTGCTGCTCCATAAACTGATTCTGCCTCTCCATTTGTAGAGATTGTTGCTTTATAATTGCTGCCAAGCGCTCAAGAGTCTCATCTCGGCCATGATCCTCATGACGATCGGATGCCCAGGGTACCTCTCCTACACCAGGCGGGTGTCCTCTTCCCCTTCTAGCCATTTTCTAGTCTCCTATGTGTCTATGTTATAATGTAAACAAATAAGTTTAAAGGAAAGAAATTACAATTAAGTTTAAGAGAAGTTCTTAAGGGAAAGCAATTTACTAAATCACAATTTTCATACAATTCTATACTATGGTGCAATTCATTTAAATTAACAATTCAGTAGTCATAAGGAAAAACTTACAGTCAGAGGGGCATTACTCGTCGAGTCTGGGTTATCCACGGCGAGACGCTCGAGTAGTAGTACTGCTCTGATACCGACTGTAACGACCCGGATTCTTATACCATTTTGTAAGTACGTTAATGTTTACTAAAACAAGTTCCGATATTAAATTCCTCTTTTTAAAATCTTTTCTTAAGGAATATCATAGTGCCAAATCCGATTGTTATCAACCATTTTTAAACGGTCAATTTAATTTGAAAGAAAAACTATAAGTAACATATTTAACGGAAACGAAATTAAGCAAAAGATCATCACTTCAAAACATTAATTTAGAAATTAGCTGAAACATAATTTAAAAGCATCACCCATAAATATTAGTGTTTAAAATCCAAAAGTGAAACCTACATAATATTATGAATAAGTTCTTAATATGGTAAAGGGGTAATTAACGTTCATAAAACATTCCGACGTTAGCCCTTACAAAATTACTCTTTCCATTCTTACTTGATGTCGTACTACTACTCAGCTTGGTCTCCTTCGGATACGCCATAGGCTCCACAGGAGTTGCCTCCTCTGCCGCTCTGGGCAAAATCACTTCATTACCTACACCACAAATAAGGACATGAGCTTACGCTCAGTAAGAAAATGGGGGAAAACAAATGCATATGTCTCTCTTTAATTTCCTTTGGAATGGGGCTGCCCAAACCAATTATTTCATTACGTTTCGTTCTTTCATTCGTTTTTCACTCGTATTTCGAGCTGGAGATTGGAAGACCCGTATGGGATAGTATAGTGGGTCGGACCTAGCCTCCAACGGACAACTAGGTCCCGTTCTCGATAAGGTAAGGGCATTGCCTAATTGCTAGACTAGGACCGCTACCCATCCGCCTCCCAACTCCCTTATTCCTTTCCTTCGTCTTTTCTTATCATTTTACTTTCCTTACCATGTATACGAGTACCACCCCGAGGGAGTACTCCCTACTTGGTTTCTATTATATGAATGTATGAGGTCACACCTATCTAAACTAGCATATTCATGGATGCCAAACAATGATATTGTAAAGAATTTACAATAAAATAGCATAACATAACACATAAGGAAAACAAAGTGTACTCACATAGGATGCTATGATAACATGCCAACGGTTAAATTAAAATTAATTAAGCATAATTATCATACGAACTATTAAACAAAATGAAATCATATAATAGTAATCTAACAACGGAGCGAGCTCTATCGACATACAATAGTGTGCGATTACCGAATTAAATAATGAAATAAAATAATGGAAACATGCTTCTTAAAGGGGTAATGAACAACAATAAACGTGCAAATCCACGATTATGAATAAACTATAGCAGTGAAGTATTAAAATCAGAATGGCGAACATGCATTGTATCGATTATATACAACAGCAAAAAATAAACAGCGAGACATGCTTGATAGATAATATTGAGCATTAGTAAAGCATTGAAAACTAAAAAAAAAAAAACAAGGAGGCATGCTTTAACGATGAATCTAATAGCAAAAATGGTCAACTAATCATGCTCTTAAACAACTAATACCGCAACAGGAAAAATAAATACTGGTCAGGCGTTAAATTGACTAATAAACAATAGTGATATACAATTTCGTAGGCTACAGATCATGCTTTGGAATGACTAAATAGCGGTAATTATCCGCTAAGTAAAGCAGCAAATTGAGTCTACCAATCACGCTTCCCAATAGCAATAAGTAGCAGTAGTAATGATGAACAGAATAGCCGATCATGCTTTTCTAAATAGCAGTCCAATGGTGAAACAGAACAACGAATCGTGCTTTTTGACTGTTAGAGTCTACATCATCATTATCAATTTAGAACAGTGAGATATGCTTCTTCCAGGTTAATAATACAACAGAAAATAAATGCTTTTTAAATACTAAAATCTGCAGCTATAAGACATTTTTTTTAACGACTAAACAACCAGCGAAAAAATTGTCAAGGACAGAACAACGAAATGTCTACCTAACTACTAATACAACTGCAAAAACAGAAATAGAGGCATGCTTTATCATCACAAGTACAATGAGTATATACATGCTTTAGGAAGATGTGTAATGCAAAAGAAATAAACTACGGATCATGCTACAACAAAGATTAACCATGTGCAGTGCAGGAAATAGCATAGGTATGCTTTTCACAAGAAGTAAATGATATTGGACATGCCTACATAGAGAACGAAAATAAGCAACGTGTTTATGACTACCCACTCATACATCAACGATCATCTAGCTTACATCAGTTCTTAAGCAGATATTTAAGCGTGGGAACAAAGATGGGTAAACATTGAAATATAACAGCAGAGTACAACAAGACTTACTTCATTCATTACTTCTTTCACAGTCTCTCATTACCATACTCACCTTTGGACAACACTCTTAACAAGCAAAATATCGTGGAAATGAAATAATAAAGTGGCTGAACAAATAACTACAGAGTCCTACAAGGTCAGAAGGAAGATTTTGCATAATAAAAAGTTCAAGGCATCTACAGATTCTATCAATCAGAGTAAATAACATCATATACATAGATTACTTGGGTGTAGGGCCTCTGAATGGCCACCGACTACCCATTCCTTACCCTTGAAGACTCTCCTTCCTCGGACAGCAGCTCCCTTGTCTCCACACCCATGCAGGAATGCCTTTCCCTGGAAGAATACCCGTCTCTCCAGAAAATGAAGAAGGGGAAATGAAATAGAGGATTACCTCGAGGCAACTCGTACTGGAGGCAGGAGGAGCAGGGAACAAATCCCTGTTGGTCGGCCATAACCATGCGATTTTATGTCAAGAAACCTCGTTTCTATTGGTTGAAGTCATTTTTGTTATGTTTTAAATCTCTATCTTTGCAGTTTTGTGATGATTCGGATGAGGGCAGACAACTTGATCCTGTCCGCAGTCGTCCGCAAGACCAAAATCCGTAGGCAAAATTACGCTTGGGGACAAGGAGAAGCGTCCCCACTTTCGTCTGCACCATCCGCAGTCAGGGTTTAGACGCCACTTGGCGTCAGCACATGTCATCCGCATAAGTTAAAAAAATTAAATAGATTCAATTCAGACGGATCCTTCCTCGTTCGTATTGTCCGCATGCATCGTTTGAATGTGTCCGAAAAATGGACAGATTCAATTCCAACTACTCCTCACCTCATCTGCAGGCGTCCACAGTCGTCCTAAAGACTCCAGACTTAAACAGATTTGTTGCGGATGCGTCTTGTTCTCATCCCGGTCCTCGTCCGGAACTTATCAGCACAGTGAGGTTAGGACGCCAAACGCGTCCCGAGTCGTCCCCAAGGCCTGGGCAACATTCCAAGGATTTTGCGGACAACACATCTCGTCTGCAAGGGTGTCCGAATGCGTCCTGAGGGACCAAAAGTCCATTTCCTTTGCATTTTCGCCTAAGTTTCTGTCCAACTTTGATTTTCCCTCAGAATTATAAGTCACAAACAAATGCGTATAGGGACGATGTAAGTATATATATATATATATATATATATATATATATATATATATATATATATATATTAAGTTTCACTCCAAAGTTTGATTACATCATTCAACGAAAAAAATTTAAGATCGAGTTGTTACATCTGTATTGTTATTGCTCTCCTTAAATCGCAAAGCATGTCTACATCGTTACCACTTTCTTTAAATTACTAAGCATGCCTATATTTATTGTTTCCTTTAAATTGCCTATCTATCTTGTTATTATTTCCTTTAAATTGCAAAGCACGTCCATATCATTATTGTTTCCTATTTTGCTATTGTTTTCTTGATGAATGAATTGAATGACTTTTAGTTATAATATTAGAAATTTCATTGACATGCATCATATTAATAGAAACAAGTAGGAAGTACCACCTTGGGGTTGGTATTCATATGCATTGAGTGAGGAAAAAGAATTTAAAGAAGAAGAATGGGGAGTTGGGGGATGGAAGGGTAAGTCTGGGTCTAGCTTGGTAGACAGATATATTTTTACCCTCTCACGGGTTACGATAAGAAAAGAACGTTACCTTTCCCTTGTCGGGACTGCAAGACTGTCTACACTAGGTGGCTAGAGACCGAAATGAGAAGGCCTCTCCTTTATAGATCCTTCAATCTTCCGCTCGATATACGAGTTATATAAAATACGTAAAGAAAAGAATGGTTGGGGAGGACTCATTCCAAAAGAATTAAAGAGAGGTATGATCATATTGCATAGCTCATTTCTTACTGGGTCTTGTGCTCACGATTTGCAAATGGTATAGGCGCACACAAGAGAATGAATAAAGAAGCAGTTGATAAGGGATTTGCACGCACATGAGTTGTGGCTAGCTAGGCTAAAAGAAAGTAAAAGAGGAAACCATTTTGTAATTAACCTATAATAACTTGTTTGGTATCTCTTAATTGTATTATTTATGCTTCCGCTATGTTTTAAGGAAATATTCTATGGTTTCTACTACTCATACGATTTTTATAACGAGTGTAAATAAAGGATCTTAAGGGTCTGATTTTTTAGAAAAGAACTCTGATTTAATTAAGAATATTTTAATAAAGGTTTTAGTTGATTTATAAAAGTTTTAAATTTAACACATTTTCAAAGTAAATAAAAAAACTAGGTTGTTACAGACGAGGGGTGTAAGTCCAGGTAGAATTTTTCTATAAATTATGTCAGATTTTTAGAATACTATTGATGATACTAAATTGTTTGGTTGGAATTGGATTTTGTGTATGATTATGATGCATCTATTGGATTATGATTTGTTGAAAATCATATTAGAGGTCGAGATGGGATTATCGACCATAAGCCTTGGCTTTTCGACTAACAGTGATTTGGAAGAATCACTTAAGACTTTCTGGTTAGCAGAGTGTCCTCTAAGCCATCGCAGGTTGTGGCTGTGACTCAAGACGTTGGGAAGAAGTTTCGACCTAAATTCTTGGTCATTGCTTGTTGATGTTTTTGCTGGACAGAGTATTCTGGAGGCAGTGCGTTGGCTTCGTCCATGAATATAGTATTTTGTCCACGGACCAGATTTTCATGTGGGCCATTCTGTTCATGGACAAAATAGCCTATGGGCAAAGGCCTATATTGTTGGGCCTAACACATGCATTAATTCAGCCCGAGTTTGACTTTTGTTTAGCCAAAATTTTTTTACCGTTATAAATTTTATTAGATGGGTTAGGTTGGATCCTTATTTTTAGTAAATTATTATGATTAGATTCTAAGACTTAGAAAATTGTTGGATTTGTCTACTGTTGGGCTTCGTTGAGTTTTGGTATTGGTAGGCCTATTTTCGAGATAGAGGTTATTTTATGTTTAATGTACATTAAATAACAAAATGTCCAATATTGTTTTAATTTAGACATGATAATTCACTATTCAGTTCGTTGTGTTTAATTTTATATTTATGCACTGTTATTGTTAACTAGAATAATGAGACAGTTGTATGTGTCGTGTCCCTAAGCGCAAAATCTTAAACCTGTTATTGTTAACTAGAGTAATGAGATAGTTGTATGTGTCGTGTCCCTGGGCGCAAAACCTTAAACCTGATCAGGGTTTGTATGGCTGTTGCGATTGGCTGAATATCGTCGTTGTGTATTTCTGTTATTTATTTTATTGTTCACTTTTGTTTCTTTTTATATTAAATTGTGAAGA
The DNA here is from genome assembly GCA_022433065.1 of Begonia loranthoides. Classification (NCBI taxonomy): domain Eukaryota; kingdom Viridiplantae; phylum Streptophyta; class Magnoliopsida; order Cucurbitales; family Begoniaceae; genus Begonia; species Begonia loranthoides. The sequence continues at coordinate 22,963,590 of CM039483.1, forward strand.
ATAAGAAATTGAAATTTCACATATGATTCGTATGATATAAAAGTTGATATAAGATTTAATCCCTACTGAGTTTGTTTGACTCGCCCCTTAATTATTTTCACTTTTCAAGAATTAATCAAAATAATCATCAATTGTCATTATAGGAGTAGAAATTTGGAGATTTTCCCATGTAATTAATTATTTATTTTATAAGATTTAGAATATTTTAATCAGATTTGTACCCTACTTCTATTTTTTTTATGTGATTTTTGCATAATTTAAGATTTTGTTAATTTACATTATATTATTGTCACTTATAAACCTTTATTTTGGGTCTAGTATGTAACTACTTTATGTAAGTCTTCTGCTGTTATTTATTGGATTTAAGTGAGAGTCATACGATTTAGTCTTTTTAGGTCGGATCGTTCCCCGTTTTGTCTTGGGTCCCTTTTAAGACATGACAGAAAGTGTTAGCATCTTAAACCACCAACCTTCTATGCAAATCTCCTCAACGATGTGTGAGCATTATCATACAGATCACATTCATATTTTTGAAGGTGAAGAGACTCAACCTCAACGCATGAAAAAGACCCGCTTCTTCACTCTCTAAAAGCTGTCAAGTTTGTTTGATAGCACTGCTCGAATGGCAGCTCAGAGTTACCATTAAAAATTGAAGGGTAAATGACAAATCAACCATCGTGGTTTCTAGTCAATGGCAAGTCAACCACTATGGTATTTTTTTTAACAAGTTAACCACTGACGTATGAGAAAATGACAAACCCAATATCACTGTCACGTTCTTCGTTAAAAAGTTGACGTGAGACACTCGGTGTCTTAAGACACTGTATTTTTTTGTGGTGTCTTGAATCAAGACAACACATTTTTTTGCAATGTCTTGATCAAGACACTGCATTTTTTTGCAGTGTCTTGATCAAGACACCGCATTTGTTGCGGTGTCTTGAAACAAAACACCGCCTCAAATGAGATGTCTTGGGCTCAAGACATCTCATTTGCGGTGTCTTGGGCTCAAGACATCTCATTTGCGGTGTCTTGCTTGAAGACACCTCATCACCTCAAATGAGGTGTCATGCGTTGAAGACACCTCAAATGAGGTGTCTTTGCTTGAAGACACCTCATTTGAGGTGTCTTGAGCCAAAGACACCTCATTTGAGGCTGTGTTTTGTTCCAAGACACTGCAACAGATGCGGTGTCTTGATCAAGACACTGCAACAGATGCGGTGTCTTGATCAAGACACGGCATGAAACTGATCAAGACACTGCATTCAAAACACCTCCTTATTTGCGGTGTCTTGAATTAGGACACCGCAAAAAAAATGTTGTGTCTTGAATCAAGACACCGCAAAAAAATGCGGTGTCTTGATCAAGACATTGCAAAAAAAATGCGGTGTCTTGATTCAAGATACCGCAAAAAAATGCGGTGTCTTGATCAAGACACCGCAAACAAATGCGGTGTCTTGATTCAAGACACCGCAAAAAAATGCGGTGTCTTGATCAAGACACTGCAAAAAATGCGGTGTCTTGAATCAAGACACCGCAAAAAAAAATGCGGTGTCTTGATCAAGACACCGCAACAAAAAATGCGGTGTCTTGATTCAAGACACCTAAAAAAAATGTGGTGTCTTGATTCAAGACACCGCAAAAAAAATGCGGTGTTTTGAGACACCGCGTGTCTCATGTCAACTTTTTAATAGAGAACGTGACTGTGATGTTGGGTTTGTCATTTTCTCATACGTCAGTGGTTAACTTGTTAAAAAAAAATACCATAGTAGTTGACTTGTCATTGATCAGAAACCACTATGGTTGATTTGTCATTTACCTAGAAAACAACTATTTCCAAAAACTTAACATTGTAACCTCAATAGTGCAGAGGATGACCTTCCATTTATTTTTTTATTTGAAGTCATACAAGCCGCGATCCTCACTAAGATTTCAAAAATCCTATTTGTTACTCAACAAACTCCAACCAAAATATAAAACTGAATATCAACTTATAAGATATAACAATGTTGATTTTAAATTCAAAATCTTTTATTGCAAATTTGTTATTTAGAGAATTCTTGTGTTCCCGACAACGTTTATTCTAATGCTTGAAGTTTGAAAAACCTAGTTTGAAAAACTTCTATGATGATGTCTTTAACCGAGTGTTTATAGATATATAATTCATGATTAATAATTTATATTATAATTCATATATTTTATACTCGAAGAATGATAGAAGATGATGAAAAGACTGATGAATCTCTAGTTTTAAGCTCCAATAATATTTGTTAATTAATAAAAACTTTTGCATCAATTAGTATAATTATTAATTTTAGAACAATTATATTCAATATCTGGAATTATATTCTTAGAACTATGAAATATATTTACAACAAATAATATTTATTGATATAATCATTACATATTTATTGATCTAAAATGTCAATTCGTAATAGAGATAATTTATATTTGTTACCCTCGTGTATTATATCTTTATCTTTGACTATTTTTTGTTCTTGATTAAACAATTAATTTTGTAATATTTATTAATTTTGCACAAGTTATTTGATTATTAAACCAACAAATAAGTGAATTTGAAGTTGTAAATTTCATTGAATCAAAATTAAAATTCTGAGCTAGTCATTTAGTTTTATTCAAAAAATACAAGGTGTATATATTGTAACTTGTACAATATTTGATGAGAGAATAAAATATCAACTAAAATAAAATGAGATTCTATTAAATATAATGAATTTAAGAAAATACATATATGAATATTATTATAATAAAATTAATTGATTTATGTTTAATAAAAGTTATTAGAACTATATAATTTAATCTAGTTAAATCTTATATAATCGTACTATATAAAATACAATTATTCTATCTGATTATTTGTTGAATGTAAAATTGCATGTGCTAATCCAACACCGAAAATACAAAAGATTTTTTTTTACTAATTATTTTTTTTTTATTTTTCTTAGTAAGGTCTTTAACGAGCTTTATTGTAAACTTTACGTTATTTTAGTTTGTATTGTTACATGGTTAGATTTTAAGAATCGTATTCATTTTTTATTTTTATTTTTAATATTTCATGAATACTATATTGAGGTATCTCGATAAATTCATGTGTTGCGTGGCTAGATTTTACATTTATTTTTTAGTTTTTTTTAATATTTTATCAATAATATATTGAATCTTGTAACTAATTTTATGAGGAGTTTAATTTTTTTATCTAAATTAAAAATTCTTTTAAATTACAATATTGACTTAAGTTCATGCAAACAACTGACAAATCTAAAATGCATCATATTACAAAGACAGTAGTTCATTCAAATCATAGTATATTTTTATTTTATTGCTGAGAGCAGCTGCAATAAATAATTTATTTTTCCATTTACGGACATGTTAAATTTAAGGGTAAATGACAAATCAATCATCGTAATTTGTGATTAATGACAAGTCAACCACTATGGTATTTTTTTTTAACAAGTTAGCCATTGACGTATGGAAAAAATGACAAACCCAACATCGCAATTACGTTCTCCATTAATAAGTTGACGTGAGACATGCGGTGTCTCAAGACACCCAACAAGACACCGTACCTTTTGCTGTGTGTTGCAGCAAGACACCGCACTTTTTGCGGTGTGTTGCAGCAAGACACTGCACTTTTTTTGCGATGTCTTGCAAGACACCTCATCAGGTTTCTTCAAGACACCGCAAAAAGTGCGGTGTCTTGCTGGGTGTCTTGAGACACCGCGTGTCTCACGTCAACTTATTAACGGAGAACGTGATTGCGATGTTAGGTTTGTCATTTTTTCCATACGTCAGTGGTTAACTTGTTAAAAAAAATACTATAGTGGTTGAGTTGTTATTGACCACAAACCACGATGGTTGATTTGTCATTTACCCTAAATTTAATTAAGGAAAAATGAGAAATCAATCATTATCTTCTACTGTTAGTGACAAACCAATTATCATCCTTTTTTCACTAATAAATTAACCACTGAACTGTGAAAAAATGACGCCCCTAACATCGTTGTCACGTTTGCCATTAAACGCGATAATATCAAGCTGTGGCAGTTCGTCTACAAACCACGGCGGCCCCATAGTTTTGAAAAAATAACACAATAAACTAATGCGGTTTCATATGAAACTGCAATGGTTTATCATCACACCACTTCGGTTTATTATGACACTGCAGCAGTTAATTGTCACACTATTGCGGCTTCATATTAAACCGTAGCGGTTTATCGTGACTCGTTCTTTGATCCTCTATCGTCCAGCTGCGGCGGTTCGTCGTCAATTCACTGCGGTTCATCGTCAAGCCGTCGGGTTCGTCGTCAAGCTGCTGCGGTTCATCTACAAATAAAAAAATTCATTGTCTTTTTCGTAGAAAAACCCAAACAAATTGTGATTCTCCCATGGACTGTAAAACAATTGTAAATCATCCGAAAACTAAAATATTCACATTCTTTTACAAAATCTTCTAAATTATAAAACCCGAAATCTTCTAAATCCATTATTTTACAAAATCCAAAATCTTCTAAATCCATTCTCCATAGATATTAACTCTTTTCCACTGAAAATCTATTCTAAAATCATGAGTTCTTTTCATTTTTTACATGAGTATTTGTTCTTTTGCACTGTGATTTTTAGAAAGTTGACGGTGATATTTGTGGCGGCAATTTTTCAAAGTTCAATGGTTAAATTGTTAGAGAAAAAATAATGATGGTTGCTTTGTCACTAACAGTAAAAGATGATGGTTGATTTTTCATTTTTTCATTATTTAATTAATATTGTGAAATAGATAAATCAAGATCATATAAATAATTAAATGCTTACTCATTTCTTGCGTTATTTTTATTTAAAAGATAAATTAAAGTTAAGAATTATCCAATTGTTTTTATTATTTGACTTATTTTGGGATGGGCGTTTTTGGCTTTGCCTGTGGAGAGCATGCATCCCACTCCAACTTGCATTAAAGTGCATCAAACTTCCTACCAACTTTATAAATTATAAATAGGGTAAATGACAAATCAACCACCGTAGTTTGTGATCAATGACAAGTTAACCACTAGGGTATTTTTTTTAACAAATTAACCACTAACGTATGAGAAAATAACAAAGTAAACATCGTAGTTACGTCTTTCGTTCTCCGTTAACAAGTTAAAAACACGGTGTGTGGTCAAGACACGGCGTTTTTACGGAGTGTCTCGCGCCAGACACCGCGTCCAGGCTTGTTCGGCGTCCAGGTTTCTTTGTCATGCATGGCGTTCTCGATCAATTGTGTTTCATGGTTACTTCGAATTCGTTATGTATATGTTTTACGAATGCAAGATTTTTATTGGGTTTTTGACCTCTGCACCTTCAAACTAGCATAACTTTTGCTACGGATGTCAGAATTGGGCGCAGAAGGTATCAAATCGAAGCTCTCTCAGAGCTCTATAATCAATATATAGTAAACCCCATGACCTCCTTTCTCAGACCCAAAATCAAGCGTTTAAGCCCTCAAATTTGTGATCAAACATTTTTCCAGACTAAGCAAATGTTTGATCGCAAATTTGAGGGCTTAAACAATTGATTTTGGGGCTGAGAAAGGCGGTCTTGGGGTTTATCATATGAAAATTATAGAGCTCTGAGAGAGCTTTGATTTGATACCTTCTGCGCCCAATTCTGACATCCGTAGCAAAAGCTATGCTAGTTTGAAGGTGCAGAGGTCAAAAACCCAATAAAAACCTTGCATTCGTAAAACATATACATAACGAATTTGAAGTAACCATGAAACAGAATTGATCGAGAATGCCATGCATGACAAAGAAGCCTGGACGCCGAACAAGCCTGGACGCCGAACAAGCCTGGACACGGTGCCTCGCGTAAAAACGCGTTGACACCGCGTAAAAACGCGGTGTCTTGACCACACACCACGTTTTAACTTGTTAACGGAGAACAAAAGATGTAACTGCGATGTTTGCTTTGTTATTTTCCCATACGTCAGTGGTTAATTTGTTAAAAAAAATACCCTAGTGGTTGACTTGTCATTGACCACAAACCACGATGGTTGATTTGTCATTTACCCTTATAAATATCATCACAACACTGGGATGAAAAATCAAGGCTCATACGTAAGAGGGAATTCAACAAAATTTCAACAGTTTCAGTTTGATCGGCTTCCAGAATAAAAAACGTGATGTTCACTTATCTCTTAACCAATTGGGTTGATATATTCTTGGGAAATAACAAATCAACCACTATACTTTGTGATCAATAACAAGTTAACCACTAAACAATTTTTGCTAACAACTTAAACACTTAACTATGAAAAATAGACATCACAAATATCGCTGTCACGTTTGTCGATAAACATTTCAATTTTGTTATGCGGCTGAACGTCAATACTAAATATAAAACTTCTAGTTTGTTATCCCTCTGCGAAACATTATACTTTCTTCCACAGAATGTCATTATTAATAAACATTTCTCCTTGTTTGTCGTTCTGCTATGCGGAATGATGTCATTCCGCGGAGGAAAGTATATGTTCTACTACGGAATGTTATACTTTCCACCGCAGACAGATATCGTTCCTAGGAAGAAAGACATTATTCCTAGGCTGAACGTTAGAGTTCCTCTACTAAACGTCAGAGTTCTTCTGCCTTATATAAATTCACACTACTCTCAGAGCGATTTCTTCAGCGATTTTCTCAGCGATTAACGAACCCTAGAGTTTTTCGAGAGTTGAAGTGTACCACATCCAAGTGAAGTTGAAGCGTTATAAATTGTCTTCACTAATGGCATACGGGAGTGATCAGGAATCCATTAACTACCCATTGAAAGTAGAGTCGATGTCGACCATTCGGAGACGAATCTACTATAGTTGTGCATTCTATCTCGGCAACTCTAGATGAGGAGGAGTTCCATTCATTGTACGAATCAAGTGACAAAAACATGGAATATAGTAGGCCTCAACGACCATCACAATCGGAATATTTTTTTACTGATATGTGTTTGGGCAAGAAGTACAGTTCTTTGAATAAAATTAGAGAAGAAGTTTTGGATCATATGTTGAAGAATGAGTACGAGATAAAATTCAGGTATAGTGACTCACATCGGTTGACGGTCGTCTACCAAGAAGGATGCACTTGGTAGATGCACGCCTAAAAAATGCAAGGTGAACTTACGTTTCAAATAAAGAGCTATCACAACGTTCACACTTGCTCAAGAAAGATGGAAAGTCATTATGTCTCTAGCAAATGGATGACAACGTATTACTTGTGGCAGATTCAAAAGTCAGGTTGATTGAGACTTTCCTTTCATAATTGAGATAGTTAAAGAGGATTTTAATTTTAATGTTACACTCAGCCTTGCTACAAGGGCAAGAAATGCATCCCAAAAACTGAATGAAAGAGATGGCAATAAGCCAACATTTAAAAGGATGTACATGTGTTTGACTGCATATAAGATAGGATTGTTGAATTGTGGTAGACTTGTTATTTGCTTGGATGGTTGCCACTTGAAAGGATTGTGTCCAGGCTAGCTGCTCACTGCTGTCAGCACTGATGAGAATGATAAAATTTATCCAATTTTTGTAGCATTGGTTAAAGCAAAATGTAGGGATTCTTGGAGTTGTTTTTGGAATTGTTGCTTGCGGATCTAAACACCCTGTCTGTCAATAGGTGGACAATCATTTTTGACCAACAAAAGGTAAAGTTGATTGTTTTTGCAATGTATGTTTATGCTATTCGTTATGTAGAAATGTTTGACTCAGATTTTTAATTTTTGTAGGAGCTAGTGCTAGCTGTTAGAGAGTTTGTAGGGTCAATGGAGCATCTTTTTTGCCTCCAACATCTGTATGCAAACTTCCAAAAATAATTTAGAGGCAAGTTGTTTAAGGATGCAATGTGGGGCGCTTTGTAATACCCCGACTTTTTATATCAGAATTTAATAAGAATAATTAGAAGGTAATGGGGAATATTGGAGTAATTGGATAATTATCGGAGTATTACCAAGAACGTACTCGTTAGATTATATATTATGGAAATTTATGTAATCAAAATAAAATAAATATTAATTAAATTGATTAATTGGGATTAATATTTATAATTGGGGGATTTATTGTTGAATAACTGAACTGGTTCAGTGGAGAACTGGTTCAGCATTCCTCATTTGATGTGGCCGAAATGAAGGGGAGGGAGAAAAGAGAGAGAGGATAGAGACGAGAGGGAGAGAGTGCTGGGAGTCGAGAGAGAGATGGGCGATCGGGAGGACGAGCCAGTGATGAAGAAGGGGAAGGCGAAGACGAGGGTGGAAGGTGAAGCTGGGAGCTCTGGGAGGGTTGGCCGAGAGCTTCTGATAGTGAGCTGGAGATGGGTTGAGCCTGGGAAGTGATGGAGGAGAGGAGCTCCCTGGCAGAGCAGAGCTCTTTGGAGTGAGCCGAGTGCTCTCTAGCACTGATGGCCGAGTGTTCATAGTTGTTGCAGGTAACAAATTCTTCCCTGGATTTTATACTCCCTGTCATGTTTGGTTGAGAGATGTTGTTAGGTTTCTGTTGATTGTTCTATGACGCATGAATATGTTGGATTTGTGTTCTGAGATTTGGTTACTGGAATTAGCTGCTGAATATATAATATTAACCTGTTTGGCACTGGTTTTGGGTATTTGGAAGTCTAAAATGTTAACTGATGAATATATATATACCCTGTTGTGGTGTTGCTCCTGGAATCTTGTGAATGTTGTGAAATATTATGCTTGGACTATTATTCTGTGAAGTTTAAATTGTGGGTTTGTTGCTCTCTATTAGCCATTTTTGAAAGTATGAACATATTAGACTAGTTTTGCTGCAAATGTGCACTCTTAAGGTTGTTGTTGGATAATGTCTGCTGCCGTTCTATTTGTATAAAAAGAATAATAAACATGCTTTGTTGGTTATTAAGTTTTGTTAATGGAAACTGTTATTCAACGTACGAGCATTTTAGTACGACATTTGTAACGACCTGGATTTTTGTAAATCCTTTAAAATACGTGAAATTTTGAAATTTTCTCTTTAAAAACAAAACATAGCGCGGTTAAAACCAAATCGCTACTGATCATTCATAAAACTCGATATAAAATCCCATTTAGTAAAACTTATGCGGAAGCGTTAAATCAAAATCATTAATGTAAAACGTTGCGGAAGCGTAAATACAATTTAACTAAAGAAAACTAAACATTTAAATACAATTTATTACAACTTGATCTAATTAAATCTGTTCCTCTTTTTACCATCCTTATGTCTGGCCAACCACGGACTCCCTCGCGCGTGCAAATCCATCATCCACTGCTTCTTATTGTTTGTTTGTCTTTGCTCATCTTTTGTTACTCCTAGTCTATGCATTAACTCTACATACGGGTACTTACATCTAACCCACAAGCAACTGTAAGCCTGAAGGCTTAGTAAGGAAAAAGGGAAATGCAATGCATGCTATGCCTCTCTTTAGTCCATTTTGGAATGGGGGCCACCCAGACCAATCCTTTCATTAATCATTAGTCTGATTATTACTTTACTTCTTCTTTCTTTGATCCCTTGGGATTCATTATTATATTATTCCATTTTTCCATACTCGTACTTCGAACTAGAATTGGGAGGTTTTTCTCGTGCAATGGCCTAGTGGTCGGACCTAGCCTTTTTCCTCGCATCTAGAACTCCCATATCCTATGAGGGAGGGGCTACGCCTAGATCGCAGACTAAACCTGCTACCCATCCACTCCCAATTCCCTTTCATTCTTCCTTACTTTTTCTTAACTGTTTACCTCACTTATGCATACTTACGTACCATGCCGTGACACTCCCTATTAGTCTCTATTAACATGATGCATGACATACATTCTCAACCTAGCATGATGCATGATGCTTCAGAACATAGCATTGATAATTGAAGTGCGCATTAAACGAAATTAACTAGAATTGAAAACGCATATAAAGAATAATAAAAATTAAAGCACATTGAATATGAAGAGCAACCAACCAATGGAATAGCACACTCAATCAAAACATACAACAAGGAAAGCACACCTGAACGAATATAGCATAATATTATTATTTAACATGCTAATTCTTCAAATCGACTTCTTAGTCCATTTACATGCTTCCTATATTTATCTCTAGGTGATTACTCTACTTAGTTATCCTAGGCGGTTTAAACATGCTCTTATCTTAGTCACTGAGCGTACTTCAATTTAAGTCTAATTATTTACCTTAGTTGGCTAATTAAACATACTAATTATTGTTCTAATCAATTACTTGCTCAAAGTTAGTGTATTTAATTACATATTCACATCTAGTTACTTATTCTAGTTATTTTAGTTGATTAAACACGCTTTTACTCTAATTAGCTAGACATGCTATATTTAATAGTCTAGTTTATCATTCTAGTTAATTACATGTTCAATGTCAAATGATATTAATCTAGTTGGTTATCCTAATAAACTTACGTGCTCAAGTTTAATTACTTTTTACTTTAATTACTTAGGCTAGTTCATTAGCATATTCAACTTCTAATTGTCGATTAGCATGCTCATAGATTACCAACTATTGATTATAACAATCTAGTTGATTTAAGGATCAAGCATGCACAACTTCTAATTTCCACTTTGATACACTAGTAAAGTAACATGCTAATCCCAATTATTATGCTAGTCAATTAATTAGAGGTGCAATTAATAACATGTTCAACTTCATTAACAAGATTATAACATAAATAAAAAATTAACTAATTACACTAATTTAATTTAAGTGGTCATCCTACTATCATAGTCAATTAAACGTGTTGGAACCTAAATGTGTGAATTTCTAGTTGTCACTATACATCCTTTACTTTCAACCAGTATAATCACTACAGCCAATAAACAATGCATACCAGGGTAAAATCATCATCAACGAAGTACAGAGCACATGGTTTACTTTTCATCATTCCTAATCCGTTATCTAACATTCATGACATTATTGCACCTTTAAAGTAAAGGAAACAAGCTACACTATCAACCAGGAATATAATAGACAGCAAAGGGTCTACCTAGAATCTACAGAGAAATTGACAGTTTAAGGCATTTTGATTACAGAATACCATATAGCAATATAGCAGATCACCCAAGAGAAATAGAAATTCAATGGACTATCATCTATGACTAGCTACAACATCTAAAGTCAATTAACGTCATCTTACAGCAAACATTCAGGACACTAATGTAAAAATCACACACCCTTACTTGTGGTGTAGGGCCTCAATGGCCAAAACACCCCTAATCCCTTATCAATTTGAAGACACTAAACTCAGGGACAACTCTCCTCTCACAGTTCCAGCAACAGCTCCAGCTTCCAGCTTCTCATAGCTTACTCTTTAGCTCACTCACATTGCACACACCTCATTCACACAGAGTCTCACTCACTTAACACTCAATTTACACACAACTTCTCTCCCTCCTCATTGGTTCTCTATCTCGCAACTCTCCCTCACTCTCTTGTTATCTCTGGACTCTTCACCCAGGAAGAAGAATGAAACGAAGGGGAAGGAGAGGGAAGGTTATTACCTAGAGAGACACAATGAGTGCCTAAAGGGTAGGGAGGGAGATGGGTAGCATCCAGCCACGGCATAGGGGGCGATTTTCGTCGCCTGGGGTGGGGGAAGGTCGTTTCCTGTCGATTTCTATGATTTTTCAACGATTTTTATCATTTTTTTCTTTTTTTATTTCATAGGTCTAGGCTATTTCGGACGAGTGCGGACGCATAGGTCTCATTCGCAAGGCTAAATCACTCAGGCTAAAATGGGGCTTTGGACGGGAGAATGTGTCCCCGTCCCGTCTGTACCGTCCGCAAGTGGCTTTCGAAAGACATATCGCGTCCGCACGTGGCGTCCATTTGTCGTCCGAGAGTGTCCTAAAATTGAATAGAGGCAAATCAGACGATACCTTAACTCGTCTGCAATGTCCCAACTCGTCCAAAACTGTCCAGGTTTAGAACAAATTTGATGCAGACGCTACTTCTCTCGTCTGCATCGTCCAGACCCTCGTCCGCAACACTACAACATAGTGTACTCAGGACGCCAAATCACGTCCTGAGTCTCGTCCCAACTCTCCCTCGTGTGTGCAATGTGAGTGTAGATGATACATCACGTCCGCAGTGTCGTCCGCATGTCGTCTGAAACTTCACAATGTAGTAAAGTTAGGATGAGACATCGCATCCCCAAGTCGTCCCCAAGTCATCCCAAGCTCTCTGGATGACGCTTCACGCGTTTGCGGATGACATGACCCATCCGCAGAGTCATCCGAAACACTCTGGACAGCTCTTCCCATGTTTTTCTTGCTAACTCCTATCCCATAACTATTCCCTCGTGAATACCTGTCACAAAATGACACGTATAAATACATGATGCAATACCCCCAAGCTCCCAACACTTGATTACATCACGTATATGAGGAAAATGTTAACAGAATTATTCCTAAACTTAACACTCTAGAATGTCTTTGGTAATACCCTGATAATCATCTGACTTAAAAATATCGAGGTGTTACAACATTAACTGAGAACAATATCATGCACCCTTCCGATACGTCAATTGGATATTAGTCTGTACGTACATTTGTGGTTGGGTAGTTATTCTTGCTAATTACTTAGGCTTATGGACTAAAGAAAAATGGATGAGAGATGGAATTGCTATGGTCAGTGCTCCGTTGTTTTGGATTGAGTCGTGTATCAGTTAAACGTATGTTAGTAATTGGATTAGGTTATTGGAATATAATATGTTTTGTTTTAGGCGGTCATGGATTCTTAGAATATCTACAAAATTAAGAATGAGAAAAGAATGAAATTAATAAGTTGTGATTATTAATAAATAAACGTTGTTAAATTGTGAAGGTACAAAAAAGAGAAGAAGAATAATAGCTAAACGCTAATGCACATTAAAGATATGAGGTAAGGAATTAGGGTTGTCTTGACCATTTGGAGGCCCTGCACCACAAGTAGGTGTGCGTGAGTTTTATGTTAATTCTTTGAAATGCTTAATGCTAGTTGCTGTTAGTTGGGTTCTAATTGCTAGTTCCTAGGCTGATTACCTGCTGTATTTTCCCTGTTGATTTCCTTGCTGTAGATATTTCCTTGGGTGTTGTTAACTCTGTGATTTCCTTACTGTAATTGCTTGATTATGAATTGTTTTAAGAATAGTTCTATTTAAATTCCTACAAATCGTTACTGTGAACTTCCTTGGTAGAAATTGATGAACTGAAGAGAGGAGTGGAGTATGTGATGATGAGAATAAGCATGAATGAGATACGATTTCCTTTACGTATGTAAAATTTATTTTGTTACTTATTTCCTTAGCCGCTGTGAGTTAAATCTCTTTGTACATCTTACTGGCGGTCTATCTCTCTATGCACTTTACTCCATTAATCAACAAATGCTTCCCTAAACTTATAATAAGCTATTAACTATAATAAGTTGAGTATGTTTAATTGTTGATAGACTTTTTGAGCACGTTTAAATGTTAATTAGAATTCTAATTTAAATTACTAGTTGAGCATGTTAATTAACTTAACTAGAGTGATTAAGAGCATGTTAATTTACTTAATTTGAGTAATTAATTAGACTTGAACTTGTTTAGTTTACTAATTAACTAACTAGTTGTTAAATAACCAATTCAAGCATGATTAACTAGTTGTGTAATGAATAATCAATCCTTGAGCATGTTTAGTAATTAGTATGTTTAACTAGTTGAATATGTTTGCATGTTAATCAACTCAAGTATGTTAATTATAACTTAAGTGTTTTAATCGACTTAAGCAGGTTAATTAATTCAAGCATGTTTAATCAATAACAAATCTTTGAGCATGTAATTAACTAACTAGTTAGGTATGTAAATTAACTAATTAAGCATGTTTAATTAACTAACATGTTCAATTTGCTAGCACGAATAATCTCTTAAACATGTTTAATCATCTAGAGAGCATGTTAACCTAACTAAAGTAATTCATTTGACTCAAGCATGTTAATTAATTTGAGTAAATAACTAGACTTGAACATATCAATTGACTAGAGCAGTGTTATAACTTGAGCATGTAAACTTATTAGGATAACTAATAGATTTAATAATTGTATTCTACTTGAGCATGTTAGTTAAATTAGGATATCTATCTGGAATGATAAATGTAGTTATCTCCTAAGCATGTTTAGTTTTGTTTAAGTTTAATGAGCATGTTTAGTTAATTGTGATTCATCATATGTTTACTTATTCGTCTCTTATTGTTTGTCCGTTGCTTTCGATTCGAGTTTATAATTGTTCCTTGTTATGCACTTTCAATTATATTCCTGTGCGCTTTCAATTATTGTTATTCATCTATGCGCAATTTCAAATTCAGTACTTTCTTTCAATGCGCACTTCAATTATTATGAATGTTATGTTGTGAAGCATCATGCATCATGTTAGATTGAGAATGTATGGTCATGCATCATGTTAATAGAAACCATAGGAAGTGCCACTTTGGTGGGGGTACGCAAGCATGCATAAGTGAGTTAAAACGTTAAAAAAAAGAAGAAGAAAGGGGAATTAGGAGTGGATGGGTAGAGGATGTAGTCTGCAATCTAGGCGGGGCCCCTCCCACACAGGGTACTGGAGTTCTAGATTGCAAGTAAAAGGTTAGATTTGAGCACTATGCCATTGCACAAGAAAAACCTCCCAATTCCAACTCGAGATACGAGTAAGGAATAAATGGATTAAGGTAAGAGTAAAGTAATTAATAAAAGAATGGCTTAATGAAAGAATTGGTTTGGGTGGCCCCCATTCCAAAATGGACTAAAGAGAGGAATTCATGTTGCATTTAACCCTTTTTCCTTACTAAGCCTTTGGGCTTACAGTTACTTGAGGTGTACGTGTAGGTACTGTATGTGAAATCAATGCACAGAATTAGGAATCAATGCGAAAACGAAGAACAGATAATAAAGCAGGGAAGAGAGATTTGCACGAGCGAGACTGTGGCTAGCCAGGCTAAAGAGAGTAGAAGAGATAACGGTCGTAAATAAATTGTATTTAATTGTTTAGTTTCATTTCTCAAGTGTAGTATTTAATTATTTAGTATTTCTTTCATTAAATTACTTAGACTTCCACACAAATGATTCTACAACGCT
The DNA here is from genome assembly GCA_022433065.1 of Begonia loranthoides. Classification (NCBI taxonomy): domain Eukaryota; kingdom Viridiplantae; phylum Streptophyta; class Magnoliopsida; order Cucurbitales; family Begoniaceae; genus Begonia; species Begonia loranthoides. The sequence continues at coordinate 22,978,717 of CM039483.1, forward strand.
TCTGCATTTTATTAATTGGTTTTCATAATGAGTTTAAAGAAGGGTAAATAGCAATCTGGTGTTAGCGTCGCACTCTGATTTCATTTTATAAAGGCGTCTTTTTTAAAATTTTAAATTTCTCATATTTTCAAGGAATTACAAAAATCGGGGTCGTTACACGCTTCTAGGGGCACAACACCACCACATGTTGAGAGAGAGATGAGGAAGCTATTTTTGCATGACAAGTCAACACACACATTTCTATGAGGAATAGATGTAAGATTTTAGTCAAAACATGCCTTCAGCTTGATCACAAAGTGAGACATAAACCTGAACAATTTGAGCAAGTCCTTCAATGTCTGCATCCTACTAGCCCAGGACAAAATGATTCTTAGTATGGTCGAGATTATAAGAAAGAGCATCATGTGTAGGATCGTTAAAAAACACAAAAAGATGGCTTAGTTGATAGACCTTTTGTGTTCACAGATCAAGAATCGGCTTGTCATACTACAAATTGTAGGTCAAAATTGGAGTCATGTTTTTGCAAGCGCTTGCCAGGTCGAGGTGAGAAATGGTAACGAACAGTACTGTGTCAATTTAGACAAACATACTTGTAACTATTACTGGTGGGAGTCGATTCACATCCCGTGTGTGTATGCAATCCCATATATGCATTTTATGAGGAGATCTCTTGAGAAATTTGTGCATGAGTGCTACCACTGGGAAACATACATGAGGATGTACTTGTTCTTTGTCCACCTGGTCAGTGGACATATCATGTGGCCTGTGAGGGACCTTGATCCAATTATGTCACCACCATTTAAGAGACATCCCGGAAGGATACATAAACAAAGAATAAGGGATGTTGATGAGTCCTAAAGCCAAATAATCCTACCTAGAAGACATCTTAACATGACATATGGCTAGTGTGAAGGTGTAAGGCACAATTCCCACACATGTCAAGGTGGAGGCCTAAACATCAATAAAAAAGATGCAAGTGGCAGCCACAGTTCCAAAGGCAGAGGTAGGAGAGGAAGCTTGCAAGACACATTTATGGGTTTCACAGTTCCCAAGATGTAGATAAGCACATTATTACGTTTATATTTTCATGTGTTATTTTAACTATGCTAATTTTATTTGTAATGTGTTATGCAGGAGTCTATTGTGCAAAGTTCACAAATATGAGAAGTCGTTGCAACCCTTGCTAAAAAAACACAAATGTGGACCTTCACCTTGATAAGATTGTTGAAATGCACATGTAGATTAAATGATTGTAGTGGACATGTTGCTTAAATTGTTGTAATGAATATGCTAAACATATATGAATGTAAATGTAAGTTAATTATTTGTTGATGATGAATGAAATGGATAATTTTGTTTGCATCAAAGTTTTTTTTCTTTCTCTTTCAAGATTGCAAGATTTTCTATTGTTTTAGTCTCTCTCCCTGTGTCATTATTAAAAAGAAATCAAGCAATGAGGTTCTCAACAAGTATTCAAATAGATTATATCCAAACAGATATTGTCACGACCTGTTTTACATTCAACCTTTTATTCATCATTGTATAAATATATATATATATATATATATATATATATATATATATATATATATAT